>CATOUR010000142.1:600000-1055000 GCA_951848785.1 Callosobruchus maculatus | reverse complement strand
ACGTCTAAAAATGTATTACTCCAAAATATAATAGTTTCAGAATGACAATACTATGGTTTGGTTTGAGAAATAAAATGAAGACCATGACAGGAAAATCAAAATGCAGAACATTACGTACACATAAAAATAAATCCTTGGACGAAGAATATAAATTCAAGTATACCATATCTTCCTATATGCGCAAAGCTACAATAATCTCAAACCAAGAATGTGATATTTTTCATCATATATATTAAGTAAATATTTTTTAAGGGCATCTGTAGCATTCGGCAATTCTATGGCAAATTTATATTGAAAAGTGCCGATTCCCAGATAATATAAAGAATATACAGGGTGTTTGCAAAGTTGAAACTTTCCATTTCAGAAGCAACTGCCTTTGAAGTAACAAAGCTGATGTACGGTGAATCAGCAGCAGAATAAAAAAAATGGTTCGGTGCGTATTATAGGTATGGTTCGAAGTTCGCGTCGCAAGGCTGGAAAGCCAAGTATTTCTTCAAATCAATGGAGTGCGGGGTAAATACGATCAGGGATATGATCGGCATACACTATCGAAGTCCTAGAGACATTTTGACCACATTCACCATACTCTAACCTCACATCCACCAGTTCATTATAGTTATACCGGTTGCACTATTTCTATTGTTTTTAAAGTCCAATGTAGCACGTCAAAAAATCAAGAGAGACGTCAAATCCGCGCTACTACCTACATCTATGCTCCATAGTAAACTGGGTTTTTTCTTTTTTTGTCTCTGTTTTGATGTAATTGCACAGGGACGGAACTATAAATCAGGATTTCATTATATGTTACTGAGAAAAATCGTTCCTTTTGGCGGAAAATCCCAGAAAACGTGCTGTATACCTGTATTTTTGAACCAGATGAATTGTTACGACCACCTGTCTGTAATTGTTTATATTCCATTCACAACTACTTACATATAATTGAATATCCCATACTTGGTATTTACATACGAACATCTGTATGAGGTCCCCACAACTCCAACTACCAATCAAGCCTTTCATGAGAGTATAAGAATATGAAACACAGACGCGGGTAAAAAGATTAATTATTTACAAATGACTGTAAGGCCTGTGATGATCTGTCGATGTTCATGAACCAAGATTATTATATTCTAAATAGTACTACATCATTCTCAAGCTATTTGTTATCTTATCGTAGTAATAGAAGCTCAGTTGAAAAATATGATATCCTTACTAAAACCTTATGAAATACTTTGTGTATTGAAGTTTTAGTTCTGAAGAAAATGATATTCTTGATCAGACCATATTACTTTAAAATTAGTATTCAATGTAAGTAGTACTTATCCACCTCCGGGTTATGAACATGCCGAATTGAGTATGTTTAAAGTTAAACCTTTATATATAAACCTTTTTATAGCAGCCTGATGTTTAGGCTATGCCTTCGCGTTTGCTCAGTTATAAAAGAAGCACAGGACTAACGATCAAGGCGACAGGGAGGGTTAATCTTATTTTTATGTAAGTTGTCCCACAAGCATATTGATTGTCCTATATGAACTTAATATTTCGGAGTACATTCACATTCATAAGCCTAATGCCAGCTTAGTAATGGAATCACCAACACAATCTATGTGCTTACTCTTAGACAAGGAAAGAGAGAGGAAGGAACGCGCGACTGACATTTCTGTTACCAAAAAGTACCAAAAATGTTCCAAAGCCCCATTAAATTTACCTGTGATAAGTGATTCCTGACTCCTTCCTGCTTCTGTGGCTTTTACAACCGTAAGCTGCACACCCTGCCATTATGCACACCACAATATTTCACAATGATTGGTCTTAAAAACGCTAAATATCATAAAAAAAATATTTTGACAGCTATTTATTTTCAGTCACAGCTAATTCATATAACATCAAACGGGCGTGCGGTATCTGCTCTCTTTCCTTATCTAAGTGCTCACTGTCCATTGAAATAATTTATCATGTAGTCGACATACATGTAGACATGTTGAAGGGACTAAAGGCTCTCCAGAAGATAACAGTTGCAGATGTTGGACTAAGTTCAAATTTCAATTACCACTGTTCAATGTCTCTTTCAAAGGACATTATAACATGAGAATTTGATGATGAATTTTGATCAAGACCAAATATGCTTATACATTTTTTTGAAGACGAGTCTTTAGTATTCGTATTTTCACGTATGCCCACATTATCTCAGTCTGTAAATGGCACATGATATGTTGTTAATCAATAAATAAATCACGGAGACCTCCCATCAACGAGCTGTTCCTCATCTCCACTATCTCCGCTTCGTCCTTTCTTGAGATGAACCAATGCACATTTGTCTGTCCCGAACTCCATTCCGATAGCATGACTGTACTCCTGCACCACCCTCAGCGATTGTTGTAGTTCGCGTTGGCCGGAGGCATAAAGTTTTAGGTCATCCATATAAAACAGATGGGTGACCTTGTGCCTCCGGTTATTGGGCGTGCCACAGCTGTATCCTTTAGTATTTCTCAGCGCTATGGACAGAGGCAAAAGTGAGATGCAAAAGAGCAAGGGACTCAAGGAGTCTCCTTGGAAGACACCTCTTTTCAATGACACCAACTCTGTCTGAACCCGAGTTTCACCTGATGTTATAGTGAACCGGGTCTTCCAGAGTGGCATCAGTTGTTTGATGCATCCCACTATCTGATTATCCACCGAAAGGCATTCCAACAGCCGCACAATGAGCTCATGAGACGTGCTGTCGAATGCCTTGCGATAGTCAATCCAGGCCATAGAAAGGTTTCGCTTGTACTGCACGGAGTCCTGCGTGACACATCGGTCAATCAACAAGTTCTCCTTGCAGCCAGCTACTCCTTTCTTTGACCCTCTCTGTTCATACACGTCGAGAAATACAGGATTCACCGCTTGAAGGAGACGCATGTACAAGATTCTGGTGAAGAGCTTGTAACATGCGTTCAGACATGTTATTGGCCTGTAGCTTTTGGGATCAGACAAATCTCCGGTCTTCGGGAGCAGCACGGTTCGACCCTCGACAAACCAAGCCGGAATTGGCTGCTCCTGATTTAGCCACGAGTTAAAAACTCTAGCTAAATGCCGGTGGCAACTGGGGAATTTTTTCCACCAGTAGGTGTTTATGCCATCCGGGCCAGGAGCTGCGAAATTCTTTGCGCCTCGTAAGGCGTCAAGAATTTCTTCCGTGTTTATCGGGTGACGCAGTACATTCAAGTTAGGAGTCCTCCTACAAACGGACTCGAACTGCGCCAAGGCCGGAGTGTCTGCTGAGAGAGGTTTGGGCTGTTCGTAAACGTCCCTCCAGAAGGCCTCCACGCGGTCAGCAGTTGGCGGCTGCTCTATGGCTGGAGGCGGCTGTTGGAAAAGGCGAGAAGGTCTTTCGTAGAACATTCTGTTCTGCTCCAGACCTCTCGCCCGCGCCACCAACGATCGCTTAGCAGCGATTAGCATCCGTATCCTGTCAAGACAGTGTTGCTTGACAACAACCAGTACCGCTTGACTGAGTGTATGATGGTCGCGCCTCAACCCGTAGGCTATGTGACGCACTCGGCGCGTAAATGGCTTCCCAGCCGCTCTATATTCCATCACACACTGGATACGGGATGCTTCCTGGCGAGCCAACTGGATTTTCGCTTCCATTTGGCGCACCCGTCTCTGTGCTCTCTCAACAGGAGAGTCTCTCACTCTCCCCTGTCTAGCTAGCCTCAGAGCCGCAGCGTAAATTTCGCAATTGATGCTCCAAATGTCAGAGGCCTCCGATAGACGTTCACCAACAACCTCATCCTCTCTCTTTAAATCTGCCAGCTTCAAGGACCTTCCGTTGTTATGCAAGGCCCTTCGGTCTCTGAAATCCCCAGGTGAGACGACTTGGTCGATTTCCCTCTCAGCGGGCCTTACCGGCGAACCTTCAGCCTGGTTAACAGGCCTTCCGTCCGCCGAAGGGGCAGGCTGAGCTGGAGCACGAACATATCCCTGCCTCCGGAGGTACGATACATAATCTGGCAAATTCTGAGAGGTAAGCGTGCTATGCTCTGGGTGCATTTCACACCACCTCTCATACATGCGGGACATGTATCCCCTACGGCGCGGGCTACTGCTCTCGTAGCAGCTCAGCAGGTCATCCTTGAGCTCCGTCGTCCACCTAAAACGGTCCATGTCATTGCGGGGGTCGTCATCAGGGCAAATCGAAGCACCGCCACCTTGCCCAACGCCGGCTTCCGAAACCGGCTCGGTGTGGGTGCTTTTCCTTCGAGGTGGTCGAACCCGAAGATAGGGCCCGTCAGGTGGTTAGCCTTAGGGCCCGCAGCCGACATTTCCGGAGGCAGCCGTCCAAATTGCCTCCAGAGGATGGACCTGTGAAGGTTGCCGACCGACTTACATCCTTTGGCTTCGGTATACCCCTCGGTGTCGCCACGCACCGAATAGCCTGTTGATGTTGGCGGCTTACTGGGGGTTTATGAAAACAGCCGCTTCTAACATGAAGAACAGACGCTGTCGGAGTACCGCTCCTCACATGGAGATCCGTCGTGTCCTATTAATTGTGGAATAGCCGATCCTCTGGATGCAGAAGCTATTCCACTGAGCTAGTTTTGGTCCGCCCCGGGTATTTGATTTCCCCGGTACCACCCATATCTGGGAGGCGTTCCCCTATCCGCCACCTTGGGGAGGCGCCACTGAGGGGATCTAGCAACCCCTCGCGGATTATTATATTATTATTATAGTTCAAAACACAAAAAGTGCAGCCCGGGCTCCGACACACCGAGCTGCTGTTCCATTACCCAATGACTACTCCTCACACCGTGAGGTGAGCAATCACTGGGTCCGCGAATCGTGCGCCCTAAGTAGACGAAGGGACCCAAGGATGACTGCCTTCTGCATTCTGGCGGCTAAGATGTGCGCCGCCGCACGGCACACCGGTATTTTGCGCAGTGCAGAGAGCAGCGTATTCCTCATTCCACCTAGGGATCCAATGACCATAACCAGCAGACTTACAGTGTAGTCTGGCCAGAGCCTGCGAAGTTGTCCGAGCAACTCCTGATATTTGGTCCGCTTTTCCTCCTCCTTAGAGACGAAGTTCACCTCGGCAGGCGCCGAAAACTCAATAACGAACATCGTCTTCTGTTGGTGGTCGAGAAGGACTATGTCGGGCTTGTTTGCCTGTACAAGCTCGAGCGTGGGGAACGAGTAGTTCCAGTAAAGCCGGCATCTCTCGTTCTCCACAACGGACTCTATATCCCCTGGAGCGTATGGCAGCACCGGTGTGTCATCGATACCGTATAAGTGCCTCAAATGATAGTAGAGCACTCGTAGAGCCGCGTTGTGCCGATGGACGTAAGCCGTCCCAGCGTACGTCTTACACGCCGACAAGAGATGCATAAGCGTCTCTGGCGCCTGTCGGCAAGCTCTACAAAGGGTGTCGGGTACATCTACACCCATAACCCTTTTACGGTACACCAAGGTGTTGAAGACACCGTCTTGGCAAGCCATTATAAAGCCCTCAGTCTCCGACTTCAACCCACTAGACCTTAGGAAAGAGAAGGTCAACTGCTCAGACAAACCATGCTCTTCCAGATGTTTGTAGAAGATTCCATGCATTGGCTTATCTTTATGAAGTCTTAAAAGGAAGTCGACTTCGGCAGTTTTAAGGTGGGATTTTAATTCTGCGGGAGCAAGTTCCGTAATGGACTGCTGACACCTCCGCTTGAAGTCGAGTGTGAGGCTGAGCTCCTCGGCTGCTCGTTTCGCTGCGCTAAAAAGAAAGGCTCCTTTTCCCGCATTCTCGTGCTCTCGCACAAAGCGGATCAGGGGATCGGTGCTGTTCGTTACATAGCAGGCAGTGGCCAGCACTACTCTGTTGTGCAGACGCTCCAAACTCAATAGTCCACGCCCTCCCAGGTGTCGCGGGTGGTATATTCGCGGGACAGAGGACTTAGGATGCAGGCTTCTCTCCATATTCATCCTTTTGCGGGTCTTCGTGTCGATTTCCTTCAGCTCGTTCACTTTCCAGTGTATAGCACCAAAGGTGTATAATAACAATGGGACCGCAAGCATGTTTGTGGCAGCGACTTTGTTCTTGCCGGACAGTTCTGACGACCAGATCTGCCGGAGTCGGTGCAAATACTTGCGGCGGAGACACTCTTTAACCAATGCTGCCTCTTGGACATGACGCTGCGCCACTCCAAGGTAGGTATAGGTATCTCCGGCATGCAGTTGTCGCAAGATGCTCCCATCAACGAGCTGTTCCTCATCTCCACTATCTCCGCTTCGTCCTTTCTTGAGATGAACCAATGCACATTTGTCTGTCCCGAACTCCATTCCGATAGCATGACTGTACTCCTGCACCACCCTCAGCGATTGTTGTAGTTCGCGTTGGCCGGAGGCATAAAGCTTTAGGTCATCCATATAAAACAGATGAGTGACCTTGTGCCTCCGGTTATTGGGCGTGCCACAGCTGTATCCTTTAGTATTTCTCAGCGCTATGGACAGAGGCAAAAGTGAGATGCAAAAGAGCAAGGGACTCAAGGAGTCTCCTTGGAAGACACCTCTTTTCAATGACACCAACTCTGTCTGAACCCGAGTTTCACCTGATGTTATAGTGAACCGGGTCTTCCAGAGTGGCATCAGTTGTTTGATGCATCCCACTATCTGATTATCCACCGAAAGACATTCCAACAGCCGCACAATGAGCTCATGAGACGTGCTGTCGAATGCCTTGCGATAGTCAATCCAGGCCATAGAAAGGTTTCGCTTGTACTGCACGGAGTCCTGCGTGACACACCGGTCAATCAACAAGTTCTCCTTGCAGCCAGCTACTCCTTTCTTTGACCCTCTCTGTTCATACACGTCGAGAAATACAGGATTCACAGCTTGAAGGAGACGCATGTACAAGATTCTGGTGAAGAGCTTGTAACATGCGTTCAGACATGTTATTGGCCTGTAGTTTTTGGGGTCAGACAAATCTCCGGTCTTCGGGAGAAGCACGGTTCGACCCTCGACAAACCAAGCCGGAATTGGCTGCTCCTGATTTAGCCACGAGTTAAAAACTCTAGCTAAATGCCGGTGGCAACTGGGGAAATTTTTCCACCAGTAGGTGTTTATGCCATCCGGGCCAGGAGCTGCGAAATTCTTTGCGCCTCGTAAGGCGTCAACAATTTCTTCCGTGTTTATCGGATGACGCAGTACATTCAAGTTAGGAGTCCTCCTACAAACGGACTCGAACTGCGCCAAGGCCGGAGTGTCTGCTGAGAGAGGTTTGGGTTGTTCGTAAATGTCCCTCCAAAGGGCCTCCACGCGATCAGCAGTTGGCGGCTGCTCTATGGCTGGCGGCGGCTGTTGGAAAAGGCGAGAAGGCCTTTCGTAGAACATTCTGTTCTGCTCCAGACCTCTCGCCCGCGCCACCAACGATCGCTTAGCAGCGATTAGCATCCGTATCCTGTCAAGACAGTGTTGCTTGACAACAACCAGTACCGCTTGACTGAGTGTATGATGGTCGCGCCTCAACCCGTAGGCTATCTGGCGCACTCGGCGCGTAAAAGGCTTCCCAGCCGCTCTATATTCCATCACACACTGGATACGGGATGCTTCCTGGCGAGCCAACTGGATTTTCGCTTCCATTTGGCGCACCCGTCTCTGTGCTCTCTCAACAGGAGAGTCCTCACTCCCCCCTGTCTAGCTAGCCTCAGAGCCGCAGCGTAAATTTCGCAATTGATGCTCCAAATGTCAGAGGCCTCCGATAGGCGTTCACCCACAACCTCATCCTCTCTCTTTAAATCTGCCAGCTTCAAGGACCTTCCGTTGTTATGTAAGGCCCTCCGGTCTCTGAAATCCCCAGGTGAGACGACTTGGTCGATTTCCCTCTCAGCGGGCCTTACCGGCGAACTTTCAGCCTGGTTAACAGGCCTTCCGTCCGCCGAAGGGGCAGGCTGAGCTGGAGCACGAACATATCCCTGCCTCCGGAGGTACGATACATAATCTCGCAAATTCTGAGAGGTAAGCGTGCTATGCTCTGGGTGCATTTCACACCACCTCTCATACATGCGGGACATGTATCCCCTACGGCGCGGGCTACTGCTCTCGTAGCAGCTCAGCAGGTCATCCTTGAGCTCCGTCGTCCACCTAAAACGGTCCATGTCATTGCGGGGGTCGTCAACAGGGCGATTCGAAGCACCGCCACCTTGCCCAACGCCGGCTTCCGAAACCGGCTCGGTGTGGGTGCTTTTCTTGCGGGGTGGTCGAACCCGAAGATAGGGCCCGTCAGGTGGTTGGCCTTAGGGCCCCCAGACGACATTTCCGGAGGCAGCCGTCCAAATTGCCTCCTGAGGATGCACCTGTGAAGGTTGCCGGCTGGATTACATCCTTGGGCTTCGGTATACCCTGCGGTGTCGCCACGCACCGGATAGCCTACTGATGTTGGGTGGCTTCCTGCGGGTGTGTTATCAGCCGCCCCTAACATGGAGTCAGACGCTGTCGGAGTACCGCTCCTCACATGGAGATCCGTCGTGTCCTAATTATTGAGGAATAGCCGATCCTCTGGATGCAGACGCTATTCCTCCGTGCTAGTTTTGGTCCGCCCCGGGTATTTGATTTCCCCGGTACCACCCATATCTGGGAGGCGTTCCCCTATCCGCCACCTTGGGGAGGCGCCACTAAGGGGATCTAGCAACCCCTCGCGCTTATTATTATTATTATTATTATTATGTTAAAAACAAAAAAGTGCAGCCCGGGCTCCGACACACCGGGCTGCCGTTCCATTACCCAATGACTACTCCTCACACCGTGAGGTGAGCAATCACTGGGTCCGCGAATCGTGCGCCCTAAGTAGACGAAGGGACCCAAGGATGACTGCCTTCTGCATTCTGGCGGCTAAGATGTGCGCCGCCGCACGGCACACCGGTATTTTGCGCAGTGCAGAGAGCAGCGTATTCCTCATTCCACCTAGGGATCCAATGACCATAACCAGCAGACTTACAGTGTAGTCTGGCCAGAGCCTGCGAAGTTGTCCGAGCAACTCCTGATATTTGGTCCGCTTTTCCTCCTCCTTAGAGACGATGTTCACCTCGGCAGGCGCCGAAAACTCAATAACGAACATCGTCTTCCGTTGGTGGTCGAGAAGGACTATGTCGGGCTTGTTTGCCTGTACAAGCTCGAGCGTGGGGAACGAGTAGTTCCAGTAAATCCGGCATCTCTCGTTCTCCACAACGGACTCTATATCCCCTGGAGCGTATGGCAGCACCGGTGTCTCATCGATACCGTATGAGTGCCTCAAATGATAGTAGAGCACTCGTAGAGCCGCGTTGTGCCGATGGACGTAAGCCGTCCCAGCGTACGTCTTACACGCCGACAAGAGATGCATAAGCGTCTCTGGCGCCTGTCGGCAAGCTCTACAAAGGGTGTCGGGTACATCTAGACCCATAACCCTTTTACGGTACACCAAGGTGTTGAAGACACCGTCTTGGCAAGCCATTATAAAGCCCTCAGTCTCTGACTTCAACCCACTAGACCTTAGGAAAGAGAAGGTCAACTGCTCAGACAAGCCATGCTCTTCCAGATGTTTGTAGAAGATTCCATGCATTGGCTTATCTTTATGAAGTCTTAAAAGGAAGTCGACTTCGGCAGTTTTAAGGTGGGATTTTAATTCTGCGGGAGCAAGTTCCGTAATGGACTGCTGACACCTCCGCTTGAAGTCGAGTGTGAGGCTGAGCTCCTCGGCTGCTCGTTTCGCTGCGCTAAAAAGAAAGGCTCCTTTTCCCGCATTCTCGTGCTCTCGCACAAAGCGGATCAGGGGATCGGTGCTGTTCGTTACATAGCAGGCAGTGGCCAGTACTACTCTGTTGTGCAGGCGCTCCAAACTCAATAGTCCACGCCCTCCCAGGTGTCGCGGGAGGTATATTCGCGGGACAGAGGACTTAGGATGCAGGCTTCTCTCCATATTCATCCTTTTGCGGGTCTTCGTGTCGATTTCCTTCAGCTCGTTCACTTTCCAGTGTATAGCACCAAAGGTGTATAATAACAATGGGACCGCAAGCATGTTTGTGGCAGCGACTTTGTTCTTGCCGGACAGTTCTGACGACCGGATCTGCCGGAGTCGGTGCAAATACTTGCGGCGGAGACACTCTTTAACCAATGCTGCCTCTTGGACATGACGCTGCGCCACTCCAAGGTAGGTATAAGTATCTCCGGCATGCAGTTGTCGCAAGATGCTCCCATCAACGAGCTGTTCCTCATCTCCACTATCTCCGCTTCGTCCTTTCTTGAGATGAACCAATGCACATTTGTCTGTCCCGAACTCCATTCCGATAGCATGACTGTACTCCTGCACCACCCTCAGCGATTGTTGTAGTTCGCGTTGGCCGGAGGCATAAAGTTTTAGGTCATCCATATAAAACAGATGGGTGACCTTGTGCCTCCGGTTATTGGGCGTGCCACAGCTGTATCCTTTAGTATTTCTCAGCGCTATGGACAGAGGCAAAAGTGAGATGCAAAAGAGCAAGGGACTCAAGGAGTCTCCTTGGAAGACACCTCTTTTCAATGACACCAACTCTGTCTGAACCCGAGTTTCACCTGATGTTATGGTAAACCGGGTCTTCCAGAGTGGCATCAGTTGTTTGATGCATCCCACTATCTGATTATCCACCGAAAGACATTCCAACAGCCGCACAATGAGGTCATGAGACGTGCTGTCGAATGCCTTGCGATAGTCAATCCAGGCCATAGAAAGGTTTCGCTTGTACTGCACAGAGTCCTGCGTGACACATCGGTCAATCAACAGGTTCTCCTTGCAGCCAGCTACTCCTTTCTTTGACCCTCTCTGTTCATACACGTCGAGAAATACGGGATTCACAGCTTGAAGGATACGCATGTACAAGATTCTGGTGAAGAGCTTGTAACACGCGTTCAGACATGTTATTGGCCTGTAGTTTTTGGGATCAGACAAATCTCCGGTCTTCGGGAGAAGCACGGTTCGACCCTCGACAAACCAAGCCGGAATTGGCTGCTCCTGATTTAGCCACGAGTTAAAAACTCTAGCTAAATGCCGGTGGCAACTGGGGAATTTATTCCACCAGTAGGTGTTTATGCCATCCGGGCCAGGAGCTGCGAAATTCTTTGCGCCTCGTAAGGCGTCAAGAATTTCTTCCGTGTTTATCGGGTGACGCAGTACATTCAAGTTAGGAGTCCTCCTACAAACGGACTCGAACTGCGCCAAGGCCGGAGTGTCTGCTGAGAGAGGTTTGGGTTGTTCGTAAATCTCCCTCCAAAAGGCCTCCACGCGATCAGCAGTTGGCGGCTGCTCTATGGCTGGAGGCGGCTGTTGGAAAAGGCGAGAAGGTCTTTCGTAGAACATTCTGTTCTGCTCCAGACCTCTCGCCCGCGCCACCAACGATCGCTTCGCAGCGATTAGCATCCGTATCCTGTCAAGACAGTGTTGCTTGACAACAACCAGTACCGCTTGACTGAGTGTATGATGGTCGCGCCTCAACCCGTAGGCTATCTGGCGCACTCGGCGCGTAAAAGGCTTCCCAGCCGCTCTATATTCCATCACACACTGGATACGGGATGCTTCCTGGCGAGCCAACTGGATTTTCGCTTCCATTTGGCGCATCCGTCTCTGTGCTCTCTCAACAGGAGAGTCTCTCACTCTCCCCTGTCTAGCTAGCCTCAGAGCCGCAGCGTAAATTTCGCAATTGATGCTCCAAATGTCAGAGGCCTCCGATAGACGTTCACCAACAACCTCATCCTCTCTCTTTAAATCTGCCAGCTTCAAGGACCTTCCGTTGTTATGTAAGGCCCTTCGGTCTCTGAAATCCCCAGGTGAGACGACTTGGTCGATTTCCCTCTCAGCGGGCCTTACCGGCGAACTTTCAGCCTGGTTAACAGGCCTTCCGTCCGCCGAAGGGGCAGGCTGAGCTGGAGCACGAACATATCCCTGCCTCCGGAGGTACGATACATAATCTCGCAAATTCTGAGAGGTAAGCGTGCTATGCTCTGGATGCATTTCACACCACCTCTCATACATGCGGGACATGTATCCCCTACGGCGCGGGCTACTGCTCTCGTAGCAGCTCAGTAGGTCATCCTTGAGCTCCGTCGTCCACCTAAAACGGTCCATGTCATTGCGGGGGTCGTCAACAGGGCAATTCGAAGCACCGCCACCTTGCCCAACGCCGGCTTCCGAAACCGGCTCGGTGTGGGTGCTTTTCTTCCGGGGTGGTCGAACCCGAAGATAGGGCCCGTCAGGTGGTTGGCCTTAGGGCCCCCACACGACATTTCCGGAGGCAGCCGTCCAAATTGCCTCCTGAGGATGCACCTGTGAAGGTTGCCGGCTGGATTACATCCTTGGGCTTCGGTATACCCTGCGGTGTCGCCACGCACCGGATAGCCTACTGATGTTGGGTGGCTTCCTGCGGGTGTGTTATCAGCCGCCCCTAACATGGAGTCAGACGCTGTCGGAGTACCGCTCCTCACATGGAGATCCGTCGTGTCCTAGTTATTGGGGAATAGCCGATCCTCTGGATGCAGACGCTATTCCTCCGTGCTAGTTTTGGTCCGCCCCGGGTATTTGATTTCCCCGGTACCACCCATATCTGGGAGGCGTTCCCCTATCCGCCACCTTGGGGAGGCGCCACTAAGGGGATCTAGCAACCCCTCGCGTTATTATTATTATCTAATTTTTTCTCGCATGGTTGCGGTAGTAACAAGTATTGACGGGCTGTGCCAAGTCAATACCTGACCTATTATTATTCTGAATTCAGGAAGGACCGTACAATGCTACAGGTCTTGAGGATTACAGACTTTTGGAAGGTTTTATGTAACTTTTCATCCAGGCCCAATTGTTGCAGGTGTGGCGTAAATGTATTTGGAGTAAGGCCTGAGACCGACATAATGAGAGGGACAATGACAACTTTGTTTTGTTTCCATAGTCGTTTTATTTCTATGGCGAGGTCGGTGTATTTAGATATCTTCCCAGCGTAGGTGTTTTGGATGTTCATATCATTGGGAATCGCAATATCTATTAAGTAGGTCACTTTGTCTGTCTTTGACTGGAATACTATATCTGGCCTGTTTGCTGGGATGGTTTTATCCGTATGTATTTCAATGTCCCAGTATAGTTTGAATTGATTGTTCTCTAGTACTGAGGTCGGTGTGTAGTTATAATATGGATCTGTGTTTTCAATTAGCTTGTTTGTTGTGGCTAGTGCTTGGTGTATGACTTTGGCTGCAGAGTTATGTCTGGCTGTATACTCAGTTCCAGCGAGAGTTTTGCATCCACTAGTTATGTGTTCTATTGTTTCCTTCTGTTGGTGGCATTTTCTGCAATTGTCATCAGAGATGGATGGATCTTTCATTATGTACTTCCTGTAATTTCGTGTCGCAATCACTTGGTCCTGGATAGCAAGCATAAAACCCTCCGTTTCCGGAAAGAGCTGGCCATCCTGCAGCCAGGTGTATGACTGCTTTTCATTAATGTGGTCTTGTGAAACACGGTATCTATGTTTGCCGTGGAGTGCCTTCTGCGACCAGGTGTTTATTTTTTCTTGTTGTGCTTGTGTGTGGTTGTGTGCGTCTGCTGCGTGGTCTGGACAAGAAAGGGCGGGTGGTGTGTAGTTTTTGTCTGCTCTTACTATTGCTTTATGCAAGTTTGTTTGTTTACTGTGGAAAAAATGTCTGAGTGATTTTATTTGTTTTGCATGAAGTGACTGTATATCTATAATTCCTCTGCCCCCTTGTTTTCTGTCTATGGTGAGCCTTTCCTTGCATGCTTTGGGATGTGACATTCTGTGTTTTGTGAGTTCTGTTCGGATGAGTATATGGATGTTTTCTATGTCAGTGTGCGACCACTTGATAATGCCAAATGAATATGTTAGGATTGGTATAGCAAATGTGTTAATAGCTTTTGTAAGATTTCTAGAATTTAGTTTCGTTTTTAACAGTCTAATAAGGCGGTCCTTAAACTCTTGTGTTAGTTGTGATTTGATTTTTGTGTGGTCTATCTTAGCGTTTTGATTAATACCCAGGTACTTGTACGTTTCATCCTTGTCCATGTTGTCTAGCGCCTGGCCAGTTACTACTTCCTGTTCGGGATGGTTTTTCCATTGGCCTTTATTGATGTGAAGCACCTTGCATTTACTCATGCCAAACTCCATCTTGATATCTGACGTACAAGCTTCCGTTATCCTGAGTAGTTCTCTCAGCTGTACTTCTGTGGCGGCATATAGTTTTAGATCATCCATATAAAGAAGATGATTGATTTTGTGCTGATTTGCTTTCTGGTGCCTGATGGTGAAACCACAGTTTGTGCTGTTAAGTGTGTTGGAGAGCGGATTGAGACAGAGGCAGAACCATAGTGAACTGAGAGAGTCACCCTGAAAGATACCACGACGTATATGTAGCTCATCCGTTTGAATATGACCGTCCTCAGTTTGAAGGTGTATATTTGTTCGCCATGTCTCCATCGTTCTTGTAAGAAACTGACGAAGCCCTGGGTTGATTTTGTATATTTGAAGAGTTTTTGTTAGCCAGCTATGGGGTACAGAGTCGAAAGCTTTTTTATAGTCGATGAAACAGGTATGAAGATTCCTGTGTTCTTTTCTGGTTTGCTCCATGATCACACTATCAATTATAAGTTGTTCCTTGCATCCTTGGCTTTGTTTTCTACATCCTTTTTGTTCTTCAGTCAGGATGCTGTTTTCCGTGAGGTGTTTTTCAATTCTTCTGCATATCGTTGCGGTGGTGATCTTGTACAAGGTGGGAAGACAAGTGATTGGGCGATAGTTGGCAGGGTTTTTGGTGTCTGCGTTTTTGGGTTTTATATACGTTATTCCTTGCGTGAGGAATTTGGGAAGCCTATTGGGTTGGAGTATGGCTTTATTAATTTGGTCTGTGAGCACTTCGTATACTGAGCTGAACTGCTTGTACCAAAAATTTTGTATATTATCCACGCCTGGACACTTCCAGTTGTGAGTATGTTTTATGGTTTCAGCTATTTCCTCTGGCGTAAGAATAACGTTTCCCTGTTCCACTATATGTTGATGTTTTTCCTCTTCCTGTCTGATCCATGGAGCGTTTTCATTATGTGTTTTGGGTTCTGACCATAGGCTTCCCCAAAACTCAGTTAACTCTTGTTTACTAGGAAGTTCTACTGCTGTTATCTGGTTGTCGGTTGTTATTTTTTTGTAGAATTGTTTTTCACTTTTCTGAAAAAGGTTATTAGCGTCCTTTCTGTCGTTTGATTCATTGTATCTGCGTAGTCGAGCTGCGTAGACTGCAAGTTTTTGTTTGAGTGTGTCAGTTATTTCTGGTATTTATTTTTGGGGCGACTTGGATTTGAGGATATCTATTGTTGCCTGTATGCGTTTTGAAGGGTTGTTGTTGTTGGTGTATTGTGCGAGGTGTGCCAGTTCCTTTCTGATTGTGGTAATTTTGTTTTCGATTCGCATTTGCCATTTAGGTTTCGACCTTTTGCTTGTGTGGTTATTAGACCGTTTCGGAAGTTTTTGGCCGTTAACTATAAGTGTGGCTGCTGCGGCAGCATATATGACGGTGTGGATGTCCTCTAGGTTACTGCCGCTTGTCAAGAATTGTGGTATTACGTTGGTATTTATTGTATGTAATATTTTTTGGGTGTTGCTGTTGAAAATTAGTCTGGGCAGGGGATCTCGCAGTGCAGGGTTAGTGCCACACCATTTGTTAAATTGTGCGTTCATCACTTGTTCGGCAGATTGTGTGAAGGAAGGTGTTTGAGTAACGTTTTGGTTTCGTGTGGTTCTGGGAGGCCGGTTAGTGCATACGGTGTCTGGGGCATCTGGTATAAACTCATGTTCTGGGTTTTCTTCTAAGTGTGTGCCGGTGGTGTTGGTTGTGTTTGTGTTTGGAGTCTTATCGTTTAGGGTATGATCGTGTTGTGTTTCCGTGATTGATTCATTGACTAGAGAATCATTCGTTTCAACTGTATTTATTTCGTCCGCTACAAGATTCTTTATAGCTTGTAGTTGTTGAGGTGTAAGTCGGTTATTTTTGGTAATGACACGTTTTTGGTCAATAAGTCTTTGTTCAGTTACCCGTGCTGAGAGGTGTGGGTGTTGTGCTGTAAACAGCCTGTGTAGTTCATGCCTGTAGCCTGTGGAGATTGTTTCTAGTTTTGTGGCGTTATAGTAACAGTGCATTACAGATGTGTTCATATCAGTAGTCCACTGTAAGCGCTGTCTTGGCTTGCCAGCTTTGGTGGTTGCCGGCTCTACCGGCAAAACATCCGCAACTGGGTTATCTCCTATTGGTTGTTCTTTTTCGGTTTGGGGTTCAGGTGAGTTTAATCGACGTACCCTAGGCCGTCGTTATTATTATTATTATTATTATTATTATTGCTACAGAGCCGTCATGGCACCGACATCGAATAGCAAAATTAGCTTTTTCCCGAAATCGCTTGGAATGGAATTATTATGAATGGAGCAGGGTACTGTTTTTGGATGAATCCCGTTTTAACCAAGTTGATCAGACGGACGTCGAACAGAATGAGGAGCCCCAGAGAAATATATGCCCCAGTTTGTATTGATGGAAGACTTCCATATGATGGATGGGTCGATTATGGTTTAGGCACGAATCAGTTCAGAATCAGGCACAAAGTTGGTCTTCATACAGAACGGCTCCCTGACAGTGCATGTTACATTACAGGTGTATAGATGCTATGCCTTTCATGATTACGATGGGCAAGGACGAATATATCTGGATGAGGTGGGAATTGGGCAGTTAGATGGGCCAGCACTCAGTCCAGACATGAATCCCATCGAGCATATTGTGTGGGATGCGATGGTACGACGTTTTCGAAGGTATACAGAAGCTTCCCGAAACTGAAAGAGTTGCTAACGGAGGAATGGAATAACATCCACAAAAATGTATCCTAAATTTAATTCAAAGATGCCTCGTCGACTACAATCAGTCATTAACGCAAGGGGAAGGAATACACACGGCTCTCTCATTATTGTTAATTGTTACTTGCAAATTGAGGTAAATGAATAGAATTTCCAAATTCTTGTTATTTCATAAACATTCGAAAAAATACTAAGGTCCGTATTCACAGTCGCTTCTCAAGTATCCCTTGAGGGTTACTCAAGAGACCCTTAAGCCGCGTTCTCACAGCTTCGAACTGTCGCGGCTACACTTCCCCACCCTTTTCACATCCGTGTTGCGAAATTTGGAATGTGTCGCCAGCGACAACAGATGACAACGTGATGCCACTTCTGTCCTTTGACGGATAGTGAAGTTGAAAATAGCCAACTACACAAGCTGTCGCTGGCGACACAGTGGTGAAGGAATAGGGGAAGTGTATTCTCGACATACTATTGGTTACTGAAGTGTCGCTGGCGACACTTGCTCTGAGAACGGGGCTTTATGTGTGGCTTTCCTTGTGTATCTGTTTCCTATACAACATCTACCGGACGGCAGGATTCATTTGGTGACGTTTTCATATTTCAAATATAAGTCAATTTGATATGCCTATAGGTGCTTTCCTTTTACATCTGCACTTACTCAGATCACTTAAAAATGAGTTGGCTCAGCTCAGTTGAAAACCTCAGATGCTCAGATGCGTTAAAGGAACGTGTTTGTGCAGTTAAATGTCATTCCTCAAAATTTTGTAATATGATATGGTCCTATTATCTGTCGATCCTTTCCATAACCTAGTTTTTTACGTTTTTCGTCACTCACCTTACACTATCGATTATCCATACACCATAAAACCGGAAAATCCTGCTGAAATTCAAACTTACATATAATCCTAACCTCATTTATTTGACATTAAATGATCTGAGACAAGTGATCTACCTTTCGAGCTTGTGCAGATGGGCTTAAGTGGGGGTAAAATATCTCACTTTAGTCTCAGTTTCAGAAGACAAAAGGAACGTACATCGAACTGCGTCATGACGTCACAAGTGAGATTTATCAGATAAATCAGGTAAAAGGAAAGCGCCTTATGCCTACGCATTTTGATGTTATCTCTTTTTGTTTTGTGTCAGTATTTCGTGTTTTGTGGCGCACATTTTTCCGGATGTGACAGAAGCTGACAACATCGTACTCCAAAATTAACCTACAAAACCGCCTTGATTGCAACGAAACCTCATGTCGACATGTCATGTTGACATTTCGCTACTTGAGTATTACTCAAGGGAGCTCAGTTCAGTTCAGTTCACTTTATTGCTACATTTTGTATAATAAATACATCACAAAAAACCACAAAAACGAGAGACAATTGAAAAAATGCATTGAATAAAAAATAATGTACCTATGAAAACATATCTTGACCAGTAAAACAAATATAAATAATATATAAAATCTATTTTAGCAAATTGGCAGCCTTACGTAAGGGACGCTCAAGTAGCCGTCGAAACACAAAACCTTACTTAAGGGTCCCTCAAGTATTGACAAGTATTGATTGAAGTATCGACTATGAATACGACCCTCAGTGACCGACTTCTCTTGACAGATAACAAATATGGCCCACAAGACCAATGATTCTGACCATTCTTCTTTCCTCCATCCGATTGATATGTTCGTTCCATTCCTTTTTTCTTCATTGTACCCATTAATTGATGTTTTCTACCTTTCTTCTTATAGTTTCCCTTCTCTCTATCCAAACGCGTTTTTCCAGTAATTTTAGGAAGTACTCCCATGTCGGTTGTCTCTAATAGTTATTTAGTTTTCGCTGCGTCTGGTCGAGTTTCAGCGGTGTATGTCATAGTTTTACTATTGCCTTGTAAATTATTGATTTCATTTCTATCTTTATATCTCATATTATGCCATTTAAGCAACCTGATATTTCAGGTTTTGGTTTTGGAGGGCGTCCAGATAACGGTTGTCTCCTTTTAATTTTGCTTGACCTTTTGGCGGGTCCAAATCAGGGTTGCTCCATTAAAATTGCTCTTGTCGGGGGAGGGGGGGGGTGGTGCAAATTTGTGAATTACATTTCTTAGGCGGCTTTATATAGCGGTTTCGGGGGGTCCGGAATCCCTGGACTCCCCCTAAATACGTGCATGCCCTCAATTTGGTGTGTACCAGAACTTTATGCCAGAAGTTTTAAACTTATAGTTATGTATATCTTGAGACTGACTGTTGCTCCTAGGCTATCGCAATGGGATCCATTTAAGGTAGTATTAATGTGCACTGTTTATCCGAGTATATTATTGCCATTAATAAAACATAAACATAAACCAACATTGTTTTCTCGCCTACACTGAAATTAACAAAAAAGTACGTCACATTATCTCGTTCAAATTTGCATTTACTACACATGTCAATAGATGTAATTTATATTGTCTCTAAGCAGCGCGCAGAGCTACAACTTAAATTATCATTTTTATAGGTCAATGTCAAATTTTTGAGACGCAACACGTTAGAAAATATGCCACCATAAAATGTATTGTGCTAATGGGGAGACACTCCTATGTGGTTGTGTTACGATTTTTTTATTAATATTCAATATGAGGTATAGATTGTATGATAAATGACTCTCCTCAAAAATGTATGTATTCAGAAGGTGAACGAGATTTTAAGTTTATCGAGTTATTCCACATAATTGTCCCTAACTATTCGGCTAGATGAGTCCATTCATCCTTTACCACTTACCACTGTCCTTGCACCAAACATTACGATTTTGTGTTTGGATGGTTTTGGGACGTCTTTCGATGTCTACATCATGAACAACTGTCACACACTTCCGTCGAACTGTTGGTTTGACTGTCTGACTGTTGCTATTCTTCTTTTCGCACAATATCTATAACCGCGGCACCGATTTTGATAAAACTAGGAATTAGGGATCGATACAGTGACGTCGGAATAATTAATAAAAAATGAAGTTTCAATTAACTCATTCTCACCAAAAACGAAATAGTAGGTCACCGCGTATTATACACAAAGAAAACTACAAGCTAAGTATTATTGAGAATGATTCGTGGAGCTTTTATATTTCTAAATATTTTCGATTTTTTAGTACCGGCTTGATCGATAACTCCACTACTGTAGAAGATAGCGAAAACAGTTGTTGATAAAAGTTGTAGCCACTGATATGCCCATTGCTCAGAAAATATTTAGATTTATACAGGGTGATCCATAACTACGTGGTGATGCAAACATGCATTTTTTTAAATGAGACACTCTATATATTATTCCATATTCGAATATCACTAATAATTTCTGTTCCTCTGATATAGGGTATTGTTACATTATACAGGGTACTTCAAAAGTTATGATCATTTTTATATCCGCTGTCAAATGAACGTACTGTATATCAAAAATTGATTAATCAAAAATCATTTTTTTACACGGATGAATAAAAAATGTTCTTTAGTTTCAAAATCGGCTATAAAAAAAGACCGCAACTCATATTCGTATAAAGGGTGATGTCGAATGCAAAATCTAGATTTTCTCTCTTTTTTTTACATGTAACCCCCAATATTTTATTATAATTGCTTATAATGTGCTCTTTCATCTTTGTATAGCACTTGTTATGGCTGCATTCATTAGTTTCTGAGATATTTCGATTTTTATACAAATTCTAAATATACCTCCTATATGTTTACTAAAATTTATTCATTTTGAGAAAATACTGTCAGATTTTATTTTTGCTTAATAAACAACTAAAATATAAGGCCATAATAGTACTTCATTATGTCAAAACACTGAAATAACGAGATATTATGGGTCAAGTGTGCTGAGGTCACAATTTTATAGTCATGCATGACTATCAAGCAGATCTATCAGGTAGGCTATGAAATATTAAACAACAGTGCCTCCGTTCTAGATAAGGCTGTTCATAGTTGATATATTCTAGAGGCAAGTAGGCAATTTCTCAAATATTCTCCTAAATTCCCTCAGTGGAAAAATTAATTTTTAAAGTTCGCTTTTCTCACAGTACGGAATTATTGAGCAGGTTATGAAAACTCCCAATTTTTCGAAGCCTACCTGATAAATCTGCTTGATAGTTATGCATCACGCCTACAAAATTGTTTCCTCAGCATACTTGACCTTATTATTTATAAATTTCAGTACACAAATAGAAGCTATATTTTAAATTTCCCGAAAAATCGAAATATCTCGGAAACTTATGGACGTAGGTACAACAGGTGTTATACAAAGATGAAAGAACATATTAAAAGCAATTCTTTGGTATAATAAAATATTGGGGGTTACATTTAAAAAAAAATAGAAAATCTGGATTTTGCATTCTACACCACCATGTATACGAGTATGCGTCGCGGGCTTTTTTTATAGCCGATTTTAGAACTAGAGGATATTTTCAATCTTTCCATGTAAAAAAATAATGTTTGATTCATTACTTTTTGATATAGGTACAGTACGTTCGTTTATCAGCGATTTGGATATAAAGGTGGTCATAAATTTTGAAATACATTTTATAATGTTATAATACCTTATAGTGTGAGAAGGGAAATTATTATTAGAATCTAAAAATGGGATAACATACAGGGTATCTCATTTAAAAAAATATATGTTTGCATCACCACGTAGTTATGGATCACCCTCTATAAATCAAAATACTTTCTGAACAAGCAGTATATCCGTGGCTACAACATTTATGTACAACTTTTTTTTCGCTATCTTCTACAGTAGTGGAGTTAACTACCGAGCCAGTACTAAAAACTCACCCTGTATGTAGCTTAAAGTTACTGAATAGTGACTGACGAAAATATATTGAAAACAGATGAAGGGAACAAAACCTCCCCAGCTGCCTCCCCACCTGTTGTTCCACACAATCAATAATTTGTTTGCTGTATTTTTTATTTGTTTTTGTTTGGACTAACTTCATGTCATACCTCTAAAGCGGAATTGTTGTTTTAGTTGGCTATATTATTGATAAAATTTGAAATCAGTTTTTCTCTGTGTCAAATGTATTTCATCAGGCCAAAATTTCTTTTTTGTTAACGCATTTAATAAATTCATAAAATTCGCTTAACCACAGCGCCAACTGGCAGAGCAATAGAGTTAAGACGCCATCCACGTGAATGATTTTTTGCGATTTTACTATATTTGGTTGACAATTATTGTAAATTTATCTTGAAAATGTAGAAAAAACTATATTTGTAAAGCACACTACATCTCCGTTAACTTATGTGAATGATCCAATCAAAATAATCACGAACAGACATGATTTGTAATTTATAAAGGATAATCGGGACTCTCTAACAACGTATTTGAAGTTGGGTGAAATGTTTTGGTTTAGTCAGAATTGTCCTCAAACTAAAAAATTCCCCCTCCCGTTAACATATCCTCCGTGAACTTTTAAGGTAACGCATCAGGCGGAGACTGCTTAATGAAGTGTATATTTGGTACAAAAGTCTTTAATGATGAGACTATAGAAAAAGCTATTTCCTGCAGCTACAATGGGCAAGTCAGAGATAAAAGCAGACAATTGTAAATAAAACAAAACAAAAGGTAAAATTTGTCAGAGTCTTTGCGTAGACACCGTGAAAATATATATTTTTTTTAAATATAATGTCAGTGTTTTCTAAAAAAAATGTTTTGGAGCTCAGCAACTTTTAAAATCCCATAAACTGCATTGAGTCAAATCAGCTGACCAGAAAGTATAAGAAAAAAAATTTTAGAGTTCGATTACAATATTCTGGATTTGGTGAGAATGATCCTTATAACCACAGCACCAACTGTCTGACCAGTACTAGAGTTAAGACGCCATCGATGTGAATAATTTCTTGCAATTTTACTGTTTGGAAGACAATTGTTGCAAATGCAAATTCACCTAGAAAAATGTAAGTAAAACTATATCTGTAAAGCATACTACTCTTCTCCGTTAATTTGTGTAAATAGTCCAGTAAAATAATCATGAACAGATATAATCTGTAATTTACTGGAAATGTGGATTCTCTAACACCATTTTTGATCAACATTTGGATAAAACAAAATTGGACACAAACGTGGGATGCAGTAATCATCGAATGACCACGTCATCATCAGTAAGGAGCGAAGTCACTGAACCAGAACACAACAGCGACCGGTCAGAAGAAGCCGCATAGAACGACACGTCATCAAGGTCGGACGCACTCAGCAGAACGCGGCACCGGCCAATCAGAACAGGCCACGAAAAACGACACATCATCGTCAGCTACACGAGAATAAATAGCAACGAAGGAACATGTTCGACAGTTCACCTGAAGGAGATTGAAGGTAGCAGGTCAATTGAATCCTTGTGTCAAAGCTTTATACACAATAGAGTCCGAAACATATATCTTTTGAAACATCTACCTTGTCTACAAATTTCAAACATATTTGTAGTTAGGTGAAATGTTTTGGTTCCAAGTTGTCCTCGAATGAAAAAATTCTCCGCTCCGTTAACCTGTCGTCCTATAACGTTCAAAATAACGGAAGGGGGAACTGCTTAACGACGGCGCGGCGGCGTATACTTGGTACACAAGTTTTGAATAATGCGATTATAAAAAAAACTATTTTCTGCATATACGATACGCAAGTTACAGATGCGTAGACTCCGTGAAAATGTTGTTCTAAAAATGTCTGTATTTTCTAAAAAAAATTTTTGGAACTCGAAAGCTTTTGAAATCACATGAAATGCATCAAGTCAAATCAGCTGACCAAAAAGTATAATACAAGAAAAATTGAAATTTTCATGATCCGCTTACCATAATATTTTGAATTTAATGAGAATGACCCAGAAAAAATTAAATCTGATATTTCAAAACCTCAAATACCTCTGTACGCGTATACCCCACCATAGAGGCGACATTTTCTGGCAAATAAATGAATATTAAATGATAACTTTTTACTGGCGTTTCTGCGACACTTTTTTAAAATTAATTTTTGGTCAACATTAAATAATAGGACAGTAAAATGCGACGTTTCAAATTCATTAGTTAGTGCGAATACATACTTGTCCCTTTGGACTGTTTCTGGTTTGTTATTTTCCTTTATGATAGGTTTTCAAGGTACAAAGTATCTGCATCTCTCAGGAGTTAGAGGGATACTAGAACCATCCCGCCACCTGGACTGGTGCAATAAGTTAGGAACGAATTTGGAAGATGCATCAAAGATCGGAGAACAAATACCTATTTACACTCAGTTGTACAAAGAAGCGTGACAAACTTTTGAGATACTTAAGACTGTAGTCATTAAAAGTGCGTTTAAAATAGCCGACTAAAAATTGCGCATGATAAAAATGTTTTCCATTTCATTTATTGTGACCTAGTCAGTACAAAGGAGAACGTTTTTAGGACAACAAAATGTACTGCCTCTTTGCTTATTATTTTTATTTGATTGTCTAAATTGACAGTGCCTTATTTCACGCCTTGGAAAAAATAGGTGTAGACAATGAGAGTGATCGGTAAATAGATTGAACTGCTACTCAGAAAACTGCCTCACTCGCTTTTGCTCTATTATTTTATCTACCCCCATTAAGTTGTACAGAGATTACTCAATTACTTTTGAATAGGTAATCTAACCTATAAACAAACACCGTTGGCTATTCTTCATAACTCACGCTCTAGCCGTGGGTTATGAACAACGCCTACTAGAAACCAGTACTGATCCCTTGGAAATACATACAGAGTTGGGATAAAGTATGGAACCAAGCAAATGACTTTGGAACTGAAAGAATGACATTGATGAAAATTTGCAGGCAAGTGTAGTGACGTATAGTGCATCCGAAGACATTATGTTAGCTGTTAATGTACTTCCGGTTTAACCGGAAGTATCGTCAACTTTTTTCTGTTCCGAATACGTCCATAGTAGGTTTGGTATTAGTTTCTGCAAAAACGGGAAAGATAAAGCTTCTTTATCTTTTCAGGTCATTCAAAGTCGGTTTTGGCGATCGCGTGAGAACTCACAAAGTGTGTCAACTTTTAATGATTTACATCCCGACAGGGGTCCCATAACACGTTTGACGGTGACTAAAATACAAAAAAAATACAAAAACAAACCGCAGACCGCCACGGACGAATTTGTGAGACAAATAAAAAAGCTTTACCGTTCCCATTTTTACAGAAACAAATACTAAACCCACTATGGACGTATTCGGAAAAAAAGACGTATTGAAATCTGCAAAAATATATAGGGTGTCCCATTTAAATTAAAAAAGTTGGCAGTACTTCCGGTTAGACCGCAGCTCAATTAATAGCTAACATAATGTCTTCGGATGCATTATGCGTCACTACATTTACCTGAAATTTTTTAGCAACATCATCCTTTCCGTTTCAAAGATATTTGCTTGGTTCCATACTTTATCCCAACCCTGTATATGATCAAATACACGCTACACAATAACTGCAAAGGTGGCTATCAGACCCCAAACGCTAATTCGAACGGTGTACAGTATTTATTTTAGTGACAGACAAGTGGGGTTGTGTTGTCAATAGTTCGTAATCATTATGTATTTAAATCGTACTATTCATTGTTTTCACTCGCCTGAAACTCAGGCGCGTGAGTTATCACAGTCATTATCACTTGTTTTGTTTTATATAGCGGCATCAACTGCTTTGGTTATTAGCTTCTGCTTATCCGTACGATCACATACGCTTCGAAAGGAATTGGACAAACTATTCAAATTGGACTTTAATGAGAGATTTATATTTTACGAAAGATTTTAATAGTTTTAAGAAATTCTAGGGTGGCTTTAATGCTGTTAATAGGGAGTAAACAACTTTTTAAATAATTTGTTATGTTATGGACAAGTCTGGCAGCTGAATATAAGGGACAGTCGAATAATATATGTTTCAAGGTAAGTATGAGATTGTACCTTTCACATATTGGTGGAGGGCTTCCTAATAAGAGGTGTGAGTACGTGTGTGACCTGTTCTTATTCTAGTGGGTGCTGCCTTCCCTACGTGTGGGCGATGGTAACCTCCATATTCCATTTCTCCTGCCATAATTGGAAAACATTTTGCTTTAGGGTCGCCTTCGCATCTTCAAGACAAAGGGATACATCTGTGATATTGGACGCAATTGATTGGCGAGTCGCTTGATCTGCTATTCCTTTCCCACGTATTCCGGTATGTTCTGGGCACCAAATAAAGATAATTTGTTGGTTTTCCTGGTGCAATTGATTATGTAGAATAATTATTCTAATCTTTTAAATATCTAAAGGAGCGGATCTAAAGCGAATTTATTTTGAATTGGCGATAAAGCGCAGAGAAAATCACTACAAATGAGATATCTCTCCACCTGTTGCTCCTCAATGTAACAAAGTGCTTGAGAAATAGCAGAACGTCCAGCAAAATGTATGGAACAGCTTGGGTTAGAACCCATCTTTGACATGTATCGTCGGTAGCGATAGCGTAACCCACTCTCTCAGTGGTCTTAGATCAATCAGTGTAAATAATTCCGCATGGTTGGTATTTTGCTACAATATTTGAAAAGCTTGTTGAGCAATATACCTACTATTATTAGTCTGTGGTTTGTTTTATCCTCGGCGACAGCCCTGCCCTTGTCGGGAGGATTCTTAGTAGCTGGACCTCTGTTTAAGGAATATTTGGCTTTCAGGTCAATAAATCTTGGTTTTATTTCAAGTTTATGAACAAGCAACAATTATACGCCTACTTCATTCTACTGGTTGGAAAAAACGCAGAACTGCGGTCCCAGTTTGCTAACTACATTTCTGAAGAGCAAAGATGAAAGAAAAAAAGCTGTTCGAAAGCGGATGCCTCCTTTTATACGTCCCTGACCAACGATGCATTCCCAGTAATCATGAAAGTGTACTCGAACGTATGCAATTATGGTCGAGTAGGATCTTATGTGTGTGAAGGGTCTTATTATTTCATCAACTCAACACGAAATTGCAACACTCAACGACAAAGCGTCTATTCCGCTGACAGATTTATCTAACGTTTTACTTCGAAAGATCAAAATAAGCGTTCATTATTGATTGGCGCGTATTGTATGCCATAGAATATTCTGTATGTAATTATAGAAAAACTAATAAACATTCAATTTCATGGTCCATTATCCATCGCATACTGAAGTAAGGTATGCGCTAATAGTTTTCTTTACTTCTATGCTGCTAAGTAATCTTACTACTATTGACAAGATAGCACAGTTCAGAGATGGAGTGTTTAGGAAGTCCAGAGCCCTCCTGACTTATGCAGAAACGTGAGATTTCAGTTGGGTGAATCCGAAGGGCTAAAGCCCGTTTTTATCAACATGCACATTTTAACAAAGACTTTGATCAATCAGAGCAGCCCTTTCAAGAACATGCATCTGTCAAAGTACTCTGAAAATTATTGATTTCTCTTAAAGTTGACCTCAAAAAGCTCAAAAATGACATAATTCATATACAATCGACCATTGTGAACCATCTGGTATATTTTCAAGTCTGATTTTCCATTCTAAATCGGTGAAAAATGGCATTTTCTGGTTTAACAAAAAGTTTAGCAATGGCTAATCTCAACCAATCAGATTCCAGAGAAGCCGTGCATCTGATCACTAGTTTCTTGGTGTATCAAATGATATGATGACAAGAAATTCACTCACTGCATTATTTGGATAAAACAATAATTTACTATCGATAATAATTACAAATACCTGCAATATATCTTTGTTTTATAGTAAAAAGAGGTAAAAATAGCATTTTGTTGGATTTCAAAAGTTACAGCTATTTCCCAAACGTGCACGTGCATTACTGGTTACCTATCCAGAACGGCAAAGCTCGCTATTTTATAGCTAAGTATAACCTTATTTTATGTACAATGTGTACGCTGCACCTATGAATATTTCTATAAGAAGGTCTATAACAAACATGCATCCAGTAGTAGTATGTAGGTATTTTTATATAATCCACTGAGCGACGGAGGTGAGATTTGTAATTATTGAATAAGGTAAGTAGTTGCTGTGATTGATATACGTACTATTTTTATCACAAATTATCGCAGTTTGCAATTAGTAATTATACAATAATTATAATGTAAACATGAAAAATGTGGCATTCATTTGCAAATCAATCGCTTTGTTCTGATATCCTGCTATGATTTTGATCCATGAATTTCTAAAGTATCTTTGGCAAAAGTGTCATCCAGCTTCGACGTTTTGTTTTCAATATTGATAAAATACTATTGGATGATACTTATTAACATAGCCCTCAATACTCATTAGAAAGCTTTTGCTAAATAACATCCAATAGAAAATCTTTGTCAAAGTCCTTGTTAAATATTCATATTGATAAAATCGGGCCTACACCTAGCTCTTTCCAGTACTGGACAGGAGCACAATATGTGCTCCGCATTTTCGTCCTCCACATAGCAGAAACGTTGTTTGTTCCAGACCTATCTTCAGCAAGTGATTCCTCGGACGACAATGACCTGTCAACAGCCCAACCAGAATGCTCTTCTCCATTCTGTGATCCTCAGGGTGCTTGACTAGACTAGACTAGACTAGACTAGTATGAACGCCTTTGAGTGTACTGGCCCTCGCGTTTCTCTCCAGTGCAGGAGTGCCTCCCCCTCTGCTCTTGGCAGGGCTTTTCGCAATGCACGCATATGGTTCTGGTCGTATGAATAAAGATTCTGTTCCTCCTCTGGCGAATGTGTAATGTGTATGCAATCCCATATACGAGTCTTGCGTATGGAGCTCACTTGTTCAGCTCCCTGACCCACAACTCTATGGGTATTATTGTGGTATACCTCCCAATTTTTACTGAGATTTAACTATTGAATTAATACAAGCTACTCGGATCTTTCCGTGTGCGCTTGGGAAACCATAGAGTCCGAGCTCAATCCGATTAAATGGTGGTTTATAATTTCTTTCATTGTACCCGTTGTGTCTATTGCTAGTTCCTTCTTGTCCTGTCTGCAAGATGATGCCTGAAGGCGACCATTCTGGCACCTCTTTCTACCTCAATGTTTAGAGTGGTTAAGTTTAGGAGGGTGTCTAGGGCCACTGTTGGTGTAGTAGACATGGCACTAGTAATACTCAAGCAGGTGAGCCGCCAGACGCTAGCTTAAATCGGGCTGTCCATTGCAAATATTTCTGGTATAGTAAAGCCCAGAGATATACCATTTGTTTACAAAGTGATGATCTCCGCAAAAAGTGCCGACAGAGAAAGGAAACGGGGTCGGACTGGGCGTTCGAATTCGATGGAGTGGGCAACAACGAAAATGTTCGTTCCATCCAATAAAGTGCTCATACATCAGTTGGTTGAACAAGATGTTTGAAACTTTATTATCTGTTGATAAATATATGGTAGAGACATTTCAATATAACCGTATAAACCATATGGTAAATTATTCCTTTCTACACTCAATTTTAATGTTCGATTCGTTGTTTTAGTTGTCCCCAAATTAATTCTGTAGGACTGAAAATGCAAAAATAGGGAGGCAACCTTAAGACATCATGACCATACTTTTTAGCTATGCTTTCTATGACATATTGTTTCTCAAACTGTTCAGTGTGGAGGACTTTCAATAATTCAGTTTTTTTGTAAGTTTCTTCAAAGTACAAATCCTGTTTTATGAGAAAATCTTGTATTTCCGCCTTCGATAACGCTGAATTCGGAATTTTGTACCTTTGTCTGGAGTGATAGCTTGCGTTGTCCATTACGATGACGCCAAATGGCTTTAAATTGGGAATAAGTGTATACTCAAACCATTGCTCAAATATTCCCGAGTCCATGTTTTTGTGGTAGTCTATATTGCAGTCTTCAATTTTCTTTCCGCATAATTTGAGTGCGTTTTCGACCTAGCCCTCAGATGATCCGCAGTGTAAGATAAGTATACGCGGTATCATGGGGATCATACCAGGTCTCGTCAAGGTAGTACACTGACCTCCCCTGCTCGTTCCGGTATTGCTCTCAAGTAATCGTGCCGCCATTCCACAATCCTTGCACTTTCCATTATAGCCATTCGTTTGTTCACAGTTCTGTACCTAAACCCAATCTTCCTAATCCATCGCTGCAATGTACTCCTTGGATACTGTTACCCCATTCTAGCCAATTGTCTTTGAACGGATTCGATTGTGGGTAGTTCATTAATTTTGTACTTTTCGTACACAATATTCCTCAATAATTTTGTGATCGTGGGATCTAGTTCTTTTGAAACACCAGCATCAAACCTACGCTTCCTCTTTTGTGGCCCATTTCTCAAAATTTCACATACTGGAGGGTGATTCCAATTCGCCAAGCGAGGGTCGCTTGAGACAACCCTTGACTAAATTAACAATTGCCGTCGGCTCCACCAATGGGAGCTAAGTATTTTCGTGCAACATTAATGCTTTGGCGAGGGTCGCCTCATTTTTGTCAAGGGTCGACAAGATTCAAGCGACCCTCGCTTGATGTGCGACAAGGACGTGAGATATGCCGTCTTTTTACTTTGACATACGACGAAAACTGCAAATGGCGCGCAACACCGAGCAAATGTAAGGTTATGAATGAAATCGGTGTTCGTGTTTTTATCAGAGTAAAAGTAAGATCTTTTGATTTGCGTACGTGTTGATTTCTTGATCTTGTGTTCATTATTCATTTGTGAGATACCTATTAGTGATTTTGCAAGTATGGCATTGCCTTTTATACATTTGCAAATTGTTGATGAGTTGCAAAGGGCGGAAGAACGGGATCGATCTCGATGACTTCGGAGGATGATCAGAGATGCTCAAGATCCACTTTCCATCCCGGATTGAGCATTTAAAGACAATTTTCCCCCATGCTTGTCAGTATTTGGTGAATACATTCATGAGAAGGAGAACTTATGAAAACCGAATTTCTGTAGCATTCAAGGTAAATGGTAGATTTAACAACCTTGTACAGTTTGCTGATTATAATTTTGTAGGTGCTTGAAGCGTTACATTTTTTTAGTTTTGGTAGCTATCAATGAAGTATAGCTGGTAACAGCGTGTCCTGCATGAGCCAGACAATGAGTAGATCAATAAAGGAGGTCTGTGATACAATACTCAGGCATGTTATGAAAACTCCGGTACCTTATCCTAGGCATGTCCAAGAAAAGGAAGCCAATAAGCAACAGTAATACCATTAAATAATGTAAAATAAATGATATTACAAAAGGCTTAATTTCAGATTTATCAATTGTCACCATCAGATGCTCAAAGTTATAGGAATTGTAGATGGGACACAAGTAGCTATAACAATGACAGAAAAGGTTACCATAGTCTGAATTGCCAAATTGTGAGTCAAACTCATGAATATTTGATAGAATCCACAAATAGAATCATTAAATTTCCTGTTTTCAGATATGTGATGCAAATATGAAAATATTGAATGTTGTTGCTAAATGGCCAGGCAGCAGGTATGATGCATATATATGTGGCACCAAAGCAATATTGGAAGAATAATGGCTACAATGCAGAACAGAATAGTAAGATTATGGGTAAGTGAAATAAACAAAAAAATTATAATTATTATTATTACAATTGTGATTAGTATTGTTGTCAGGCATCTGGATAAAGCCAGACATAGGTAGGCTTTTTGATTGTGTGTTTAACCAAAATAAACAATGCCTGGCTTTTGTTAGGCTTTTTACATTTTACATTTCGATGACTATTTGATTAATAATAAAATACCTATACCTAAGACTAATCTGCCATTCGATTTAATTTATTTTTTCACTAGAATTTAACAAGATTTATGATAATAATAAAAAAACCTAGATGTCACATACATTTTTTTTTGTTGTACCTATTAATACTGAGACAAAATCTAGAATGTCCAGCTTTTCTAACCAAACTCACTGGTCTGTCTGGCGATTAGGTTTGGCGATCTGACAACCCTAGTGATAAGAGCAGTTGGTGGCTAAAACTGCTCCAGGTTTGTCATTCTTTTGCATGTTACACACTATTGCTACAGTTAAAATGTCACACTGTTGAAATATACAGTTTGTGCCAAATTATCACAGTGGTGCGATGGATGATGAATGCTAACTTGAAATGGTGGATCATTCTATTGCTGATAGAAGCCAATTCATTATCAACCTTGTTTTTATTTGTTTATTGAAGGTGTAGTGACTATAACTTTGCAAGCTATTCCATAAATATACAGAGAGTTTGCTTAAAAAGTTTTCCTTGGTAGTGTTAAACTACTCTCTTGGGCGAGTTTTAATTGGTGTAATTAATTAATTAAGTGGTAATATTTCCAAAGAGTGGAGTAGTGGTGACTCATGTTTTAGTATATAACAATAAGATCCCCTCTTTGTCCTCTCTCCATAAGGGACGTGAGATTGATATGCCTGCAGATTTGGCAAGTCTTGTTTCCATCAGAATTTTTCATAATTCTTTTTTTTTCTTTAGGTGATTCTGGGTATCCCTGCCTACCTTGGCTGATGACGTCTATCAAAAATCCAGCATCTCATGAGGAGCAGGCTTACAACACAAGATTTGTAAGATGTAGGAGTACAGTAGAGCGATGTATTGGTTTGTTGAAAGGGCGATTCTGGTGCCTCTTGAAGCATAGAACCGTGCATTACATGCCACTAACTGCAGCAATAATCATAATGGCATGTGCTGTAATACACAACATTGCACTGCAGTATAATGTTGAAAATCCACCAGAGATTCTGGATGATATAGATTTGGAACCAGTGCCACCACCTCTGCTTCCTAGTGCTGATATGATGTTGAGGTAGCAAGGACAACAGGCAAAACTCCAGTATGTTCAAAGATACTTTTGAACATATTAAAGCTATTGCCAATTATTGTAATTTATTTTGTTGTTGTCTTTTACTAATCAACACCATCGCTCTGGCTAATAAAAAACCACATTCACTGATATTATAAGAAGTAGTTAATGTATCATCATTTGATAGGTATTAATTTTTTAAAGTACCAACAAAAGCATGTCAGGTCATACATAATTTGGCTAAAGCCAGTTTGAAGAGTTTTAAAAAAAAAAATAATTTAGTAACCTTAGCTGAATTTTCAACAAAAATTATACAAAAAATCAAAAATATAACTCTAGAGCTCTACCATGTTAACATATTCATAAATTGTCAGGCATTGATTACTTGAGTACTTATCTGATATATTTTTTTTAGATCAAATTTAATCATTTGTAATACAGTATAATTTTTCTGTGGCAAAGACTTCCACAAAATTACTAACCTTTTTAATTTCAATGAATGTGGTTTGATTTAATGGTGACTTACTGATGATATTTCAAAACTATTTATTACATTTCCTACATTATAGCAATAGCCTGTGTAGTTGTATACTGATAGAAACACAGTGATGCTACATCGAAAAAATTGGTTTAGCAAGGTCCTTGGACATAGTTCTACATGGATATATCTGTAGGAATTTATTCATTTATTGGTAGATCTTACAACCACAAATTTCACGGTAGTTACTAGTTGCTTATCACTATACACTACATTAAAAACATCTTAGTCACTAAAACAGTAAACTAGTTCTTCAATCACAGACAAAAAGTGACTACCTTATGGGATATCATCTCAAGGTGTGGTTGATCATAATATATTCCTTTGCTCTGGACTTAAAGCAGTCCAGATTACTAATGCTACTATAAAGTTTATAGGAGACATATTAGAAGGCCTAGAAAAATTTGGTTACAGCTGTTCAGTGTACTATAGATAAAATTGCATAGGAACAATATACAAACGCAATGCATACTTCACGTATGAGATAAGGTCTGCATATTGAAAATATTATTGGTTATTGTTGTTTTAGTAGGCATTGGGTAAGAATATAAAATATTCTTTTAAGATATAATTATGAAACCTTATATTATTATGATTTTCCAAGTTTCTCTCGCATGACTGTGGTAGCAACAAATGTTGACAGGCTGTGCCAGGTCAACACCTGAACTATTACTGATCTGAATATATTATTATCATTATTATATTATAAACATTATTATAATAGGTTTTCTTTTTGCGCAACAACTTCTTTTATTTGCGTGAATAATTTATAATGAAATGTAGAGTATTATTTATGGGCACGAGTAAACTAGTTATAAGGATTTGATCATTTTGTAACTATGAAATTGCAAATATTATGTATGGTACTCTGTTAAGTAGAGGAGTGATGGATGGACTTCACCAATGATAACAAAAATAAAGCTGTTTTAGTGTTATTATTAAATGATACATTATTTATACTTTTCTGTTATTCAATATCATGGAAATCACTAAGACTGTTTATAATATTGAAAAGTTTTAAGTCATCCGCATTATATTAAACAATGTGAATATACCTAGAATATACCACATACTAATAAATGATTCAATGTAATACATTTACTTCTTCTAATATGTGGCATTTATAATAATAATGATGACATTCACCTCAGTGAAGTTAAGATGACATTAAACGGAAATTAATATATATACTAAAACATAATATGGTATATTGAGCTAAATTCTAAATTTCACTTTTGAACAAACACAGGAAATATAGTATTGCGTCAAATGTAAACTATGCAACCTATGCCTAAGAAAAAGACGAACATACAACAGTAAACTAAACAGAATTTGTGTATTTCATTAATATGTGCCATATTATGTGACTCTCACTTGTTCAATATAGACTATATATGTCTCAGGAGATAAAATTATTGATGTCTATGTATATGACCATAATGCATATTTGAAGATAATGAAAGAAATATAGCTTCAACATTATACCGATTAATAAATCTCAATGATCTCTGAAAAATATTATATACAGTTATGAAACCAAACCATTCTGAGCGAAAGAATAAAAAACCGGAACATACAAAATTCAATTTGATCTAATGTTACAGTTACATATATCACAGCCATTTTCAATTTATCTTAAATATGCTCTGGGTACCTAGACTTTATTGTCCATTTTGTACATTAGATTTTTTATAAGAAGTAATAATAATATTCAGGTGATAATATGGATACAATAACAATGAACACATTTCAGACCCAACTGAGTGAAAGTAGACCACATTTTATCAACAAAAACTGCTTCCTTTATATTCACATTTTGAGTTTTTCTGGCGATTTTTATTTGAATTATTATAACTAGAAACAGTAGGGATCTATAACCATATGAATTTGTAATAAAGTATTGTATCTACATAGGTAACTGAATACCTATGTGTGTACTGTGTAAAACTAGAATATAAAGGAACTGAGTATTGCAAGTTAAATTCTAAAAGAAGGTGGAACCTAAAGAACGGCCATTAAAAGCAATAAGGAAATTAAATTAAAATTAAATATTTAGGTAACAAATTATATGTTTTGGATGTAAGTAAAAAAACCTAATTTTTTTATGTGTAGGCATTAGGAATTTCTAGACGTTTTGTATATATTAATTCTAGTTTGCTGTGGATGGCTTATATATAAAACTGACTGATTTTTGAACAATTATGCAGGGATCAGTCATCAAAAACATCTTTTGAATAGAAAAGGGCGGTAATGACATTTGTCTCATCTTACAAAACTATCAAATCAATATAATGTCTCCAATTTCAAAAACTATACCAATTATCTTGTTAATAAATTGACTTGTACACTATGCACAGAGAAAGAACCTTTATATTCTAGTATGAAATCTTACAACTTAATGAGATAAATAGATATTTATTTGTTATTGAATCATATGCAGTGTATGACTGTTAAGTTTAGTTACTCCTTCTTCATATCTTCTTCCTTGATTTACTTAAAATTTGTATTTATATTATTATTCTGAAATAAATCGATATTTCTATCCAATGGTCTTGCTGTCTTTACAGTGAAAAAAAAAATAAAATTAACTGCTAAAAAAGATGAATTTGATATGACAGTAATAGATTGGCATTCTGGAAACTTTATTGATGATTATAAATTCTGGAATATATACTTGTTGGTAAATGAATCTAATCTACTAATCCAAAATAAGAAGGAGCAATGCATTGGCAAAACATATTTTATTGCTGAGGTACTGATGCGGTTTTCTTACAGATTAATACATTATAGTTACTTTTCAAATCAAATGCAAGAATAACTAACTGCAGGAAGTTTTTATGGTGATACTTGCCCATGTGAAGAGTACATACAAATTAAAAAAAAAAAGATACATCATCTAATACATTAAAAATTTTCAGAGCTGCAATGTACCAATCTCCTGCCACCTACCCTAAGCAATGTCCATTTGAGCTTCACCTTAGAAGCTTTATTATATATCTTACGGTTGAAATGCTTACATGGTTACTTTATAAACTAGCTGGATATTATACAAACTATCCAAATGCCTGGTTATTTTAGTGGAAAGTAATCTTTCAATTAAAATATCAATGAATGTTGGTTAATTTGTATTATATCCAGACAGTTTGTAAACTAGCCACGAATTGTAAAGTACAAACCTCAAAAGAATTCCACAAATTAACCGGGGGTTTTGGGTAGTTTACAGACTAACCACAGTATTTTGATAAAGTGTGAGCTATATTCCTAGTAATTATGTAATAACTAACTCGTTGATTACCATGCAAAATAAGTCATTACCTTTGGTTAATTTAATTTAAATAATCCCCAGCAAAAAATAGGGTCCCCTAATGAGTTGGTAGTTATACATTACTAGAAATTTCAGTTCACACAATATCCAAATACTATACACAGTTTGTAGACTAGCCAAAAACCCCAGCCAATTTGTGGCTTGTACTTTAATGGGATTCTTGGCTAGTTTACATACTCACTGGATAGTATAGAAACTAAAATTTATTGTTATTTTAATCAAAACATAACTTTTCACTAAATTAATCAGGTATTTGGATAATTTAGATACTATCCAGCTAATTTACAAACTATCCATGTAAGACACTTTAACTGTAACATATATAATTAGGTATGCAGAAATGTTGTGCAAACTCAAAGGCAAAAAAGTTATTTGATTCATCCATAGGCTAAGGATTAGAGCATTATTGTTAAATCATATAGTACAGATTTATTTCTTGTCTGTAGAATTATTGCATCTTCATTATTTTCTGTGGTATAGCATTGCAATGCCATTTTCATATATGTACAACGAAAAGCTGATAATGGTAAATGTAGATTCATTTTCACTATGAAGTATGTAATCTGTTTAGATGCATTTATGTAATTAAAACAAAGTTTAATTTAATTTATTTTATTTAAGATAAAGTAAAGTTTAAAATTGTACCTATCACAAGTAATATATACCCATTCCATCAACTCGTCTAAACTCGTGAGGATTTATTTTGATGGCGAACCTATATAACAATGCACTGATTCTTGCATCACTGATTTATCTATGTTTGAAAGAAAGACGAACACATAATTTGTTTAATTTCTCCTTCATTTCTTCTAGCTTCTTACTCAAAAAAATAATTTTCAGCTTCTGTACTTCCACAGTATTTACAGAAGCTTGTTGATGCTAAGCAAGCCTCGTCAATTTGTCTTTCAACTATGACCTATGACTGTTTCATGAAGCTTGTTTCCTGTAAATAATGAGATTTAAAAGAAAACAGTTTATAAATGGTTTTTATTTTTACAAGATACACATAATTTGCAACCAGTTGACTTTGGTTTCTCCATTTGTAAATTATCATACATAGACCTTAACATACCCAATATTTCCACACTGTCTGCTTAGATGATAAACTTTCTTTCTACCAACTGGCAAATAAAATAATCACTTCAATTTGTTAGGTTTTGTAGAGCCCCTGCTCGAGGCTTCATCATAGTATTATGATTTATTATTTTCAAGAATGGTGGTCCATTTTTGTATGCCCATGCTTGAAGTAAAAAGAACACACCAGACGATGCATCGACAGCTCTCTACTTTTTCTTCTGAAAAAAAGATGATTTTATTAAATTGTTAGTATTGTTACATGTCAAATGTAGATTCATGAATCCACACAGACAGATAAGTAAATAACCTATTTTTATCTCTTTCAATTAGAAGTGATGTGAGGGATATACAAGGCAATACAACCAAGTCTCTTTAATATTGGATCACTTACCGCAGTAAACAAAAAATGCATTCTTGTTTTTCGTCGTAATCAACAAATTCGTCGGTTTAATGTTTGCGATCGGGAGCTGCAGCATACATACACTATTCATTCGCGTATTTCCACGTATTTCAACTTTTAAAAGTACTTAAAGCATAAATATAAAGTGATCCTTAACCAGTGGCCTGGCCTGGGCCCCAGTGCCCCCAAAAAGCAGGTGACGGTGACGTCACGTATTGTCAAAATCAGTGATTTAGGGTTTTCAGTAATGCCAACCTCGAACGTATATGCTACCAACCTAAGGCTATCAAGGTCCTAAACGTCTCCCAACAATCCCGTGCAACAATCCCAACATCGAAGTAGGCGGCCAAGCGAGGGTTGAGTCACGAAGCGAGGGTCGCTTGAATTAGAATCAGGCCTCTGTTGTATATGGAACGTCTGTTAGAATTGACGTCTTTTTGATCATACTCTCCTTATTTTCATTCTCCGGATCCTTCGTTAGTTCATTATCATTTAGTACTATTTGTTTTGCATCTGCGCTAAGATGTGACCTTTTGTGAGGTTTTAATTGGTCTACCTCCACCTCCCTCTGTTCAAATTCATTATCAGTGTCCGTACTATAGTCACTACTTTCACCACCGTAATGACAAACCGCCGACGTAGCTTCACTGCTGCAGGGTAATTCACATCGCTGTGAAATCCCATTATCTTCCCAAGGCCGAAACATACTCTAGCTGTCACACTTCCAAAAAAAACGTCCGATTCAGACAGAAAAGTAACGCACAAAAGTAAAAGCAGATTGGCGTTGCTATCAATAACGGTAGCAATACCTGCCTAAACAATTTGACTAAGTCCGGTCCTCTTCATCGATGGAGTCGCTAATAATCCTAAAATGTGTCGGTCTTATCATAGTTCAGTCAAAATATACATCGTGAACGTCATCCGACAGATTTACGTTCAAATACAACTTAGTGTTTCATTTTCACCATTCTAAAAGGTTACGTTATGTTAGAAAATTGGTTAGAAGCACATTCCATGAATTAGTTACGAGTACGAAAGTAAAATAATGGTAACCATTGAATATTATCAAAACTGTATCTATTCCAAATGATGAACTGTACTAAGAGATGGAATGCAGTTTTTATATAGCGCAAAACGTACACAAATGGTATATCTCTGGGCTCTACTATACCGTTGGTTTTACTACCATCTGATATATCCGGTAAATCCATTTAGGACCCAAAATTTGCCTCTCTTCCTCCAGAGCGTCTAAAGGGCAAGTCGGGTCTTATCAATTCTGTTATCCGGATGGGAGTTGAAGGTGAGTAATTTGTCCAGCTTAAGACTAAGATACTTCACCTCCTCCGCAAACTGGATTGACTCCTCTGCTATTCTAGGTAAGTGGAGCTTGTCTAGTGTTCGTCTTCACGCAACAACAACAGTTTTGCGAGGATTTGTCGACATTTGTTTCCTCCTGCACCAGTTGTCGATTGTCAAAGATGGCGGAGATACTCCACTAATTGTATCTAGCAGGTGCTAAAAGAAGTATCCATTGTACTATTTTCGGACTCCCTCCTGACACCAGTTTCATACCTATCCATAAATATTGTAAAATGTTCAACGCTCATTAAAAAGCGTGAAAATAAATTCTGAGTTTTCTTTATACTTCCCGTTTGCCACTATAACGATTTTCACAATATATGAAACTAATTTGTCCTTATCACGATAGTAATCTACAGCACGGAGTTTACTGAAATCGGTTACAAGGAAGCTGCCAGGTATTACCGAATAACCAACAAACAACAAACAACATGCATGTCGAAGGAAATGACAACGGTTTTTGTTGGCCAGATATCGTAAAATACCAAAAAACGTATTCTCTAAAATCGAAATGTATCACCATTACAATACCTTCTTCGACTATGGGTGCAGGGAGTAAATTCAAAAATCTGTTTACAGACATCTGAAATATGGTTTCATCTTTTAATGCATCCCGCTAAATTGAATATCCATCAAAAAGTAGTACTCCTACGTCAGAGTTTCTAGGTTATAATCCCGCTTTAGTGCATCAAAATTGCTGTGCTTGGCTTATACGCAAACCCATAAACGGAGACTTATGGAAAAGAACGCCCACTGGAGAATCTGGCCGAAATTATCAATGGAGATGCTGGACGACAGCCAAAAGAGAAGCTGGCTGATAAACCTGATAAAAACGACCCGTTTTGCGAGCGGACGATGGCGCCTGTCATAAAATCATTCGAGTGTAGCCTGTTTTCTTGAAACGTCCAGCTACGTTTATATGGATCATTGGGCTAGAATTCTATTTAGACACAGAAGTAACCAAGACCGAACATTCATTTTAGTTAGAAAAAAATATAGAAAGAAACGCGATGTTGAATAAATTTTGTTTCGCATTGTCTGATTATATACCCATATACAGGGTAGGCCAATAGTGAGTGGACGGAAGATTGTAGGCTTACTAAAACATATTTCAAAACCTGTCACTTGATCGTATTTTCACTTAAATTTTGACGTTTATACAGGGTGGTTGATATATATTTGCATCACCATTTTTGGTATAAGTATAAAACTTAGAAGGTCGTGACTTTGCGGTGCAACTAAGCATGAAATGCGTTACCTTAGGTCAGATGACCAAATTTGAATTATTTTTGTACTTTGAGAAATCAGTAGAACAATTAAGGGAACTTCAATCGCTGGTAACTTGATTTTTTCAAATGGGAATGCCTATTTTTGTTTACAGGTTCAAATATAAAATGTGATAACATCTTCAACGATATAGGATTCTTAGTATCAATCTTTTTTAGTGTTTTTCAATTTTCCTGCGTATAAGCAACGTAGCAGGCCATGAAAAATAAGAAAAACCCGTTCAGATAGAACAAAACTAATCAATTTTGTAGAAATATGCAAACGAACTAGTGTAACGCGGCAAGATTAAAAAATATCTCACAACACATCAGCTTTAACGGGAGTAACAGCGGTAACATAGCTATAATGTCCATGAGAAGCTGAATTTGACAGAAGTCTTTTTTTCACTGCCTACTGGCTATTGAGAACTACTAGAGCTTGTCAACTTTCCAAAACGATTAAAATATTTGAAACAAAAGAAAAACTACCAGCAATTGTAACTAACAGTCTAACATCTTCAGAATGAAACTTTATATTTAGTGGGATAAAAATGTAATCATTTCCGTTAAATCAAAGGTAACGATACCTCCTACCATTCTGAGCATCTATTGAAATAATTGTTAGAGCTTTTTAATACTCCATGTTGTAATTATTGTGATTATTTCATGTACTGTACTGTACTGTACTGTAATTCAGTTTTCAGTTTCTGTGGCTTTGCTATTAAGTAGACGTGCCTACTGAAGCATTTGAAATGCTCCAGTCAGAGGTATCGTTACATATGACATACGAAAATTACTACTTTTTATGGCATTTAATGTAAAAATTTATTCTGAAGATATTCTACTGCCAGCAACAATCACAGTTAGTTTGTCTTACATTTAAAATTTTTCACTGATTTTGGAAGTTTACCAGTAGCTAGTAGGGCTGTGAAAAATAAGCATTCTTGTTGCCGCTATTGTTTCTGGTTAGAACAGATATGTTTTAAGGAATTTTTATAATCTTGCCTCTTTACTTGGTTCGTTTGCATCTTTCTACTAAGTTAGTTGGTTTCTCCCATCTGACCGGGTTTTTGTTTATTTTTCATGGCCTGCTAGGTTGCTTATAAGTAGGGCAATTAAAAAACACCGATTTGACTAAAAATTTGAAATGGAATGAAAACTAAAAAAGATTGATATACTGAAATTCCTACATCGTTAAGTTAAATTAAGTTACCTGTGATTGAAGTTTCCTTAATTAATCTACTAATTTATCCAAGCACGAAAATAATCCAAGAATTCAAATTTGACTGTGACGCATTTCATGCTTAGTTGCATCGCAAAGTGACGGCCTTCTAAGTTTTATAGCAATTGCGATATTTAATTTTTTTCTGATACCTGTCTACTTATACCAAAAATGGTGATTTGCTGCATCTAAACGGTTAGTTTAAAGTTCTATATGTGACACATAAAATCACACTATAATTCACCAAGGAATCCAAATATAGAATAATATATAGGGGGTTCACCCTATATAAACGTCAAAATTTAAGTGAACATATTTTAACGTTATAGCCCTCAAGGCTCCCTACCATGATCAAGTGACAGATTTTTCAAATATGTTTTAGAAAGCCTTCCGTCCACTCGCTATTGGACCACACTGTATAGGGCATTCCATTTAAAATCTAATTTTCCGGCCAACCCGAAATTTTGATATCGTGATATCTTATATCACAATATCATACTTTATTCTTATTGCATTCATTTGAAATCATAATAAAATCTCCCCGCAAACCCCAAAGAGTTGGAAGCATTGTACACCTTATGTGGCAGCCAGGATAAAAGGTAAAATAAGCTTTGTATGTATGTATCATACAAGGTATTGCCTATACATAGTTTATGTATATTTTTAGCGTCTAGTATTACATATAACATATAAATACAACGTCAGTTCCCTAAATAAATCAATGATTTTTTTTCGGAAAGTATGTAAAATATCAATATTTTTCTGATCTGCTCCGTACAGCTTTCGACATGCTTTGACGCACAAGACGATTCTCTGCTGCTACCGCACCGGTTCGGGACTGCTTAATGTTATATCAATGTAATATCTTAAGTTTAGCTCATAGCACATTGTTGTCTCTCTCATTCATCACGTTATACTGGTGCATTATTAAAACCACGTCTATTGAAATATCACCTCTTTAGTAACGATTCGGATACCTCTGTAGTCTTTAGCGAAGTAGAATATGTTTAAAGAAAATTGGATACAGGATATATTTATTGATTGATACCCAGGTAGCGGCTTCTGTTTCTTTAGCACGAGATAACTTGTTAATTATGAGATAGATCTTAATTACAATCTGCATTGTCAATCCAAAGAGAGGATCAGGAATTTGTCTCCCTCGTAGGATCACGATGTGTTTGTCTCATGAGCGATTAATGTCACACAATAGGGAAACCCTACGCTAAGACAAAACCGCATCTCGTTCATCACAGTCCACTGACGAATTAGAAATACAATCCGGACTAAATTTTATACATGCAGATTCTTTAACTTTTCCGCTTATAACTATTGTCATCCTTTTGTCGCTTAGAGACTTGTTGTCATTGTGCGCTATCCCGACTTGACTTGGTGTCCCTGAATTTCCTTGATATCTGATATTTCCGTAACAAAAAATTTTCAAACGAAAACTGAGCGGAATGTTTGAAGATAAGAGAGGCTCTATCATACCATGCTCTCAAGATATTTTTTTGTACTTCAACCCTTAACACTCACCTCCAACTTTGTTTTTTTTTAAGTAGCATCTACCACCTAATAATTATTCCTACACAAATTAAGTCCTTATTTTATTTAAAATGTTGTAGTACCTTTGATTTTGTACAAAAACCTATTTTTCTCGTAAAGGCATAGGCATAAGATAAATAAAATGAATAAAATAATGATTTGTTTGAGGCGTAATATTCTCGTAAGAAGAAAAAGATAAAAAATAAAACTAAATAGGCCTTTCAAGGGTACCGACTAGCTTTTCAGACCATGCTCTCGAAACATTTTTCTTTTACTTAAACCCTTAAAACTTACCCCCTATTTCTTTCCAAATAGCATCCCACAGTTTTTCGTACATTAATGAGGTCATTATCTTATTTAATATTTTATAGTGCCTTTGACTTCATACACAAACCATGTTTTTTTTTCATAAAGTCATTAACGTAAGATATACAAAATGAGTATTTGTTTGAGCCGTAATATTTTCGTAATAAAAAAGCATAAAAAAGACGTGTTTTTCGAAAGCATGTATTATAGATCATTCGGTATCCTTAAAAACCCGATTACTTTTTTATCCGTTTTTTTTTGTCAAGCAAGTCCTTATTTTATTTATGTTGTGCTTAGATTTTACGAAAAAAATAAGTTTGCGTATAAAATCAAGGTACTGAAAGATTTTAAATCATATAAGGACTTAATTTGTGTAGAAAAAACTATTTCGTGCTATTTGAAAAACAAAAGTTGAGAGTGCGTTTTAAGGGTTGAAGTGTAAATAAAATGTTTTAACAGCATGGTATGATAGACTATATAGTACTTTCACAAATTACACCCAGTTTTCGTTTATTTTTTTTTATTACGAGAATATCACGTGTCAAGGAAATTCAGCGACACCCTGTATATACGGAGAAAATGTTCTGAATCGTATCAGGCACGATGTCCTTAGTCCACGACAGCGCTGCTTCTATCTTTCGGATCTCATCAGGTGGCCCTGGATAAATCCCTGTATCAGGCTCATATGAATACAGTGAACCAACATAAACAACTACTGCGAGGGCAAGCACCCCTACCGGCATTGAATTATACCATTGGCTCGATGTTTCGAAAAAACGGCTAAAAAAGTTATTGGGTTCTTAAGAGTACTGAATGACTTATAATACATGCTTTCGAAAAGCACATGTCCTCTTTATGCTTTTTTTATTACGAAAATATTACGCGTCAATCAAATGCTCATTTTGCCTATCTATGAAAATTATTCATTTCAATTCAATTGTTAAAATTAGGTGAAAAAGTTTCTACAGAGATTAGTTATCTTCAAATATTACTTATTGCCTAGCGTTCACGTACTAAATAAAATTAGCAATATGTGTCAAAGTATAAATAATTGAGACAACTTTACATAGCTTCGACCATGGTTTGATAATTCTGAGTAAAAACAGATTACATAAAATAAGTTGCTTACCTCCCCTAATCGTACATTTCACTTATAGTTTCCCCAGAAGATTAGACACTTCTCCTGCAGAAAATTGGAGTACCTCGACAAATCTGAACGAAAACACAAATCAAATTAGCTACCATATCTTAAAACTTTCTTTTTATTCTTATTTTGAGTTTAATCCGTTTTCTGAACCGATACATTTTTTTAAATTGCATATGATGTTCTATACTTACTAATAAATTTAATCAAAGTAGGATGTAACAATAATACGCAATTGTTTAATCTACATTTGTTTAGGTATTCCAAGCTGCTTTTATATAGTCGAATCCTATGGAGATTGTAAATCTGATCAATATTATATGATGGAGTCGGTGGTATATTTGCAAAAAGCAACTGAAACAGGGTATCGTCGGTGAAGGAGGTCAACTTATATACGGCCACCACGTGACAAACAATGATTTTGGTATGCGATATACTCGTATCCATAACTACAGAACAATTGCAACTTTCTCAAAACCCAAATTTTAACCTATCAGTGGCTGTTTTTCAAGGTTACCTACTCATTTTATTTAATGACACTTTTGGCAAAATTTTTTTATCATGCCAACTTGTTCTAAATGAGAATATGGACGAATTTAATAAAAATACTGCAAATTTTAAGCAACTCGGTTAAAATATATCTACTAGCCTTCCAACAACAACAATAATATTAGGTTTTAATTTTTAAACAGCTTCGACTAACATAAACTTTACTAGGTCTTGATATGTCATCAGTTAAATAATCAGTCAGTATAATACATCATTTAAATTATAATCCTGCAAAATATTCCAGTCCTTTATGTCTCAACCATATAAACGTAGTGGACATTAATTTCACTGAATCAGCTGAATCAGCTTAGAAGCTTAAAAAATCGTTAGACTGATACAATAATTTTTATAAAAGTAAGCAAGTATACAATAAAATATTTTTAGAATGTCAAGTTTTAGAAATTGGAAAACGGGCGACCTACAGGTATACCCACTTTAGTTGAAAAATGTCAAACTTATCAGTACATTTCGATACGTTCAAGTCAACTGCTAACAAAAAATAAAATAAATAGGTATACCGCGTATATGGACATATAGCATGATATCAACATGAAAATGGCGTCAAGTGGCCTGACTTCCCACCCATGTCAAAAGATTGAAGTTTCCAAATTCTCCACCCTCATCACTACCCCATGTTCACTTCCATACTTGCGGCACAGTGTTTATAATCAATAGTCAAATGCTGTTTGGGAAGTCTGCATACGATGCCTTGATGTATAATGAGGTTTCGCAACTAATCAAACTACTACTTGTTTTCCGAAATTGTGAACACTTTCTGTATTCAATTAGTTAACATAGGAAACGTGCGCCAGAAGAGTAATCAAGCGTAAGAATCTAGATTTTTATGTGCCACTGATAGTAAAATTTTTTATACAGCACCAGTATTTGGAATGATACACAGAAAGGGTATCCAAATTTTAAGGACAACCCGTGTAATTCCGTACAAGCAGAAAAAAATGGAGTCAAGTTGATTGACTCAGTACTTCCCACACATAACAGTGATACCGTTTTATTCTTTTGCAACCAAGTCATCGCCTGCCCACCAGTAATAAACATTCAACACAAAAACTCTCGTAAATAGTTTCTTACATCTCTCTCCATAGGAACTAGGACGACACAGTTTTTATCTTGCAAGCTTCAACTGGACGAAACGAAATGATTAGGAACCACCAAATCGCCTAAAAACGAAGTTTGAGCTGTTCGACTATGTCATGCTATACCTCCAACCCACGAGCTTCCTCCACTTTGAAGAAGACTCCGTCCTTCCTTTCTTTCTCTCCCCTTACTTCTCCATGACTTTGTCTCTCTGGGTAACCAGACACGACACACCGATAGACCGACACGACCGTAACTAGGAGCAAGGGTCCACCGGACGGCTGTGGCAAGAATTTACGAATTGTATCGCAACCCAAATATCATCAAAATTGGTGAAGCGGTTACTGAGATCACGCTTTTAGAAAAATAGCAACACGGAGGGACAAACAGGCAGAAAGACAGACAGGCCGATGAAAACGAATGTCATATTTTGCATAATAATAATAATAATAAATTTCCATTTACTTTTGGCTTCTAATTACCCGTGCTGTTTGTTCCTAGAGTTGCACCAGGAAACAGTAACAAAGCCTACACAGAACACGAGGCTAACGCCTGAGCAATACCACAGGAGTCGATGCCGTTGACACAAAAGTTAAAAAATACAGACAGGTTATTCTAGCAATTGATAGCACAGTCGGTGGGTTGTAAGAAAGTATGGAGGGTAGCTTGTTTGTTAAGAAGTTTGCTATATGGACAGTGACAAGGTGAAAAATACAACTACCTACATTAAAATAGATTCAACAGATATAATTATGAAAAAAATTATGTTCCCAAATTATATGATATTTGGTTACAAAGGATGGAGCCTTCACTTATTCACATGAAACGGTGCACGTAAATAAATATAAAGAATATAAAGGGGGCTCTAAATCTCTTTACCGGTATTGAAGGCATCATATAGAAGATTTGTGGTTCCATTTAAAAATGATCTTTATCTGGAACCTGTTGTTATGATCATTAAATTTCAATCCTTTCACTAGTTGAAAGTATGCGCAAAAGTTCACATGGAAAATATATTTCAATATAGGTACTCCATAAGAAAAATATTAGTGATATGCAAGACAGACAGGAAAACAGACAGGCCGGCGGAAACGTACATCATAGGTATTCATCTGTCATTTATTTATTTGTTTCAACAGCTCTACACGAATAAGTGAAGATCCTCATTCACAAAAGCAACACTACCCTTGCTACGTTCACTGTTGTTCAGCTTGACTAGTAGATTATTTCTTCTTCTGATCACTTCTATAGTCCTGCTGTTCCTGTCATCTCGACCAGTAAAATTCCCACTATTGCAGGTAAACATCAACTATATTCACTTTTATAAAGCTTTTTTTGAATATTTTATCAAAGAAATATTGATTTTTTTTTGAAACAACAACTTTGTTAATTCAATATAATAACTAACAATAAGGTATTTTTAATTCTCCAGTCAGTGCTTTAACAGGCCTGGCCTTGAGATTTTACCTATAAACTGATAGTATTTTACGTAGTTGGTAAGTCGTGCTAATATTCTTAGATTCATTTCAAAGTAATAATTTTGTTTCAATGAATATTCAGTCAGGTGGTCTTTACATTTTTCAACAAAAAATGGAGTCAAGTTGATTGACTCAGTACTTCCCACACATTACGCTGATACCAGTTTATTATTTTCCCATAGCATGAAGCTTTAGTCTAAGATCCCTTGCAACCAAATAATTGCCAACCCCCCCCCCCCAAAATTGTCTTATGCCGCTAGGTCTTTCCTTCACAGGTCAATGGACAGCCTATTATCGATACTACAAACTTCTCAGTTTTACAACCCCCATCCCCCCCAACCACCTCACTTTCACCCCCACCCAAAAAACTGGTAGGAAATGATCAGGAACCCCTAAAACATCTAAAAACCGAATTTGAGTTGCTTTCATACTTGTCGCGTTCTTTGATTATTACTACGCTGCCACTGACAAGATATTTAACAAACATACGCGTTTTCCATTCTCACCACGGTAACAATATACTGTGTCAAAATTTCATTAGAATCAAAAAATACAAAACGATTTAGACCAATAAATTCTCGTATAGTATACAGAAAATTCTAAGTCCCTTAGTTTCTGTAATAGGCTAGGTAATGTTCGGATGCACCTAAAAAGGTGATTTGTGTCGCTAGATCTTCCTTCACAGGTTAGTGGACAGCCTATTATGAGTACAAGAATTTTTTTAATTTTTCAACCCCCAACCCCCCAACCACCCCAATTTCACCCCCACCCAAAAAAAAAGCAGAAAATGATCAGGAACCTCTAAAACGCTTAAAAACGAAGTTTGAGCTGTTTTTATATTTTTAGTTTTTTTATTATTTCTGCGCCGCCACTGGCACGATTTATCAAAACCATACGCGTTTTCCATCTTCGCCATGGTAGTTATGCCGTTTCAAAGTTTCATTAAAATCAATTCAACAGTTTCCTCGTTACAACGATCTGACGCAATACTCTCGTATGTTTACATCAAAAAAAATTCTAAGTCCTTTGCTTTCTGTAATGGGCAAAGGCAATGTTCGGATGGACCTAAAAAAGTTATTTATGTCGCCAGGTCTGCCTTCACAGGTCAGTGGACAGTCTATTATGAAAGCAACAAATTTTTCAATTTTACAACCCCCCACCCCCCAACCACCCCAATTTCACCCCCACCCAAAAAAAAGTAGAAAATGATCAGCGACCCCTAAAACGCCTAAAAACGAAGTTTCAGCAATATTTAATTTTTTTTGTTTTTTGCTAATTACTCCGCCGCCTATGCACCGATTTTCAAAATTATAGGAACATTACCTACTACGACCCCACAGCATACCGCTGCCCAAATTTCATCACAATCCATGCAGCGGTTACTGAGATTACGAGGGTAGAAAAACGCGACAGACAGACAGACAGACAGACAGACAGACCGACAGACCGACAGACAGACCGACGGAAATGAGTGACGTGGATTTTCGTTATGTACACATCATAAAACGCCCAAAAAACGTATTATCTCAAAATCGAAAATTTTCGCGATCACAATACTCCCCTCACCTATCGGTGTGGGAAGTAAAAGTGGATAAGAAGTGGTTGACCTAATGTTATGGCTTAAATTATTATAGCATTTTGATGCAAGCTGCCCTGGATTATTGAGTCCTAAGTTGGTTTTGCCCTGTGCTAGATGTAAATTTGTCAGCCTGCTTGTATCGTGATTGTGAATCTCATTAACAGTTTGAAAATTTGTATTTGATTTTCGTGACTTATTAAATATTTTGTTTGCATTGTTCGAATTGGTCTTTGATGGGTAAAACAAAGATGATTTGTGGATTCTTGAAGATTTATTATATTGTGACAATAACATGCCTGAAACAATTTTTACAAGACACCCAACCATATTGTATCAATGTCAAATGTGACTAGCAACAGAAGAACATACTTTTAAAAATGCTTAATGGTAGTCAGATCCAAAACACATACATTATTTTAGCAACTAGTCCATTATTACATTTAAATGATTGTAAATATAATAAATATGGCAATCTTCTGGTTAATAAGTACCGCGACTGCACTACTTAAGCGATTAAGGAGAATAAATTAATATGGCCAAAAATACTATTTTTCATTCATTATTATTTTCAGCTTCTATTGACAATTGTTTTTAACTTTTTAGTGCTATAAAAGCGTCTTTTTTAGTTTTTCAAGCTATATTTATTCTCCACTTTTTAGTTCAATAGATGGATGTTCGCTCACCATTTCTAACAAAATGATGTAAGTTATTTAATCGGCACATTCACCAATATATCAAATCTTCAAATAAAGTTGACAATTAAATTATTCAAATCTAGCGATCCCGATCAGTTACATGAGACAAACTTATTAAGTTATACCATTGTCACCGGCCACCACTGATAATTGTACAAAGTTTAAGTTAAATCTGTTTGTTTAAAGTAGGTCAAAATCGAGGCCACAAGAATCAGTTACAGACATAAGTACAAAAAATAAACATACAAACATACAGGTGAAGCTAACAAACGCGTGTTAAAAATGAGACGCTGGATATACGACGAACTCAGAAAATAGGTGCGCGTAGCGTTAAGAACTATCGTTTAATGAAGATACAGATGGATCAACCAAAAGAAGAAAAGTTGATTGCTAGCAAATTATTCCTGAAAATGGAAAAAGTATCGATATCTCAGCATAAAATAGGATTTAAATAGGTAGGAAAGAATTTACTTGAGTAAATTCAAACGGCGCTCTCACTGTCGAACCGGAAGCGATATGCCAAAACCGGATTTTTCCCGGACTAGTTTTTTCATGCTGATCCCGAATCTGTATTTAGTTTTTCTCTAATACCTGTAGTTTTGGATATCTTTTGTATACGGACAGAAAGGGGCTCTACATATTTAAGCTCTCGTCAGTGAGACCTAAAACGTGAATCGTTACAAATTCACTGTAAGTTACTCAAAATGTCCGAATCAGACATATAATATGTAGTAGGTATAATTGAAGTCAGAAATATAAGATTTGTTTACATTTCTTTTGGGTCTCAATCAGTGCCGACACTTCTAGTGCAGTTACGTTATTATAATGATAAAAACGTAATCTATATAAAATATAATTATATTATAATAATGCAAAAAATGGTAGTAGATCAAAATAATCGCAAATACCTATTTGCAATAGATAAAAACAAAATAAATTGATCTATTTATATATTGACATCTGATTATACACAGGCAATATACATATTTTGACTACACTAATGACCGCGCCAGCCCAGCACGAAATACAGAAAGCGATTATTGTCGTCGGACTCGACAAGCAAGCGTCTTGTGAAGGCATAAGGCATACGCAGTGTCGGCACTCGGTTGGAGCATAAAAGATGTAAACAAATCTTATATTTCTGTCTTCAATTATACCCGTAATTCTATCCGAAAAACAGACCAGTGCCATAGTTAGGTGCAGATAGTGTTTACTTAATCAGCTGATCGACGGCCATCCAAATTGTCGTCAGCAGCGTCGATTAGGTTTATTTGCGGAATATCGTTTGGTGATCATTTGTGTATGATTATGAATTATCTTTGCGTTTTGTTTTTGATTTTTGTGTGGTTATACGTTTTACCGAAATTCAAAATCTCCCAAGAGAGAGTCGGTATGAAGTAATATAGGTATTTATTTTTTGTATTACCTACTATTATTTAAGTTTGAATTGATAAGTTGAAATTTTCACAAATTATAAACAAACTACATTTTATAGACCAATTTGTAAACGTATGATTTATACCATATAGCGAATCTATAGTCCTTCAAAGTAAAGGTATTTTTCAAAGTGCACAGTGGTGAGGATGACAAATGGGGCTGTTTAGTTTTCAAAATCGAAACTTTAAATTGTAGCGCGCTACAAAAATTTGAAATATCTTCGGTTCTAAACAACGTAAAACTTTATTCAGTTTTTCATTATTCTGAAGTATCTCGTAAACTCGTCATGATAATATCTGGCTCATTTTTATTACACTGGAAAATCAGAAAATGCCGAAAAAATACAGTATTGTTTTACAATAGATACTTATGTTGACATATTTTAACAATGCCAATATTATTCTTTAGACTTTAAGTAAGTTATTTATACTTTATAATTCAAATGGTTTTATATTTGATTTTTAAATAATTGCTGTATCGGATTTATTATGTAGTAAATGTGAAAAATAGTACATATAATTTTCTTCTCCATTCATTTTTAAATCGATACATAGATACATAGGCGTAGTTAAGTCCCTGAATCTGGGGGGGCTAAAATCCTCATCCTAGATACAATAAACTTAAGGGGCCTGGATACACACATTTATACATACGTATTTGCCGTGTAAAACACGGATTCACAATTTCTCGCATAACACACTCTATTTTCAAACTACATATATAATATTCCAGAAGGCGAAAGTTAAGACCTTAATAAATTACAACTATTTTCAATTTTCTCAAAAAAGTTTTTTAATGTGCACAAAAACTCGCAATCCAAAATCATACATTCTATAAATGCCTGTAATTTAACAACCAAACACGATATCAAAAAAAAAAGGCTAAATAGTTGCACAAGCGCAAGCTTTCTTCTTCAATTTGCTCTTTGAGTCATTAGAGAGATATTGCTGTGACCAGATGTGCCAAGCGGTAATACCGCACGCGCTATTTTGACATCTAAGCATGCGCAGATGCGTTGGAGGTGTACGTTGCGCTATTTGGAAATAGCGCCTGACGGTAGTTACGAAAAATAACTAACGTGCGGTATTGTCGCGGTATCCCCGGTCGGGAAGTAATCTTCACCGCTCGTGACGATTCGTAGTTAAACTGTCACAGGGCCACGGACCACAAAACATGTATTTGATGGTCTGTGCACAGGATCAAGGCAAAATGCCAAAGTAAAAGTAAAGTGATGTGCTTTACGCCATTTTATATTTGATGAGCGTCGGTGTTGTTTGCTGTTTAGTTTTTCCTGTTTTTTTGGCTGTTGAATAAATTGAAGATAACATTTTCGATATCCCTATCACAGCCAAGACTAACGTTTCTAAATTTTGATCCATTATTTTTGCAGATAGCAGTCGAAAAACCAACTAATACAGCTAATAACAAATAGACAAACTCCACAACACAAAGGAAAATGAGAAATGAAAACACAGTGCAAACAGGAAACAAAAACACAAATGTGGTTAGGGCGTTGGCACTCTTTCACACGCTTGACGCCTTGACAGACGTCAAAGCTAAATAACGCAGCGGGACCAAATCTGTGGCAATAACTGTCAATTTTGCAAGGACGATATCGCTGCGCTATCTACAATACCGCTGCGCAAATACCGCAACGTATGCGGTATCTGTGGTTGGCAATATCTCTCTATTACTAGGCCTTTACGGAAACACTGATCTGGATCCGGATAGTTTAGTCATATGTCAAACAGCTGTCAAGTGGGACTTACGATTTCATGAGGGCTGTTCCAAATTACGGTACTATCACCGTCCCAGAACGATTTCATCGTGCCCCGCCCATTTTGTGATTCCAGAATCGATGATTGGTTGGTACGCTGGCGGACCAACCAATCACCGTTTTTAGAACTGTAAAATGGGCGGGGCATGATGACATCAGTTCTGGGACGGTGATAGTACACTTATTTGGAACAGCCTTCATGAAATCATAAGTCCCACTTGACAGCTGTTTGACATATGACTAAACTATCCGGATCCAGATCAGTGTTTCCGTAAAGGCCTACTGTAAGTTTAAAGGTAACTTCAGGAGCTTGGAAATGCGAAATTCATTATTATAGTGACCATTGGACCTTACCTCTGGACTTTTTGACCTTACCTTTGGATTTTTGGATTTATCTGCCCTCATCTTAGACACACACACACACACTGGAGAAAGGGAACAGGTGGCCACGCCTCCTCGCTAACACGGGAAGACGTCTTTTCTTGGATTCTCAATTTCGCGCGCTATACCCTAGACCCTTAAGAGAACGAATTATTTTTGGAGTTTTGGGGGGCTAATTTCATTCTTGGGGATTCAAGCCCCCACCTAACTACGCCTATGCATAGATATCTACGAAATAAGTTTAGTAGAAACATCTATTTTAAACATGTGTGTGCGTAATGCCGCGTACACATCTGAGCAGACGAACCGAATGAGCACTTCGCGCCGAATGAGGAATGAGCATTCAGATGAGAACGTATGCACGCACCGCGCTGAACAGGCTCCTGCGTTGCACCAGCCGATGTAAAAGTTGTCGGTCCATCAAAGGAAATTGGTGATCGGTCTGGACGGATTTAAAAACACCACCGAAACGCTCCGCACAAAATGGATTTTTCACGAGAGACGTGTTTGCTATTAATTAGGGAATTTGAAAGAAGACCGATATTGTGGAAAGTTAAACAGGAGTTTTTAAAATTAATAAAGAGAATGCTTGGCAAGAACTTACAAAAATATTCTGGATATTTTATCCTTATGATTATTACATTAAGCAAGGATGAGAAATCACTTTCCGACGTTCTGGTAGAGTTCTTAAATCACCTCCCATCGCTGTCACTTCGGATATCATGCAAAATAAAAGAACTGTTAAGGCTTCAATCTCGACTTCAAATACCTGCACAAATAATTGTGACGACCATCTAGTACGCAATTATAAACTCGGCACTACTCTGTACCTAGGTTTTCCATCGCGGTCAATAAAACAATTCGGCGAATTGATGGAACGCCTCCGAATGCATGCTCATGTGGTTCTGTGCGGCACAATAAAAAATTGTCCGAACGAATGCTCATTCGGCGGCTCGGCGCGAAGTGCTCAGTTGGTTCGTTTGCTCAGATGTGTACACGGCATAACGTGTTTTATATGTCACGTCAACAAGGAACACACATAACACAAAACCAGGCGGCACGGAACAAAAGGAATTTACGATCAACAAAGGTTCTGTGTGGGCATGGCATGGGTATCTTTTGAATTTTTATCACGCTTTTATCAGCTGCACCTGTGTGTTTGTTTGTGAGTTTGTAACTCTCGTTCAGATTTTTCCAAATGCCACCCTAGTGACATCTAGTCGTTCCATAGAGGAGACATCTGGCGTCACTAACAGCGCCCTACTCTCTCATGATACTGTCCACAGGTCGTTATAACGTTTAGCGTATGACTGGATAGATGGCGCTACCTGTTTTGTAACAGTACAGTCGTAATAGTATGGAAACAGCGCTGGAAAAATAAATTGTTTTAAACTTATTGGCCTCACCTCTCACCTTGTTTGTTATTTGTATGTATGTCTGTAACCGACATCTCCTGATCAGGATCGCCATAACTTAATAATAATTTAAAGTATATTATGAAGATTCGATATAGTTATGGAGGTGCCAGATGTAACCCACATATTTTTTTTTAGAAATCGTAAATGAGATGCATCAATTTATTGGCAGGAGTAGGGGCTTATATGATGTAAACGAAAAGATTTGATTTTAACTTCGTACACTTCACTTTAAGAACAGCTAACTATGAAAAATAATTCTTCATATAATCTGAAATTGATAATGAACGAACGAATTGATAATGAAGGAAAAGTACACCTACACGTATAATAGTAGTATTATCGTGAAAATAAAAAATCGCACAAAGCGAGACACCCTTTTCTCACAATAAAATGCTAGGTATTTTTCGTTCATTTATTATCATTTTCAGATTATATTTGCAATTATTTTTCACCTTTTAATGCTATAAAAGGAGGTTTCTTTGTTTTTTAACTCAATTTATTTGGGCTAGTCTTCAGTCTATTGTAATTATATTGTAAAATTATGCTAATTGTCGCAATTGTGGTAATGACGTAAGTACACAACGATTAAATTGTAATTGAATCATTACAAATGTTATAGTAACTCTGTTGAATTCTATATAACCACCAACCACATAAACAACGAGTGTACGTACTATAAATACGGAGCTGCAATAAAGTGCAAATCATTAAAATATCTTTCTTTAAAGTATATTAAGTGATAATTTTTATATTTTTTAATGAATATTATTAACTTTAGTAGTAATTAATAATAATTGCTTTGTCAATATTGTATTTATAATTACAATTACAAATATAGTCTCATCATATAGAAATAGGCTATATAAAAATATTTCCAATTTAGAACATAACACCTTACTGATTAATTACTATTGTTGAAAAAACCAAATGTTTACAACGTATTTAAGTTACAACGAACAAAAATGCTGTTGTCACAGTTACCGTTGATGAGGAAATATTATTTGAAAAAATTTGTCTCTGACAAAGTCTGGCGGGTATTAGGGTAGCTGTGTGTTTTTTTTCAGTTTTTTAGAAGAGTTAGACGTTACGGAAAGTCGTTCTTTAATTATGAGTCTAAAGTCAGAATAATAATTTCTCACTGTTTCCTCACAGCACCACAATCTTCAAAAGATCTTTCATGACATATAACAAAATAATGCATTCCAACATTATAAAATTTCTAACAGGAAGTGAAGTCCATTTTAATGGATGCTCAAATAGAAAGTTCACAATAAAAAGAGTCAACATGCTAGTTTCAAAAATATATCTTTTTCCTCTATAAACATGGATTCTTTTCTTCAATATGCCTATTCATATGCAATATACAAATACAGAAGGAAAGGTAGTCGTGGTAAACTAGATAAAAAACAGTTTTGCAATTTTTTTATGAATAACGACCAGTTTAGCACATTTTATCGTTGTTATAAACATATTGATCATTATTTTTTATGTACAACTAACAAAGTTTTCATCAGTTTTGCTGTTTACCACGTTTTCGTACCTTAAACGTTTTTCTATGATGATTGATGAAGATAAATTTAAAGGTTGTAGGATAACTAGACCTAAATGTTATTTTGGACGCTACGTCGTTACATATACCCATATTTGAACCATATAGGCTGTTATAAAGTTTTTATATTTATTTAAATGTTTAAGATTAATTAAGATAAGATAAAATAAAGTTGAATAAATCTCGCATTTTTGTAATTTACTTACAAACAATAAATCCACCTATTTTCTCGGAGTTAACAATTTTCTTTCATACACCGACTATTTCTTGTTTTGCGTCTAAAAATATGATTACACCCCATTTATATGCAAAGAATCCATGATGAATTAGAAGAATCAGTACAAAACATTTTCACGTACAATAAATGCGAATGCATGGGATACAACTTACAAATTGTAATTCAGAATTCCAAAGACGACTGCATAACCTCGATGAAGAATATCACATTACCACACTGCTCTCAAAATTTACTCTACTTACGAGGCATAACGCGTCCATTAAACTTATTGCAACACAGTAATTATTACGCTTCTTCACTCGATTATTGCTAAGCCGACCCTGTGCTCAAAACGTAAACGGCAATACTTGCGGCTCGTGCTGAGGAGCCGACGTGGTGTTATGAGAGGCCAGTTTTTCGGAGACAAATTGTCTGCATGATTTCTAGGGAGTTGCGCTACTGCGTATAATTGGATATACTGTGGCACTAGTCTGTAATGGTCTGCAAACGTACGGCCTCCACGTGAGTGATTTTCATCTAGTACTATTTCGTACCAAGTGATTGCACATGCCAATAAAAATGTTTGCTAGATTGAATTGGATCAAATTTAAAATTTAAAAAGTTAAGCTATGATAACAAAATGAGTAAGCTTCTACTATACACAGTAATAAATTGCATATTTGGAACGAAAGTGAGACTTGCACCATACATACTATAGACACATTGTAATAGCGTCTATTTTGACTACCGCTTTGAATGAAGTAAGTAAGTGCCCAGCTTCAGTGTTTTAAGCAGCCTACAGACCTTGATGCATGCTGTGATGCAGGCATCGATTTCTACGTTTCATAATTCAAGTAACAGCGTGTGTAGAACTGAATCACGTATTTGGCATCAGTTGCGGCTTGCAGTGATGCAGAGTATGGAATCCCATTTTGGTCGGTGAGCCATGACGCCGAGTCGGTGACGCTGAAGCAGGTTCTAAGTGTTTCAACGTGTATAGTATTGCGTCGGTGCAAAGAAATAACTATACACTACTATTCTTGTGTTGCATGAATCGTGCATAAAATATCAAGTCGATTCAGGCATCCCAACAGGTTTCGATTTAAGTAGGAATTTATACAACTGATGCAAGTTCAATGAAACCTAGAGTCGATTCAGGTATCGCAGCATGCGTCAACGTCTGTAGGTCGCTTTAGATAGTATCATATTTTTTAATGTATACTATGTTCCCTAACGCGGCCTACAGGCGTTGATGCATGCTGCGATGCAGGCATTCGACTTCTACATTTCATGAGACAAGTAGCAGCGTGTGTAGTACTGAACCACTTATTTGGCATCAGTATTGCGACTTGCAGCGATGCAGTCTGAAATCCCATTTTTTGGTTGGTAAGCCATGACGCCAAGTCGGTGACGCTGATGCAGGTTTCAACGCGTACAATAGTATTGCGTCGATGCAAAGACGATATCAAAACATTCTTCATTCAGCCGAAGGTAGTCCCTATAGTCCGCTGGCTCATGTACTTTTATCTCTTTCAATAAATTTGCATTTGAATAACGTTTCCTTTCTATAAACCACCTTTTGGACCATTCCCTTTTTGATTTTCTTGTTCGTTTATGGAGTATAAAGAGTGCCCCAACTACTGCTAAGAAAACTGGTGTTAGCAAAACATGCCTCGTTTTACTCGTCAAGCAAATAGTAACGCACTGGTTTTGAAAAACACTCCACCCTACTATTCTTGTGTTGCATGAAGCGTGCCTGCGTGCATAAAATACCAAGGCGATTCAGACATCGCAACAGAGGTTTCGATTTGAGTAGGAACTTATGCAACTGATGCAAGTTTCATGAAACCTTGAGTCGATTCAGGAATCGCAGCATGCATTAACGTCTGTAGGCCGCTTAAGAATGAAAGGCAACGAAATGTCTAAAAAATGTGAAAAAACCTAGCACCAGCGGATTTGAAACCGCACCCTCCGTCTTGGAGGGACGACGAGACGTCTTAATCAATTCGGGCACAAAAAACTTGAGAACAGAGTTCCTAATAGCCGATTGAGTGCAGATGTCAGCATCGTCCAAGAATAGGGTCGAATCCTACCAGTGATATACTTCATCCATAATTCTTCTAAGTCCTCCGACCAACGGTGCCAATATAAAAAGGGATGATGGATTTTTATATTTATTTATCGTATTTATCAAAAACCTGACAATAGTAACTATAGATTTAAAAAAACTATTATAACCTGTACTAAAATAAAATATATACAGCTGCAAACAAAGATACATGGTATTGGTATTTACAGGTTGATGTCCAGTTCTTTTAACCACTTCAGCGCCAACGGTGTGGCTGTGAAGAACTCTTCTTGCGATCCCTGAAACGCACGCAGTTCACAGTTGCTCGTAATATAGTTTATAGTTTGGCGGGGCGCGCCACAATCACATAAGGGAGATTGCACGTAATCCCACTTTTAAAGGGAGTCGGCACATCTGCCGTGGCCTGTTCAGACTCATTAAGTTTTACCCATTCTTTCCGTGGTAGTTCTGATCCTGGAAGTAAGGCTGCCCCCATAAATGTGCATCGTGAGTGGTGTTCTACAAAACCTTCCCTCTGGGAGCGCCATTGGTTTAAGAAGTCGAAGTTATTGGTTTTAAGCACTTCTGCATCCCTTATTGGTGGTTGTCGGGATTTAAGTCTGTCTATCTGCAACGGGGGTATTGCTCGGTGGATGGGTAGTTTGTCGTTGGCCGTAATCTTGTTATACTCCCTTAGAAGGGCGTCAGTCCTTCGGAGCTGCGGTGGGGCTATTCCAGAGAGTACAGACAGCCATTGAGTTGAGGTTGTCTTTACTGTGCCTGTAATAAGTCTCATAGTGTGATTTAGTTGGACGTCAATTAGTCTGGTATGGTGTACAGTTTTGTTCGGGCTCGGTAGTAGTCTCCATTTCTTGAAGTAGTTGTTTAGAGCTAAGAAGTCGTTAGAAAGAGTGTGCTCAATGTTCTTGAAGCTCTTATCGGAAAAAGCTATGGCTATATCATCCGCATCCGCAAAGCTATGGCTACATCATCCGCATAGCAAAACTTTCAACTGACTGTGTCTGGCATGTAGATTGAAAAATAAGGGGGCCAGTACTGAGCCTTGTGGAAGTCCGTTATCCAATTTGCGCTGCCTGCTTGCTTTCTCGTTTAGGATTACTTGGAACTTTCTATCGCATATTTATTTTATTTATCGTATGGCTCAAAAACATGACAATAGTAAATATAGATAAAAAACTATTATAACCTATACTAAAATAAAACAGATACAGCTACAAACTAAGATACATAGTCCTTGGTATTTACAGGTTGATATCTAGTTCTTTCAACCACTTCAGCGCCAACGGTGTGGCTGTGAAGAACTCTTCTCGCGATCCCTGAAACGCACGCAGTTCACATTCGCTCGTAATATGGTTTATAGTTTGGCGGGGCGCGCCACAGTCACATAAGGGAGATTGCACATAGCCCCACTTGTAAAGGGAGTCGGCACATCTGCCGTGGCCTGTACGGACTCTATTAAGTTTTACCCACTCTTTCCGGGGTAGTTCTGATCCTGGAAGTAAGGCTGGCCCCATAAATGCGCATCGCGAGTGGTGTTCCGCAAAACCTTCCCATTGGGAGCGCCATTGGTTTAAGGAGTCGAAGTTATTGGTTTTAAGCCCTTCTGCATCCCTTATTGGTGGTTGTCGGGATTTAAGTCTGTTTATCTGCAACGGGGGTATTGCTCGGTGGATGGGCAGTTTGTTGTTGGCCGTAATCTTGTTATACTCCCTTAGAAGGGCGTCAGTCCTTCGCAGCTGCGGTGGGGCTATTCCAGAAAGTACAGGCAGCCATTGAGTTGGGGTTGTCTTTACTGCGCCTGTAATAAGTCTCATAGTGTGATTTAGTTGGACGTCAATTAGTCTGGTATGATGGCTGTTAATCCAGACAGGCGCACAGTACTCAGCACACGAATAGACAAGAGCTAGTGCACTGGTTCGTAGACTTGGAGCAGTGGCACCCCACGTCGTTCCACACAGCTTTTGGATAATGTTGTTGCGTGTTCTGAGTTTTCCTGCAGTGTTTGCGAGATGTTTCTTATAGCAGAGGGTGCGATCTAACGTTACTCCAAGATATTTTGGGAAATGGTTATGTTTCAGGGGTTTGCCTGCAAAAAGTACCTGCAGTTCATATTTAGCTAGTTTGTTATTCAGGTGGAAGCAGGAAACTTCAGTTTTGTTGGGGCTCGGTACTAGTCTCCATTTCTTGAAGTAGTTGTTTAGAGCTAACAAGTCGCATAACTTGTTGTTTATGAGTTTTGTAGTGGTCTTGACAGGCAATCACCTGCAGCAACTTATACAGGAGACCCTTCCTCCATATCGTATCGTAAGCGGCAGTGAGTTCAACAACTCTCTCGTCTCCATGTTTTGCTGGTAGCCTGCCTCTATATGTGTTGTGAGGGACAGTACCTGTTGACAAGAACTGCGACCCGGTCTGAAACCAGCCTGGGTTATCGGGACCCAGTCTAAGATAGTCGCGCTCAATCGGTTGTAGATAGCTCTTTCTGGTAATTTATAGCAGCAACTGAGCAAGGCTATAAATAGGTCTGTAGCTGGCGAATTGATCGTTAGGTTTACCGGGTTTTAATATTGATATGACCTTCGTTCTTTTGGATTCCTGTGGAAGGTTTCCCGTATTAAGGAGGTTCGTGAAGAAGAGAGATTGTTTGCTGACCTGCGTGGATGGGAAATTCTGGAAGGACGCCGTCGAAACCAGGAGCCCTTCCAGGCCTAACATCTGATATGGCATTGTTAATGTCTTCGATCGAAAAGGGTCGGGAAAACATTGTTTGGGTAGGAGCGTTCCTCCTCAGTAATGTCAATTCCTTCTTCACGCGTTTTGAATGCTCTGTATCGGAAGGTACTCTTGACGTTTCTACAATATGCGCAGCAATCTTGTATGGAGTTACTCCCGACGGTGCCCGAGGATGGCGTACTTCAGCGTAGTTTCCTAAGAAGGCTCCAGGCCTTTCGTCTTGAGTGTTGGTAGTTCATTTCCGGTGTAGTCCCCTCCCACTTACGTCTTCGTGAGCTGTCCTGGGCAGAGATGAGTTCGTCGGCAACATCTGGATTGTTGGCTTCCTGGAGGTTGCTGTATAGGAGCTCGCACCGCTCATCCCACCCAGGGATATATTCCTTCCTGTATCCCCAAGAATTGGCCCTTTTGCAGCGCTCATCATTGCTCCAACGAAACGTTTGTAATTGTTTGATGTTGGCGGTATCCACTGTACCAACCGGTCCAGCTCCCGTGAGTAGTTACACCAGTCTGCCTTTGCAAGATTCCATCGAGGTCGAGGTTTGGATCGTATTACGGGTATTTGGATTCCCACCTCTAAGAAAACTGGCCTGTGTTGGCTTTGTGGGAAAGCCTCTGCGACTTTCCTGTTAGCTGGAACAGGGATCCCTTTCTGGTTGCAGCTCACAAAGCACAAATCAGGGTTGCTTTCTGAGTCAAAAAGTTCGTTATTTTTTGCAGGAGCCTTCCGACCTTGCTGTCCCCGTCAATACTTAAGCCTTAAGGCCTATTGCATTATTGCTCCTCTCTTTTACAGTATCCACTCCAGCAATCTGGATCCCTGCATAAGTTTATGCAGTTTACCTACTGGTCCTGGTGCTGAGCCGTACTCCATTGGTTCTAGCTTGGTCTTCCCAAAGAGCTGTTGTCTCTTGTGATCTAGCGCTTCGCACTCATAGAGCACATGTAGGGCTGACTCAGTCGTTATTCGGAGCTGATTTCTACTCAAGGAGAGCAGTGCTTCAGCTATCTTCTTGCATGGAGCTTTGATGAATGTTTTTCCATGAACACATCCTGGCAACAAGTTCCACTGCTCCTTGTGCTGATGTTTCACCCATTCTCCCACCTGGTGTCTGATTGTGCTTTTAGGCACCCCCAGGGCGGGTTCTGCTCCCATGTATAGGGCAGACGAGCCTAGTCTTGCTAGCTCGTCCGCCCTTTCATTGCCTCTTATACCTGAGTGTCCAGGCACCCACTCCAAAGTTACTTTGTTGTGTTCTGCCAGTCTTCCCAGTTCCTGTAAGCATTCCCAGACTAGAGCAGACGTAACTTTGGGCGCTTCTAGTGCCCTAAGTGTAGCCTGACTGTCTGTAAGTATTGCGATCCTCTTGTTTCTGTAGGATCGTTCATTATTGATCCTTGCACATTGCAGGATGGCGTACACCTCTGACTGAAATACCGAGGCGTATTTTCCTAGCGGAGTGCTCTGTCTAGTTCCTCTTCCAAAGATCCCGGCTCCTGTGCCTTGCTCGGTCTTTGATCCCTCTGTGTACCAGACTCGAAAAGTTCGTTAGTCTACACTGCATACTCATTGCACCGTCCAAATCCCAGACGGAGGAGGGGACAGGGCACTCAGCTGAAGGAGCTTTTTTGACTATGAAAAGATGTACCAAAGTTCTTGTCATTCCGATACTTTGTAGGCGAAAGCTTGTGCTATTATGCACTATGAATTTCGATTCTGCCCGAGCTCCAGCAAAAGAGTTATAGTATTGTAAACTTCGTGCTGGAAGTTTTAGCGCAGTGCTAAAATGGGCCCCCTCAATGTTCAACACTCGCGAGGCTTGTCAAGTGGCTATCTTCAGTCAAAATAAAGGTGAAACCACTAGAGCGACATATATTGCGTGGTAGTATGACGTCACGGAGGTGTTGTAAACCTTTCCACCGAGAAGACGTGAAATGTAACAGTGGAGTGAACGCTGATACAGAGATATAATAATAATAATAATAATAATAATAATAATGATATTTATTTGCAATGACATTATTTACAAAAAGGTGTCTAAAAAAAAGATATATAACATTATTTCATTGCAAAAAGGACTGAAAACAATTTCAAAAAAGATCCAGTTCAGCCCTATTAATCTAAAAGGTTACGTACAATATGTCGCACAACATATATAAATAAAAATAATTATATTTATGCAGCGGGTATAGCAATTTACCATAAAAGTACTTACAAAAAAAAAATTAGAAAAAGGAAAATATGGGAATCTTGTATCACTGAGTATTGATTAGATATTTTTTAAAACTGTACTTAAAAGTTTTTGGCTCTAACATTTTTAAATAGTCGGGAACTTGATTATATAAATAATAAATATTATAAGAATATGATCTGCGAAACATAGAGGTTCTATGAGGTGGGGGTGATATTTTAACTCTAAATCTTAAATTTAAATTGTGAACATCAGTTCTGAATGTTATCTTTTTTGCCAAATAAGGAGGTCTTCTGTAAGATATGATGTTATGAAACAACACCACTGAATGTAAAATGCGCCTACTCTTCATATTAAGCCAATTTGCATCTTTTAGCTTATGCGACACTTTATCATACTTCCTGATACCATATATAAATCTCAAACAGGATTTTTGCACTTTTTGAATTCGATCACTTGTGTTTACTTCCAAGCAGGGGTTATAAATAACATCACAATAGTTGAAATTACTTAATACCAGAGCATCCGTTAACCTAATCTTGAGGAGTTGCGACAAAAGATGACGGTGAGGATACAGCATTTTCAAATTAGCGTATGCTTTTTGTACACATTTACTAATATGGCTATTGAATCTAAAGTTGTTGTCAATGATGAGCCCGAGATTCCTTGCAGAAGACACACACTGTAGCTTATCGTTTCCCACCATAATATCAATGGATGCTTGGATATTATCTTTATCTTTACCAAATAATAAAATTGATGACTTTTTCGAATTGATCTTCAAGTTGGGCTAGACATCTAACATTTATCATATGTCATCAGTTTCAGCTATTTAGACAATTTACGGTGATTCCAATGGTGCGCAACAATAGGGGAGTCGTGGTGACGCGTGAAGTTCACCCATTTTGGTGATGATGGTGAATATTTTTCACATCGAAATGTAAAGTGTCATCTCTTGCAATCCCTTTGTACTGCATAATGTCCCGTTCCACACACACACACACACACACACACACACACACACCCACACGAAGCGATATTTATCGGTTAAAATTCGAAAATGCAGGGTTGCAGAGGTAGAGGTGGTTCGGAGCCCTGGGGGTCACATACGGCGCCACGATGATATGAACAGTTGTAAGGGACTGCAAACCATCTGAGCATTACAAAAGAATAATGAAAGTGGCTCATAACTCAGTGAATTTGATGGTCTAACTCGATGCAAAAATCTTGCAACTTTTATTTTGGACACCTAGTACCTCTACTTGTCGTAACAGCGGCATATTTTACGCAATCGCGACGTAAGTCATACTGCTGTTTAGAGAAAACTCAGGGCCACGTTTAAACAGCAATTTCATCGAGGACATACAGGTGGAGAAAAAAGCTTCCAAAAAAACGTTCCTTTAATTAAGTTGAGCAGTTTATATTTGTTTATATACATACATATATTACTTCTAATCGCCTAATTGAAACTGGATAAAAACACATACCTACGCACATAAACTAAATTGCTTATTAGTATAATATTACATAATATTGTCACGACGGCGACGGTCTCTTTTTCTTCACATCAAGGAATCAAACTGGACGTAACTGTCACCGTTTTACTTCACAATTCAATACAATATCTCTTAACTTTATCTCAACTACAACTCAACTCAACTGAACTCTCTCCACCTACCCGTGGTGCCTTATATACACTTCATCGAACCATCTAGAGAATTCTATGACATTCTAGATTGCCCATCCGTCATTCCCGAAAACTCTAGACGATTCGATGACGTTTACACTTCAAAGATCTAACCTAACACTAAACTTTGACTTTACATCATGCATAACAACTAATACACAATACAGTATGTTACAATAGTAATATGTATACAATTTTACAGTCCTTGATTGACAACCAAACAATCTTCGTTGGTCGTTGGTGTATTGAATTATAGTCAGAAATATTGGCATCACTGGGTACTGAGACAAAATCCACATATGTGAAAAATACACAACACATACAGTTACACCTCGAAGTAATAGAATTTAGAAATGAAATCAACAATGTATAACGGGTGTTAAATTTTAAATTAATTCCACAAACCATAACTCAGGCTTCGCCTGCCTTCTCAAATCCAATGTGTGCTGGGCTTAACGAACTAAATTGACGTTTCAAATAAATTGACAACAATGACAATTGACAACCACTCGCCCTCGAGGTTATTGTCCTGTCACTGTCAGAAGTGTCAGATCCCAGTGAAAAGAAAACGCAAACCATTTGTTGACAAATATAAAATACTAAAAAATTAAAAAAACAGCCAAAATGACGACGTGATACATAACAATTTTATTACAGTTAAGAACAAAATATATCTAACAACATAATGTTTCATAAGACAGAAAACGCTCGAGGTACTTTTTTGGAACAGACAAAAGCAGCTAGAGAAGAAAGAGCTCTAGAAAAACGAAAGGAATCTGCTGCTAAACTGATTCAGGCTCATATTAGAGGATGGTTATCCAGAGCCAAATTTGCGAGAGGCATCTTGTAAGTCAATAGTTAAACTACACTATTTTTTACAAAATATTTGATTGTTACACTGGCACAACATTCAAATCCAGACAAAATTCTTGAATTCTATTGGAGCATCTGAAATGATGATAGTACCAGCAAAACTACCGCGCTATCCAATATGCAATATTTTACACTAATATTTGCCCATTATAAAAATATTTGTATCTCTGTATATGTAAAAGGTACATTTTTTTTGGAGCCATACAAATATTACTAAGTAGATATGAAGCATAGGTCTGTATGTGCTGATCATTATTGCTTTTGTAGGAACAAGTTTGATGAAACTGTACCAGCAGTACCAGAGGATATCTCAAAAACAGAATTTAGACTGGCAATTGAAATATATCATCAAACACTGCGTCTTCTACTTGTTTGGAAGAAGGCAAGGGATAAAGAACGTTTTGCTAAACTCTGTCGATACCTGATCATCAGCTTAGAGAGTGACTCACCAAAATATAGCTATGTTGGAGTAGCACTAAGCAAGGAACATGTGATAAGATGGATTTCCCATATGAACGACATCCTCTGGAAATGCTGTGAATACCTGATTGATCTCAAACCAGAATTTGCAAATGATATGAAAAGTATTGTGTTATATTTACATATGTTGGTATCATTCACAAGCACTAATACATGGACTGTATTGAAGAACAAAAATATGGAAATGTTAAAGCCTGGGATGAATCAGTTGTGTGCCAATCTCATGGGACAACTTTTTCACAAGGGGTTCTACCCAATACTCAAGGTAATTATCATACTTTTGTTTTTGCTACCTTAATTGCTGGTCAGAGACTAACAGGCCAGATCATTTAGCTCCATCCTTCCATAAAGAAGGGAAACTTTGAACTGTATTAGATATAGTATAGTGGAATATAAATCCTAGCTATGAAATAGTAGTTAGTATTTTAATTTCTAAAACATCTGCTGCTTGTTTAAAAATAGAAATGAGAAATCATAAAGTAATTATTATTTAATTATATTTTAGGAACTCCTGCTGAAAGGTCTAGGTAGAATTAAAATTTCATTCAAGAATGTATCGCTATCTGCGATCCTGACCCTTTCTCTTCGACCACTTGTAGCAGCAAATTATTCAGATAAACTAATGACCATTTTTCTTATCAACATACTATCTGTACCTGGATTGATTCAACATCTACAAATTTTGTCCTCAGAGGTTGGTATAATATTATTTCATAATAAGGTATTTTACATGTAATATCAGTGAAACTTATCTCTGACATTTTAGCATTTGTAAACCACTGATATTAGAATACTAGGTATTAAACCAGAAATTATCTTAGTAAAAAATCCTTGTACATTTACGCAGCCTAAAATTGATCTCGTACCTAATTTTTGCAAAGTGTTGTGTGAAATATATAAAAAAATGCTGCAGTAGTGGTAGTATGAAAGTACTAGATTGAAGTAATTATGTAAAGCACCACCAATAAGTACTTCAATCATTATTATTGAATACATGCATGCATTCAACACCTTATGATTTTCTAAAATCTCACCAAAGCTCAGGACGAATCCCGAAAAAATAAACCACACTTAGGTTTTATGAATGTGAAGCTAATATCAAAAGGAAATATTCTGAAATTCTCACTTGTTATAGAGAAATCAATGTTTGAAGTTTGGTTGTAAAGATAACTGAAACGTGTATGGCCCACCTTATTACACTTTCACTTTCGGGAATTCCTTGCAAAAAAATGGAGAGTCATTTAGAAGGATTACAGGAACGGGTATTTTTAATGTTTTTGTTGATTGTTTACATCAGCTATTATATGGTCGTATTGTTTGTATCATACAAATATGATAAAAGGGGACAAACATTAATCATTTTGTGATCTAATTAAGGGCATTTCAACTTTTTAGCTAACAAGAAGAATACACATATAATTGAAGCATATTTATAACATAAGTTGGTGCCAGAAATCATCTGCTAAAGTTTTCAGGATTCGTCCTGGGACACAGTGTATAAGGATCTTAGCAGCATAATTGCAATAGTTGGGATTGTCCTATCTCCAGTCATAGTTTACTGATAAGATCTCAAATTGAAATTTTTTGCAATCAGCCTGTGGCTTATGCTTTATGTTATTATAAGTTGTAACAAATATCTTGTTTATAGTCAATACAAACAGTGATTAACCATAGACTGTTTCCAAGAAGCTTGGAATTACTATCTAGTCAGCAGTCAATGAGGATAGTCTTTAACACTCTTGAAGGAAGTTATGCATTGTGTCTGCTTGCAAATTTGATCCATTTGGCATACATCGAGAGGCATACCACATTAAAGGAATTATGCTTTCCCACTTTCACAGTAAGTTCTCAAATATCATAGTTACAGTGTCAAACTATTTTCCATTCCTATTGTTCTAGGTAGTTGTAACAGGTCTGTTAGAAAGTTGCCAAAACTATGTGGTTAGCAAACAATCCACATTGACACATTGGCATCCAGTTTTGGGTTGGTTTGCACAAGCAATGGATCCAGCATTACATAATGCAATGCAACATGTGAAAGTACAACTGCATTTATTGTGGAACTTGGAAATTATACAAATTTTGTTAGGTAAAGTCCTATGAAAATACTATCATTATGAACTTTAATTAATCTGGCATTTTACTGGGCATGAATACCTAGGAGTTTTCACACAAAGAGATAGGAGATGTAGATGTTTTGTGAAGCACAGAAGATTAAATTACACAGTATATGTGGAAAAAATCACAGTCAAGTATCCATATCTGATATACTTAATATTATAACTAGCATTTTTATGCTAGTTTTAACTAATGTACAAGGTGTGGATGGCATTACAATACAAATGATAAATTACTGCTTACCTTACTGTCTAGATCCTTTAACCAATATTGTAAATTATTGGCTAGAAACTGGCAAGTTTCAAACTGTTTGGAAAAAATGCATTGTGGTTTCTATACCAAAATCCAAGGGACCATTGATGAATGACTTAAGACTAATCAGCATACTTGCTGCAGAATCTAAGGTCTTAGGAACATATTGCATATTGATTGTTACAGTATTATAAAGTATGCCTCAGCAAACTCAAGCAAACCCTATTAAAACACAATCTACTATTCTTGGAATTCAAATAGACAAAGTCACTATTCAAAGGAGCAATGAAGTAAAAAGTCTTGGGTGATAATGAATCAAAAATTTAACTTTATAGCATATGTTAATAAAATATGTAGGACAGAATTTATTGCACTGAAAAATATAAATGAGTTCACCAATGTTTTACCATTAGCTTGAAAACTATATTAAGTGACTCGTTAGTGTCAACACATTTAAAATACTTGTCTTAACAAAATAAATACAAACCCCAACAGATTCAAAACCCTTGAGATTTATATACTCGCTTTGTAAATTTCATCACATTGGTGGATATCACAGAAAATTTAAATGGCTAACAATGATCCAAATAAGATTCTTTCACTTCAGCTGCTTATAATGTGATACATCAGAATATGCCACCATACTTAAGAGATATGATTTATTGCGAGGAGATATACAAAAGGTTTCACTAAGGTATATTGATAACCTCCATATTCCTCAGCATAGGACTAACTTTTTTAAAAACTCATTTGTTTATCAAGCTTCACTTATTATAAAGCCATAAGTATATTAACTATTCTGTTCTCCTATCTTTGTTTGGAATAAAGGCCAATACTTTTTAAGTTTTTTATGATTATTAAAGTCATAAAGTATTGTTTGTAGGTAACTCTTTAGCTGTATTAGTAGCAGGAAATGACCATCCGGGATACAGTATGAGCCCTACCCATAACAGTTACAGTGGTGCAAACTTCTTCAAAAAAGTGCTTGAAAGCAGAAGCAATAAATCTCATGTTCTTAAAACATACAGAGCTTTAGGAAGCCCAGAAGTTCACAGGGTGATCTTAATCTGTTCAATGTACCACACAGCATTAAACACCCTGACGCAAATGCAGCTTGATATTTTAACAGGTATATATTATTTCATATGACGTGTTTAGGGTTATTCAGTGCAATATAAACACCTCAATATAGCTCTTTAAAACACCAAGCCTTGGGTACTCTTACACTTAACTACCTGTGTCATCTAGAATGTTCACTGCAATATATCATTGAACATACTTCAAACACTAGAAACATTTTAAAATATTAAAAATGACAGAGGCATATAAAGTTTTGATTAAGATGTTCTCATCACCAAAAAAATTATTTCATACAGTTGCTAGAAACTGAAACTTTAGTAATAAAGCTAGTAATTGAAACTATAACTTTTGTCATTCAGTCCTCAATAAGGGGTATTTTTAATAACTAGTTTTTTATTTTAGGGTTGTGCTATCAGAACTCAGTTCTGTACGACTTATGGTTGTTCCTTTGCTCTCTTGGACCTAACTGTGGTATGAAGCCGTTTTTGGACCACTTGGCATTCAATACAAAATGTTCTGCTCCAGAATTTCAAATGTTGCAATTGTTTGCCGATTGTATGGCACACTATGTTACGTAAGTTGATTTTATGTGAACCACATAATGCTACAACTATTGTTGTCACATATTCCTGAAATATTTTCGGAAATGATTACTCCCCTGCTGAAGATGTGATTTATTTTCCACATTTCAGGATATTGGATGACATGGAAATGTATGAGTTGCAGAATCCATTCAACTTAGCAGATTTCATAGTTATGTCAAACTTCTTGAACATATTCTTATATAGGGCAGTAATGGGTAACTTATTTGGTAAGTTGCAATGTATTTCTCACAAATAGGATGACATATATTTTTATACCCATTTAATGCCACTAATGCCAACAACATATCAGCATTTTGCAAATTTTCAACTAGGGTTGAAGGGTAAATGATTTCATTGGGGTAAAGGAAATACCAGGGACGGTTCCTCCTTAAGGCGCAATGCCTCACCCCTCCCCCTTGAGCAAAACAAAAATAAGCTTTTCAGTAGGTATGTATGCAGTGCTAGTATGTACTTATTTCTAGCTGAGCACACTAAGCTCTAACTTACGTAGTGTCTCGTCTCGTGATTGACTGGAGGCGCCAAGGCACGGATAGCGGACCGAGAGTGCTCCTATCGGTCAATAGCACGTTATTAGCGCTCCTATTGATCAATCACACATCAATCGACTTTGAAAATGACCAATGAAAACTAAAAGGTTACCGGTGACATAAAAACAGAGGCCGCTCCTGCTGACGCGCCTCAGTCAGTCTTCTCTTGCTCGAGTCGCTACGTGCTGTTTACATCGGCGATTCTAATCTACTAACCTATTATTTAAAATGGAGTTTTAAGCAGTTGTGCCACTTTTCAATTTTTGCTAATTACTGCGACACTACTGCACCAGTTTTTAAAAATATAGCACCATTACCTATTATGAGCACACGATACATCACACCTCAAATTTCACCAAGATCGATGAAGCGGGTAGTTATTATGCCGTTAAAAAGCTTATCTCAAAATCGAAAATCTTAGCAATGCAATCCTCTTACCTAGGGTATGCGTGGTAAAAAAAACGTTTAAAACGTCTAATCTCTAGATAATTTTATTTATTTATTTTATTAGGAGTAATATTACGCTAAGGCAATACTTCCAAATAGGTGTTCACAAAGCCAAGCTACCTTCTATTGAGAGTGTAATATACTTTACATTATTTGCAGATTTCAAGACAATACACAACAATAGCCTATTCAACTCATTACACACTCTTTTGATGCTGCTGTACAAGAGAGACTGCAGGAGGAACTACACACCGACAGGCCATTGGCTGATCAAGGAGATCAAGGTGTCATCCTTCATTGCTGATCTAGAGAAGGGCAGACGGGCACCACAGTTGCTATTGCAGACTATGCCACATATCATTCCGCATGAAGACAGGGTCAGACTGTTCAGGAAACATATTAATAACGAAAAGACTGTTCTTGGGCTGACTGAATCAGCTTGTGCTTCACCACAATCTACGCTTATCACTGTACACAGGTTAGTTTCACATATACACAATCCTTTAAATAAGAATTCAGGTATATCAGATATTTTTTTCATATGATACAGTCCATTTCACGTAAGACGATAACAGTGACATCATCATACAAAGGTGCGCTGTGTACGCATAATCAGCTGGTCGGCTGGTGTCGTCAGTAGCGTCGATTAGATGGAGTTGCGGAAAATTATTTAGTGATCGTGTATATGCGGGTGATCTTGTGCGGCTTGCTTTTGATTATTGTGTGGTTTTATGTTTTACTTAAGTATAATGTCTCCAAAAAAAGTTGGTATGAAAGTGCCGATAAATTATTCACATCACATCCCGAAGAAAGAAATCGCACTTAGATTTCGGAATGTGAGGTCGATTATCAAATGGAATTATTTTTTACTTCGAATTTGATACAGAGAAATCAACTTTAAAGTTTTGTTGTAAACATCATTATTGTAACGTGTGTGGTCCACCTCTCTGAATGCGAGTTTATTATCTACCGCTCTAGGAAAACACGGAGATGTGTATTATAGTTACGCTCACAGGCATTTTCAAAGTTTTTCAGCTGCTATCACAAGTTTATTAAATACAAATATGAATGCCTCCGACGTTAAAAAATGTATAGATCTTCGTACAACCATCCAACTCCGTAGATTTTGCCCCGCTTGTATGATACAGCGTATATTAATCAACTACAGTATGTATATACAACTTTTTGTGTTGATTAGACGTATTATGTCTCCCACATACCTATTCAGGCGTATTTGTGTAAAAATGTCCTCCTGGTTTTATTTGATTGACAAACCTGTCCTGATGAATATAAACCTCATTATGCACTGTTAGGACATTGGGAACAACGTTTTGCGAAATGAATGCATAGACAACGAAGTGTCATGCAAAGATAAGTGAAGCGTCACTTGCACTATCCAACCTACTAAATTCTTTATTTTTTCTATTTAATTCGCACAAATAATTCGTTAATCACCAGTTTTTTACATATGAGGCATCATAACATTGAACAAAAAGTGAAATAAATCAGATCTTTGATTACTTACTTTTACTTCCCACACCGATATCATAGGTGAGGGGAGTATTGTGATCGCGAAAATTTTCGATTTTGAGATAACACGCTTTTTGGGCATTTTATGATACCTACATAACGAAAATCCACGTCAATCATTTGCGTCGGTCTGTCTGTCGGTCTATTGGCGTTTTTCTAGCCTCGTAATCTTAGAAACGGCTGCATGGATTGTGACGAAATTTGGGCAGCAATATGCTGTGGGGTCGTAGTAGATAATGCTGCTATAATTTTGAAAATCGGTGCAAGGGCGGTGGAGTAATTAGCAACGACAAATTTCAAATATTCCCCAAACTTCGTTTGTAGGCGTTTTAGGTGTTCCTGATCATTTTCTACCTTTTTTTGGGTCAAATTAAAAAATTTGTTACATCCATAATAAACTGTCTCCTGACCTGTGAAGGAAGACCTAGCGACATAAATAACTTTTTAGGTCCATCCGAAAATGCCTATTACAGAAACTAAAGGACTTTTTGGGACTTTTTCTGATGTAAAATACGAGTATTGCTTTAGATTGTTCTGTATTATGTACCGAGAAAACTATTGAATTGATTTTAATGAAATTCTGACACAGTACCTACCTATATACCTTGGCGAGGATAGAAAACTCGTATGGTTTTTATAAATAGTGGCAGTGGGGGCACAGAAATAGTAAGTTTTAGAGGTTCCCGATCATTTTCTACTTTTTTTTGGGTGGGGGTGAAATTGGGATGGATAGGGGGGTGGAGGGGTTGAAAATCTGAAAATCTTGTATTCATAACAGGCTTTCCACCGAACTGTGTGAAGGAAGACCTAGCGACATAAATCACCTTTTTAGGTCCATGTGAACATTGCCTTGCCTATTACCGAAACTAACTAGAATTTTCTGTATACATACGAGTATGTATTGCTTTAGATCGTTTTGTATTTTGTAACGTGGAAACTATTGAATTGATTCTAATGGAAGTTTGACACATTATTATTATTATTACTGTGGTGGGGATGGAAAATGCGTATGCTTGTTAGAAATCGTGTCAGTGGCAGCGTAGCAATAATCAAAAAACTAAAAATATGAAAACAGCTCAAACTTCGTTTTTAGATGTTTTAGGGGTTCCTGACCGTTTTCTACCTTTTTTGGGTGGGGGTGAAATTGAAACTGAAAAGTCAATAATTGACAATTTCACCGCAACAGATAAATCCTTTCCAATGTGTAGATGGGACTAGGATCCCGTTTCTTTATTAGTCCACCACCACTGGACGGATTTTCGAAAAACTGTAAATGTGGTTCGTCTTTGGGGCACACACACATACACGCCTGTTCAACCGCCTTAATACGATTTTTTTAGTACCCACTTTTGTAGAACCTATTTTCTAAATGAATAATGGCTCATATTCGTCATATCACAAGGTACGTGTCGATAGAGTTTATTGGGATCTACAGGTCTCGTACAGCTTTCTAGAAGTCCAAAGAATATGTGAATCGAAATTTAAAAAAATGGGATCCGAAGCATTAGGGGAATTTTACCGCAAGGTGGCTCCAAATGCAAATGGCCATCTCGTCTCGGAAAAAATCCAATCTGTGAAGGGACTAAAATCTTCGTAACTACGCCCAGTGCTAAAAAAATTAAGGATGGCAATTAGTCGTTTATCCGCAGGTATACTTCGCCTGGTTGCAGTATCTTGTTTACTGAGATAGGGCGTCATTAAATTCAGGAGCACATCAAATATAGCCTTGAATACTTTTTGAGGTCTTTTGGATTCTGTACTCTTAATTTTTGGCATTTACTTCGCTTTTTCCCTTTTTGTTCTTGTTTTTAGACTTATCCATGGCATGGCATAGTAGTTCCTAACTTTTGGGCTGCAGTGTATATGTGTAAATCACCCAAAACCACTGACTGCAAATTTAGTCGATGCCCAAAACTCTATCCCATTTCAGAAATGAATGAATCTCAACTCATTCATAAACAGTAGTTTGCATACTTTTGTATTTGTGACGCTTTTATCAGTGACCCAATAGGCGCAAGATTGTTCAATGCAAGGCTCTGGCTGTAACCATTTTTGACCCTGTAAATTAATAATTTTTGGCACAAAAACGTGGTATTCTTTTTTTTTAAACTTCAATCTATGTTAATGTCGATCCCTATTTTAGAATAAGTTTATACAGGGTAATTGATGAGACCGTGAATTTAGTCAAAAAAGCATCACTTTTGGCAATTTTTGAATAATTGTCTATTAGGAAATTTCAAAAAATACGTCGATATTAACATAGAACTGCCATTTTTCTTCATGCTCATATTTTTTTCAGTTCAGTTATCTCAAAATCGATAGTCAAAAAATGGTTATAACTGGACCATTGCAAACAGCTCTCATGTACGTACTATAACCCCCTCTTAATGGTTGTAAAAGTGAAACTATATACCGGAGAAATAAACACGACTTAGATACTTCCGTCTGTTGGCGTTTAAACAGAACATAATACCTGAAAACTTGCTTATCGTCAGCGCCAGTTGAGGATGATTGTTACCTGTTATCCTTCATTTAGTTTTTTTAATTAGAAAATTCAAGGCATTTTAAGATTTTTCTTTTCATACTAGAAACAGAATAGTGGAAGACGGATACAGGCAACTGGCGCTGTTGCCATCGCAGGCTTTGAAAGGCGTGATCAGAGTGCGTTTTATCAACGAACAAGGACTAGATGAAGCGGGAATCGACCAGGATGGTGTTTTTAAAGAATTTCTAGAAGAAAGCATCAAAAGGGTGTTTGATCCAGCATTGAACTTATTCAAAGCGACCAGCGAAGAAAGGTTGTATCCTTCGCCAACGTCGAATATGCAGGACAATCATTTACAGCTGTTTGAATTTGTTGGTCGTATGCTAGGTGAGCTTCTTATCACAATAGTTGAATAAAACATGCTTAAACTATTTTATATCCCTGAACTCTTTTAGTCAAAATTGATCTTTGTACATATTAAAAGTATAAAAATTAGATCCATCTGGCCTTACTGACCTTATTCAAAATGAGAACTAGTAATATATCGGTATCTTAGGATCACGATTCTGTTTGTCTTATGGCTTATAACCGAATAATGTGATACACAGCACTACGACTCTAATACGACAAAGTTATGGCCCTCATAAGCAACAGCGTTGTGATACTAAAGGCCGGTTGTGCAATGCACGCTCAAGCTTCGGTTCAACGTAAGCCGCCGTTAAGCCGCCGAAGTTGCAAAATAACCGTTGTACAATTCTGGCTTAGCACACCAGTCAAGCTTAACACAGGCTTATCCAACGAATTCGAATAGGTTAGAAGAAGTAAACAAGGTTTTTGTTTATGTACACATTCTTAAAGCGGCAGCTTGATGTTTGTGGCACACTGACCGCTGAATAAAAATAACAAACAAATATTGTGGTGGGATAATATAAATAGCAACTTTGTTTTGGTTGATCGTTTCGGGTTAATTGTTATAGTTTTTAGTGAATTTTGGGTTTTAACAGTGCATAAGTGTTGAAAGACTATTTTAAACAATTCCACAAGATTTAAATCCTGCGAATTTCTGTAAAAATGAACATCGTGTTTGTGAACACAGTAATAATATAATTACAACGGGGTCTTGCTTTTTCTAACCTATTCGAATTCGTTGGGCTTAGCGTAAAACGACGAATCATGAAGCTTACCGGCGATTGTACCACTGATGCCAACTTTAAGCCTAAGCTTAGACTTAATAAAGCTTGTGTCTAACCGGAATTTGAACAACCTGCCCTAAGACACCTATAATATTACTGCCTTTCATTTTGAATTTATTAGCAATGCAAATGCAGCATTCTTTGCTTTTCAAGATTCCAGAATTACCAACCTAGGAAGTAGTTATCTTAAAGCTGCTTCCTAGCGCAGCTGTTAAAAAATATCACATACATAATCCGAATTATTTTTCTGTCAAATAGCAACAAATATCTAAGTATCCGAAATGGTTTTAAGCCCTAGTACCTTTGCATAGTACCTGATACCCCAAAAATTACCCGTTATCCGAAATAATACCCATTACCCGAAATAATAGCAGTAGTAGCAACTTTACCTATCTTAGGTTTGTTAAAAATTGACACCAGTTTTCTTCCGAGAAAATGATTCCCCCAATTTCTGAGGTACTTCTTGTGTTTACATAACTTAGCATACCTAAATTAATAAGCAAACTTCTGCCACATAAAGACCATAATGAATTAAGTGGAATAAAATTTCTATAAAAAGAAATAATTCGTAGCAATTGCCTTTTTGATAAACTCGATATAAGAAATTCGGTTTATGTAAAAGCAATCGCCCTTGATCCAAAGTTTGGGAAGTTGCTACTCTGCACAACATGAAATGGAGAAGCGTGGTTCGAAAAAAAAATAGAAGAAATGGAAATGGAATCAGGAATACGGCTAGGTAATAGAAGCAAACTTGCGTCAAGGAAACAATAGCTTATGACAATGGGTGAAACCGATTGGTGCAAAAATTTAGAAATTACATCATTTCAAGATTACAATCTTCTAAACAAATACAGTAAAGTTATTTTTTTTACTTCTGTGTCATCGGCATCGACTGCTTTGGTCATTAGCCTCAAGTTTTTTGTAGGCTTTGTTATTGTTTCCTGGCGCCACTCTAGGTACAGCACTGTTAATTAGAATCCAACAGTGAAGGTTCGGGTCACTGAATTTGTATTTGTTGAGAAAGGGACAGTTGGAAGAACAGAAAATGAATTTATTAGGTGGAAAGACCACCTTAGTAGCAGGTGGAATAAGTTTTTTCACTGCACACTGCAAACCATGCACAAACAATACCTTGCTCTTTGTAAATGTCAACACAACTTTCAGTTTATCTTCTTCAAATATAGCACTGTTTCGTTACTTAGTGGTCCACATTTCTGTTATGTTATTTTAGTTTGGTATAAATTAGGTTACAAAAATAGTATTAACAAGAAACAACATTATTTGTAGTTTATGTATTGTGGGGTTAAGCTATCCCCAATTTAGTTCGGTTGTCGTTTAAAATGTAGATACAAACATTGTGCTCCTAATCTAATACAAAAAATACTAATATGTCTCGACTCATTGCAAGCTACAACAGGAATCACTAATATAATAAAAATGAATAATGTCATTTTCCAGAAAATGTCTATTTCGGTTTCCGTTGCCGGTCGGTCGCCCATGCGCACACCACGCGTACCCGAATGTCGATTACCAGGGGCGCTCGACAGTGCATTTACGAGGGGCGCGCAACACAAAGCGTCATCATACACCCGCACCTTGAAAGCTGTGACTTTCAACACCCTTACTCGCGTCGCTAGCCTCAGTACACTGCACCAGGACATCTTCACCTTCCAGTGGTAGAGGACAGAGGTTCACGATGGCTCGACGAACTATACCCTTGGCTGTTCGTAGAGAAGCGACCCTAGGAATCTTGTCTCTTCCTGTATGTAAACTCTCGATGCGTCCAAGTGCCCAGCATAGAGGGGGTTGATTTCTTTCCTTGATTAGAACAAGCATGCCGACTTCAATTGGCGGAGTAAGCCTGTTCCATTTCTTACGGGATTGTAGCTCATGAAGATATTCAATGGACCATCTGGTCCAGAAACGCTGAACTAACAACTGTATGTGTTGCCACTTCGATAGGCGATTTTCCTTCATGTTTGTTAAGTCGTTGTCAGGAAATGTTGTAATCGAACGGCCAATCAAAAAGTGTGACGGAGTTAGAGGTGAAAGGTCATTTGGATTTGTGGATAGGGATGAGAGAGGTCGCGAATTTAATATTCCCTCTACTTGAATAATAGCCGTTAAAAACTCCTCATACGTAAAACTTGCGTTTGCCAATATTCTTTTGAGGTGGTACTTAGTTAATTTCACACCAGCCTCCCATAATCCACCGAAGTGGGGAGAATAAGGAGGAATGAATTTCCATTCTATACCCTCTAAAGCCACCAACTCGATAATTTTATCTTGATAGCCTTGCAAAAACTGCCCTTAAGTTATTAAGTTCATTTCTGGCACCGATAAAGTTGGTTCCATTATCTGAGAGAATGCGTTCCGGCTTTCCTCTGCGAGAAATAAAACGTCTGAAGGCCGCTAGAAAGGTGTCTGTGGACAAGTCTGTCACTAATTCTAAATGGATGGCTTTGGTGGAGAAGCACACAAAAAGGCATATGTAACCCTTGACTATTTTGCAGCCTCTGCCCTTTTTATCTTTTAGTTCAAATGGACCCGCGTAGTCCACGCCTGTACATGAAAAAGGAAATGATGGAGTAACTCTTGATTCAGGAAGTTGTCCCATTAAGGGTGACACACTAGTAGGTTTAACTTTGAAACAACGTACGCAAGCATGTACCGCTTGTTTCGCAGTGTTCTTTCCAGCAATTGGCCAAAATCTGTCCCTAACTGACGCCAATAGTTGAGTAGGACCTGCATGACCCAATCTAACGTGCTCATATCGGAATATTAATTTGACAAAATGATGATTTTTGGGTAATACCATAGGATGTTGTTTCTCATAGGCAAACTGAGAATTGCTCAACCTTCCTCCTACTCTAATAACTCCGTCTTGTCCTAAGAACGGACTTAAGCATACCAGTTGACTTTTATTATGGATAGGTCTTCCTTGCGATAGTGCTAAGTATTCAGTTGGAAAACATTCTTTTTGAATTATTCTAACAATCACCTTTACCGCTTTGTCCATTTCTTCTACCGAAATTACCTTCTCCAACTTATTACCCTTGCATAAGTTAGAAATTCTTAAGCAGTAACAAAGTGCACGAATCAGTCTTAGATAATTAGAAAATCTTTCAAAGGGAAAAACAAATTTTTGTTTTTGTGAAGCAAGCAAAACTGTCTTCGTTTCAGGTAAACTGTTAGGTATAAGGTCTGACCTTGCAGGCCAAAAATCAGAATTTTGTATTAGCCAAGATGGCCCATGCCACCAGAGATCACAGGATAGTAAGGAACTTGGGAGAACACCCCTGCTAGCTAGATCTGCTGGGTTATCGCTGGAACTGACGTGTCTCCACATAGATATATCTGTTAAGCATTGAGTTTCAGATATTCTGTTGGCCACAAAAGTTTTTAATGAACTAGGAGAAGTCCTAAGCCAACCAAGCACTATTGACGAATCAGTCCAGTAATAGATGTTATCTGAAGCAATGTTCATGCATTTGCTTACTTTGTCGGCTAGCCTTGCCATGATCAAGGCACCTTGAAGTTCAAGTCGCGGTATTGTTAAGAGCTTTAGTGGTGCTACCTTAGATTTAGCACATAGTAGGCGCACCTCTATGTCTCCACAATTATTCTCACTTCTCATGTATGTGCAAGTTGCATATGCGTCTTGAGAGGCATCGCAGAAGCAATGCAGCTCATTGCGAATGCTGTCTGTCATTTTGACGTGTCTTGGAATTTTAAGAGATCTGAGATGAAGAATATCTTTCCTGAATCGTACCCATTTTGTATGAAGTTCTATGGGAACTGATTCATCCCAGTTAAGTTTCTCGGACCATAATTTCTGAAGTAGGATTTTTACAGTTATGATGCATGCACTGAGAAGGCCAAGTGGATCATATATCTGAGATATGCCAGAGAGTATGGCTCTCTTTGTGCTACGATTATCGAAACTAATCGCCGAAATTCTGAATGATAAAAGATCGGTTTGAGGATTCCAAAATACACCTAAAGTCTTAGAATTTTCTGATGAACCAAGCTTTAGCATGTCAACATGTTCTTCGCCATCGGCGATGCCGTCTAAAATCGATGGCTCATTAGAAACCCACTTACGAAGATTGAATCCTCCTTGTTTCAGTATGTTTGAAACATCATAACAAATTTTTGAAATTTCTTTCTTCGAATCACTGCCATGCAAGAAGTCATCAACATAGAAAGAGTGCTTGATAGCTGAAGAAGCATTAGGAAAGTGTTCAGCATTATCAATAGCTAGCTGATGTAAACATCTTATGGCAAGGAATGAAGCACTAGCTGTCCCGTATGTGACAGTATTTAAATGATAAATATCCAAAGGATCTGAAACATTCTTTCGCCAATATATCAGCTGTAAGGATCTCTGTTCAGGAGCTATCCAAATACATCTGTACATTTTTTCAATGTCTGAAGATACAACAAAGCTAAATTGTCTGAAACGCAAAAGAATAGCAAACAGTTCATCTTGCAGGTTTGCACCTGTTGCCTGAATATCGTTTAAAGACACGCCGCTACTAGTTGGACAGCTGCCGTCGAAGACAACGCGTAGCTTAGTAGTCAAGCTATCTTCCTTCATGACACAATGGTGTGGAAAGAAGTTGACAGCACCTGCATTTAGAGTTCTAGGCACATCTGTCAATTTTGACATATGACCCAAGGCTGCGTAGTCATCAATAAATTTGGCATATTTTAAGAAAGTACCAGACTCTTTATGTAATTTCCTTTCAAGATTATAGAAACGTTTCTTAGCATGGTCGCTTGAATCACCCAAAAGGCTGGTATTATCTTTGAAAGGAATAGACACTATGAATTTTCCATCATCATGTCTTCTGTAGGTAGATATGAAATGATCCTCAAAAAATGTCTGTTCGTTAGATGGTACTCTATCAATGCTATGCATTTCTTGAATTTCCCAAAATTTCTCTAACTGTTTTTGAACCTCAACATTTTTTGAGAAGTTGCAATAAGAAACTGCTGTACCCTGACTGGATGTGTTGACAGTACCTGACACTATCCAGCCCAGCTTGGTTTTTTGTAAAATAGGTAGACCATTTCCCAATTTTATTTGTCCAATACAAAGCAATGACCAGAACAAATCAACCCCAATAAGCATATCTATGGACGAAGGTTTGTAAAATTGGGGATCTGCAAGGGAAATATTATGAGGTATTTTCAGTGAAGATGCATCTATTTTATTCATTGGTATACGCTCACATATGTCAGGAATGATTAAGCAAGATATTGTAGAAGAAAACCCATTATGCAAGGACTGAATATGAATGTCACATTTTTCCTTTATAGGTGATGACACTTGCCCTATGCCTATTATGGAAATTTTATACTTTGATTTCTGTACCCCTAAGGTTTCAGCGAATCTTTGGGTAACAAAGCTTGATTCAGAACCGCTATCAAGAAGAGCTCTGCACGTATGTGCTTGACCTTGACTGTCAAATACCTTTACTAAGGCAGTGGATAATAAAGCTTGATTATTAAAGTTATTACAGCTTGATAAAACAACTGATTTATTTTCTGATGTATCAGACGCTGTATCATTTGATGTATCATTAGTTTTGCTGAAACTCTGATGTTCTCTCTATTATGTTTTTGCGAACATTCTCTACATGGACCAAATTTGCAGTCTTTTATGTCATGACCAGCATTAAGGCAATTAACGCACAATTTAGTCTTTTGAATGTGGTTTAACTTGTCCTTTGAGGAAAGTTTGTGAAAATCAGGACATTTATACACTCTATGAGGTTTTTTACACAAAGAACATCCAAATTTGGTAGTGACAAATGACCTATTCTTACCTTCAGTGCGAAAACGTAGGTTTTTAGAAGATTCTGCCTTAGAAACATCATGCTTCTTTGTTTCAATGGTTTCCAGCAAATCTGCTTTATTTTTTAAAAAGGTTAAGAATGTATCAAGCGATGGACAGTCAACCGATTTATGAGCTTCCTCCTCCCATTCTCTACATGTGATGCTATCCAGTTTGGTGGAGATCATGTATATTAACAAAGGATCCCAATTGTCAATGACCTGTCCCAATGTTTCCAGAGACCTTAAGGTTCTATTTATATTATCTACCAAGTTGCGTAATTGAACAGAGGATTCTTTGGTGACCGAAGAAATGTGATACAATGTTTTAATGTGATTGTTTATGAGCAATTTTTTTATTATTGTACCTGTCACACAACAAACTCCATGCTACTTCAAAGTTAGCAGCTGTAGTTTCTAAGGAACCAATTATTCTAGCTGCTTCGCCAGACACACATGATTTCAGATAATGAAACTTCTGAATGTTATTTAATTCAATGCTTTGCCTTATTAAAGAGTCAAAGGTGTCACTAAATTCCAACCAGTTGTCAAATGAACCTTGAAAATTGGGCAATTTTATAGTTGGCAACTTCACCCTGCTCAAATTTGACATGTTTTGCAAGTTATTGATAGAGTTTGACGAACCTACAAGTGCTTGATCATTTGAATGTATGATTAAGGCTGTATGTTGCTTTATTAATTCTTCTGCACGTGAAGTATATTTGTAATAAATATTTTCAAAGCTAGAAAGCTCATGCTCTTGCTCTGGAGATTCATCAAGCGCTAGAATTCGCCTATGCACATTATCGAACTCCCTGTATAGACTGGTTTCTACCTTTTCCAATCGTTTTTGTAGTTCAATAATGCTTGATTCATTAATGTTAAATGTATCAACAAATTCAGTAAACCTAGTTAGCTGTGACCTAATAGAAGCACGCTCTGACACTAGTGGACTTCTAGTGGAGCTAGCTCCTTTTTACCTTGACCTTTAGTCATTGTTTATAATGAACTATGTATGAAATAACCAAGCACCACCCTGTATGTACGTATGTACCTTTATTGGCAGTTGGCAGTATAAGGCAAATTTTTCAAATATTAACCTACGAAATATATACGTATGTATATCGTATGCAATTGTGTAAGTTCTAGAACAAGGTATAATGTTAAAAAATACCTAACCTACTCAAAACTCAAATATGCAATGTAGAGGAGTGAGTTTTAATTACGTATGTAATTAAGTAAATACGATTACGTGATTATTACGTATGTAATATGCAATCAATATTTGTTTACGTATGTAAGTAAAATAAGGAATATGAATGTTTGTACGTATGTACGTGTTTGGAAGGGAACATGGAAAGAGCTTACTTGAAAGGCCGCCGATTAATGCATAAATCGCCTCTGTATATGCCTCCTTAGGTATTTTGCCCTTTTCCCGTCTAGACGTATGTCGGACGTTGACTGCAGACTGCTTTTCTACGTATTCGCCACCTGCCGCCGCTGTTTCCTCCACTGAACATCGATTAATTATGGATTATCGGTGTGGTTTCGTCAATGGCTGCCATCTTCCAAATTTTTCGTTTGCACGCATCCAGGCGCCGAAGGACCAATTTGTGGGGTTAAGCTATCCCCAATTTAGTTCGGTTGTCGTTTAAAATGTAGATACAAACGTAGAACACATCGTATATTGATCAGAACAAGCAATATGGATTCACATGCATTGTGCTCCTAATCTAATACAAAAAATACTAATATGTCTCGACTCATTGCAAGCTACAACAGGAATCATTAATATAATAAAAATGAATAATGTCATTTTCCAGAAAATGTCTATTTCGGTTTCCGTTGCCGGTCGGTCGCCCATGCGCACACCACGCGTACCCGAATGTCGATTACCAGGGGCGCTCGACAGTGCATTTACGAGGGGCGCGCAACACAAAGCGTCATCATGTATGCAGTTACAAGAGAAGTAACAGATAATATAGAAGTAACAGGTCATTTTCGGGTATCGAGTGATTCTCGGTTAACGGGTGATACCGGGTAATACTTTCAGGTACCCGGGTATTTCGGCTTTCATCGATAATAAAGCCTACGTCAGTAAAAAGGGTATTTATAGGATGTAGTTTTAATGTTCCTAATAGGATAAGTTTCAGGAATTATGCTATGAATATTTGCCTCCGCATAAGCCTGTTGCTCGTTGTAGGTAAAGCTGTATATGAAGGGATAGTTGTGGATGTGCCGTTCGCATCGTTTTTCCTCAGCCAAGTGTCCGGTCAAACAAATCAGGTGCTTTACAGTTGTGTTGACGAACTTCCTTCATTGGATCCTGATTTATATCGGAGTTTGAGCTATGTCAAACACTATGAAGGAGACGTTTCTGATTTAGATTTGACGTTTAGTGTGGACGAAGATAATTTGGGTAAAATAGTCACCCATGAACTTATCCCTGGAGGAAAGGCTGTGCAAGTCAACAATGAAAATAAGTAGGTATCACAAAATTGTTAGTTATAGTTGGGTAGTTCAAGTATCCAGTTCTTTGGTGTTGAAACCAACTGGTTAACCTTTTTGTGAATCTAGCCTATATTATTAGTAAATACGACTGCGGAACAAAACTAAAACCCAAATTTATTGGAAATAAATTAACCTAAATAAATGATTATTTAAAAAAGCTATCCATACAAATTGTTATCCTTATAAAATTAAACCAAAGTATACAGAGTAATTGGTATTTCTATACATTTCGTTGACTAGGTGATAGTAGAGGTGATAAGCTAAAAAAATACTACATGATAAATAATAAAAAAAATAATTAATTAAATTTTAGTGATTTGTATGAAAATATAGAACTGCAAACAAAACTCTAATAAAACAAAATCTTATTGTCGGATTTTGGAATGTTTTTATATTAGAAAATATATTACGTCATTACGACCGTCTCAACCGTCTCAACGTCGAAGAACTGTTTCATGTTGCAAGAGACAGAGACGTATTTAGAAACGTGGTCGCCAACCTTCAATGAGAAGTCGGCATTACAAGAAAAAGAAGAAGAAGAAAAACTCCGCGATAGTCTCAAAATCAGTATGTGTTGCATTTAAGATCTAAAAGCATAATGGATCTCCAAGAGTACAAAGCTTCAAAAGAGCGGTTGGCAAAAACTTGATATCAGATGTCCAATTTTTGTTCTTGGTACTTGAATAATGTGCTATCACATCAAGATCAGTCATAAAAAGTGACCAGTTGACTAGAACTTCGGGTTAGTGGCTCAAAATTGTATAATAAAAGAAAATACAATTTGTAATTTAAAGTGTATTCGTCCTAAAACGTCGCTAGATAATCAAATAGAACATGCAAACCACACAAAAGTAAGTAAAGTATCTTGCATCCGTAGATTTTCAGCCATGTACAAGTGAGATATGCAAATCATGTTACAATTACTAATTATTAAAACCTAATTAAGTCGTTCGTTGCCAAACGCTCTACTCTCGGAGAGCCATTATAAATACTTTTAGAGCTTTTTTTGTCTGTTAATGGCAGTGATCATTGATCAGCTGGCCAGTGGTGTCGTTTTAATTACTTACTATTTCATAATTATATACGTATACATATATGCTAAAACTATTATGGTAAGTTGATGGAATGTTCATAATAGATTTATTCTAATCATGTTATGTTAGTGTGTTATCCTTGATTTAACTTAAACGTTGCATTTTGTCTTTTTTCCATTTATTTTTTTATTAATTTTTTTCTGTTTGTTTTTCCTTATTTTTTAAATAATTTATTTTATTTCTCTTTGTTTTTATTTGTTATTATTTTTTATTTCCTAATCATTGTGTATACCTCAGATCACTTTTTTTTTAATTTATATTAAATTCCTTATTTTCTTGGGGAGGGGGGCTTTTTTTGAGCTGTCTTTTCCAAACAATCTTCTTCAGTATTTGAATATTTATAAAGAATTCTCTAGAGTTTTCACATTCTAAAATGGTGATCGGGTTGATAGGTAGCGACAGATGTCGTAAAAGTTCTCGTAAATCGTCGTAATCTCTTTCTCCAACAATTTACACTCCAATATGCAATGTTGCAGTGATCCAATTTCTCCACATGTACAATATGGGTTATTATCTAATCCTATTTTAGTTTTGTGTTGTGGGTTCAAACAGTGTCCACTTCTCAATCGACATAAAGTTCCAATATACTGTCTATTTATTTCTTCTCGGAACCAAGGTGCAGATCTGAGGTCTTGTAGAGCTCAAATGCAATATTATTGCCTGTATTTAACACATTTACAAAAATTTTATGGTACTAATAGATAACCAGAAAGATATGCATGTTTTTACTGCAATGTGCACGATTAATGATTTGGTGATTTTTTAGGATGTATTCATTTTTTGGCAACTTTTCTCGAATTCACTTTTCACCGCCTACTGATTTTAAGACTTATCTCGCTCAGTTTTTGATACATGATCTTTTTTTTTTTGGTCCATAATGATGTAATTGCATATTTTCTAAGGACTAACACAAAAAATTAGAATATTCGACAACAAGATTTTGTTTTATTAGGTTTTGTTTCTAGTTCCGCATTTTAATATAAATGTCTAAAATTTAATTTATCTCGGAAACTACATAGTCAACTTATAAGCTTACCACCTCTACTATTACCTTCTCAAAGGAATGTGTCGAATTACCAATCATCCTGTACACCCTCCCAGAATTTGAAAAGCAAAGCTGTAAGGTTATTCTGGTAAACAATAACTCAATTGTAATATTGCTAAAAATTATAGAGGATGAGTCACTTGCTGTTGGCTGTGTACGGTGTGGCAAGGTGAGGAATACAAACATGACAATGTTGGTTAAACAGGTGTACTTATAAAATAAAATAAATGTTTCCACATCATACTGTTTTGCGTTAAAAACAAATAAGAATGGACAGTATATTCAGTATTTGTGGCTTATATCGGGACACCCTGAAGAATATGCATTCTTCGTGCTCTGGAAATACAAGAAAATATGTTTTAGGATAAACTACATCCATCTGATGGCGCACTTTCGTATGCATGTCCAGATAAAAGACCAAACATCAGCATTCATCAAAGGATTTCGATCGATCGTTAATCCTGACTGGTTAACATTGTTCTCAACACCTGAGGTATGTAACAAAAATGCGAGAATATATTTCATCCACTACAATTACTAATCGCTCAGAAATCATTCACATAGTTTTGCTTCACCCGTTTTGTATATATTTTCCGTACACCGTACATTAACAAAGACCAGTAGGGTCACTTGGCGTGCCGACTTTGATGTGCGTCTCAATAACGCGAGCCGCCTCGATTTCAGAGGGGTGCTGTTCGTGCGGTCTCGTTTACTTACAGGGAATCCGAGACTGTGCGTTGGGCTGTGCGGTATTGTCGACGTTCACTTAACTTCTTATACGGGGGTCAATAGAAATGAATTCTATAGTATAGATAGAATATAATTTATTATTCAATAAACCCTTCAACTGAATTGACAATACATACCATTAGTTCCTTGAAATATAAATGAGAAGATAATGAAAGGGACAACATATTTTGTCTATATCGAATAAATTATATACAAAACTTAACAACCTCCTTAAAAAACAAAGAAAATGGCAATAAGGCAAAAAAGAACACGAATACTGGAAGATACATAACAGACACGTTTTTATACATTTTATATTTGGTTTGATTTTGTCTTGATTATTCTTTAATGTCAACAATAGTAAATTTGGTCGCTAAATATATTCGCACTCTATTATATAGGAATACAAAATATTCATAGAGTCACCTAAGCTAAGCTAGGTATGCGCTCTGAATATAAAATGAAAAATGTGTGGTGTTCTTTAGTGATTTCGTCCGTCATTTTCATCCTGGTCATTGAGTACAGAAGACCTTGTTACTGGCCAATGCTATTATTAATGTATGAATGATTTCAATACCATGGGGTTATAAACCCTAAAAATATGTGTGTGTCTGGTTTCTTTATATTTATTTTTTAAATTTTATTGAGACAAATTTGCCAGTATAAACTATCTTACCCAGTTTCCTCTTTCGGACATCGAAAAAACGATTTTCCCATTCCTTGTTTTCTGTTGCAGATACAGAACATGTCGCCGGCAATTTTTTGTGAAATACGCAGATACACCCAATACGCATTTACACACAAACACTACTTATTTAGGCACCCCGGTAGATCCGACCGATTGTGTCGCGTGTTAGGTGAAATGACCCTGTAAACCACAGCTGTTAGCGTTCGGCTACTGCTCGAGAGCACCGGGCGCCAGAATTCGCCAGCTTGCGTAGTATCCGAGAGCAGAGCGGGAAAAACAACATTGGGGGCGGAGTTAAGAGTGATCCTACTTGTCTTTGTTAATGTACGGTGACTATGTGAAAGGCAACAAAGGCAGCCGAAACGTTATGTGCTCGAGAGCACCGGGCGCCAGAATTCGCCAGCTTGCGTAGTATCCGAGAGCAGAGCGGGAAAAACAACATTGGGGGCGGAGTTAAGAGTGACCCTACTTGTCTTTGTTAATGTACGGTGACTATGTGAAAGGCAACAAAGGCAGCCGAAACGTTATGTGCTCGAGAGCACCGGGCGCCAGAATTCGCCAGCTTGCGTAGTATCCGAGAGCAGAGCGGGAAAAACAACATTGGGGGCGGAGTTAAGAGTGACCCTACTTGTCTTTGTTAATGTACGGTGACTATGTGAAAGACAACAAAGGCAGCCGAAACGTTATGTGTTAACTTTTAACAGATGTTGTCATGTACGCGCTAGTAGCCAGTAAGTGCAATGATGCCTTCCGTATCCTTTCAGAAGGCGTTCATAATGTCACTCGCTATAAGGGTTGAAAAATGGGGTTGAACATAATAAAAGCGGACATGTGTAAATAGAACATGTGTAAAAAAACGTCATCCGTTTTGAACAATATTAACACGCATCACGCGCTACTATGTGGGCATATACTTAAAATAAGAGAAATGACTAATAACAAATTGTTCTATACGTGGCATCTTAAAACGTCAAATGCCTCCTTCACTCTCTCCCCACTATATGCCCAGCCCTCGCGCAATGTCGCCACCCTCGCCGCCTGCCTCTTACCTCGCCGCCTGCCTCTTACCTCGCCGCTCTATTTTTGAACCTTTTACGCTTTCTTAACGTGTAAGTCTAATCATTTCGGAACCATTGTAGAAATTCTTAGGCTTGTCTAAGGATGACTTAAGTAAGAACGAATATTCTGTAATTGCTTTCTTTGCTCACATGATTTCGAAACTGCCAGTACGAAAGGTAAAGGTGACCGCCCATTTATGTGCGGCTTTGAGGTTATGGTTAGATAATGGAGGAGGAGAAAACAGTCTATTTCTCGGTTAGCATAGTCGTAGAGAAAATATAGTATGTTATTCCGTTTCAATGATAATACATAAACAGTACTCGGTTCCTCAGATTAAATGCTCAGGTACCGGCTTTGGTAGATAGATGGCGAACCGATACTTTTTTAAAGTACTGCTTCCTAATATCTATATGTTGCTGCTACTACTAGTATGAGTTTTGCCAGCTAGGCACTAACAGGCAATTTCATTTATTCGTCTGAGACCTAAATCACACTGACGAGCTTTAATAAAAGCGAAACGACGTCGTCTGTGATCGGTTTTCGGATGAATGAATGAAATTGCTACTCTTTAATATCGTGGGTAGATAATAATATTTGGGAATTATTATTTCTTTACTGAATGTATTCGAGCTTTTTTTTTTCGTTGAAAGAAAAATGTTCGTATTTATGTAATAGGTAATTTGTCGTGTCTACTTATATTCTTTATAAAACACTTTTTGTGTCTTCGGCAATACAAAACTTAGTTTTTTCATACAGATAAAAAAACTACTGGAGGAGTATAACGACAAAATAGTCGACGGCTATTTTTGACCAACATATAACCGAAATTGCAATGAAACAGTGCGCGTCAACATAAATACCTATGGTGGTGCGCACGTTGCGTAACATCGGGAGATATTTCGGAGTCACTGGCGTGAATGACGATGATGCTTCTATTTGTGATCCCTCTTCCGAAGATTCTTCTATAGAAGCTGTACATAGCATACCCGAGGAATCAAAAGTGATTCCTTACTGCATACCAGCAGAGTTTCAAGGTCATATTGCCTAAAACACCTTGAAATGACTACTGTAGATCACAAATAAGGCGTTGAAGTAACTTTCGCCAAAGGTCATATCATAAAGTTACCAAGCCAGTGTGGAACCTTGCAAAATGTCATTAATTTTCTTCGGTCTGTCGATATGTCTGTCAGTAACCTGTGCACCTATCTTGTTATCCTGTTTTTTGCGGGGTTAGGAGGTTGATGGGATGAGGGGGCTCCAAATTATTGTTTTTCAAAAGATGTATCTATTGCTGTTAAAAAGAGTGGCCTTAGTGTAGTGATATGAGACCTATCCGAACATTTTTGTAATGGAGTCGTCTTACTACTCTAATATAGACGGAAAAAATAAGTGAAAAGCGGTGCATTAATGATGAGATATGTTTGATGTAGGTGGCAAGACGACTGAGCCATCCCATGGATTTTCAAATCAGCCAAACGCTAAATGTTTGGTGCCTTATAGGCACCAGTCGTGTCGACAGATATTTTTGGGAAATTTATCCTCTCTACAAACATAATACTGATTTACATGTTTTTTTTTACCTAGTCTATGCAAAATTATAAAACCAGTACCACATGAATACGAATACACATGTACGCTTATTTACCTTTATGGAGCTTCTCGTTTTGTTTGACTGATGCATTCCCGAAATTCTTAAACAGTTTTCAGTTCGGTGTATGAAAACTCTCTTGATGCATCAAAGCATTATATATAGTTCAATCCAATGGCATGTGACTATTTTATTACAGACAGTGCCGGCACATATTCGGGGGGTAAAATTAGAGTGGTCAGGTGGGCGGCGTATGGGGTAACTCCAAAATATTTGCTAGTACGAGAATGTGTGTAGAAAGTAGAGTTAAGGCACTTATCGCTGTTTTGTTATACTTTGAGTAATGTTATTCACTCATGAGCTGTTACATCGCTTGTACTTATAAAATAATAATATAAACCACATATATTTAGAAAAAACTTAAATTTTTGGCCACCTCTAGTATTGTCCAAATTTTTACATGTTTCCTCTTCGCAGCTGCAACGCTTGATATCAGGGGACAATGTACCTCTAGACTTGAAGGACTTACGGAGAAACTGTCAATATTATGGTGGCTTCCATGACTCCCATAGGGTCATAGGATGGCTATGGGATATATTAGAGAAGGACTTTAGTGAAGAAGAAAAGGCGATGTTTCTGAAAGTAAGTTTTGTGAACTGAATCATGTCGATATTCTGACTTAATCTTATCGTTTCAGTTTGTGACAAGCTGCTCTAAGCCACCACTTCTTGGTTTCGCTCATTTGGAGCCACCATTTTCGATAAGATGCGTTGAGGTAGCTGATGACGAAGATACGGGTGATACAATTGGTAAGCAAATATCAATGGTCAGATACATCAAGAAAAATGCCTAGTATACAAGGTGTCCAGAAATATGGTATTTAAACTCTGGGATCCCAAAATATAAAGGGCTACAGCCCCTGAAGTATGAATTGGAAATAGATTTTTTATCTTTTCCAGATAACAAAATTTTGTCACAAGTATCAAATGTGGTGACGATGATGAGTTGTTATAAAAAACCAAGGGTTTATGTATCACATGAGGTCTGAAAGGAGGGGCAGGGTTTGTCAAAAATCACGAAATATTACAAGGGGGGTCTAATAAGATATGTGATTTTATTTTTTCGTCAAACACATTATAATTTTGATCCTTATCCACTAGTTTTGAAGAATGTCTTGCCAATCCATGGTCCGAGGAAAATATATGGTCATGCACGAGTAAAATATATGTTTTTCGCATGATTGCACCATTTGTTTATTATTACTTGTATGCCAATCAAAAATAACCTGCAACCTTTCTGTCTAGAGATTTTTATCATGGTCATCATGGTGTTTAAAGATATTCGAAAAATTTCAAGATTCTTTGTAGGTACTAAAAATACACGTAATGTTGGAAGGAGGAGAGGGTAGTCTTAAATCTCACAACATATCGCCAAAGGGAGGAGGGTTAAGAAATGCTAAATAAAAGATCACATAATTAATGGACGACCCCTAAGGGAACTTAGACAAAAAATATCCCTTTTTTCAATCAGACTTCAACCAGATAAATATTCATGAGTTTTATTCTCCATACGATTACATAAACACAGGTTCTGGTGGAAATTCGTATTAATTAATTTCGAATTTTTGTGCTTGACATATGAGCCTAATTTCGAACTAAAAAAACCTAGAAAAGTATAGTAGGGATCTGTGGATGATGTTTATACCAATTTATGTATAGAGATTACTGCTTTGATAAAAAAATGTACTCTATTCTCAGTGATCTACTTAAGGACCTTTAGCCCACTCAATGAATTGACTCCGAATACTACTATGTTGTCTTTATGTCCAAAAACCAGGAGAGGCATGAAGTTTATCCTTAGCTACTGTTACACATAACCGCAATGGTCAGACATATCGTCACATTTTTTCCTTTGAATGCATAAATCGATATTTACTATATACTTGGAACTTGGATGTCATTCTAAGTGTGAGAACAGGGTGTGGTAATGTTGTCTTGTCTCCGAGTTCTTCGAACAGTCTTGGAGATTAAACAAAAAAACCTATTCTCAGTACTCCACTCCAAGAATATTCGGTTGAAAAACCATTGCTACATTTTTCTTTACTTTTTTCCTTCGCATGCAAATTGCATTGAGAATAATACTAGGAATATGTACGACATTCTGGATTAGATTAGATTTGTTTGTTTGAGGTGGACTCTGGCCCACCTCAATACTATAGTAAGTTTCGTCATCTGGCAGCGCCACAATAAACAGAGCCCTTCTCAACGCGTCGAGTGTCTCAAGAGACTGCTCGCCCTATCACTACGCTCCTGTCCTCTGTTGGTGATTTCAAGAGTGTATAGATGTTCTCTGAAGTGGCCATGTCCAGTAATAATAGCAATACATCATTCCTTTTGAGCTTCACTACTCAGCTAATGAAGCGCTCATTTGGGCCCGTTAGCAGCTTTTTACCTAGTGCTTGTCCAGGGTAGATTCGCCTTCGTTAATGTCATTAGAATTGATTGGATAAAAATAACACGTCTCTGTTACCTGATACTTTAGACTGGCTGGACGTCTATTTGATGGGTATCAGCTGACGAAGAAGTGCATCTCAGATGTAATTCTTTAGTAGTGGTCTGAATTGGCACTCCTGCAAATCAGGACCGTGTTAGTAATATTTTTAGTGAATACCTCATTGCCAAAAAATAATTACCATTTTGGTGAACAATAAATTGTTTCAATATCTAAAAATTCACAGCAAAAGGACTTGACCGAAACAAATACATTTTTTCATTTATATATTGCTAAGCGTCAATTACTCGTCAGTAGCGGTACGAGCACCGAGTGTAGCTCTGTACGTATGCCGTCTAAGCATGTGTCAAGATTCATTCTGGGGGATTTTTAGTTATCACTAGCCGAACATCTGTTCGCTGTTGACACAGCTGACAGTCTAAAGTATCGGGTAACAGGGTTATATTGAACTGAGTGAAGTTAAGTGAGCTGAGATTATCTGACATTTTGTGTAAAACGAATGCGGCTAACATTACAAAGTACAGAGATGTGCAGTTCCTAAAGAATACAATCATGTCCTCGGTCTGTATCCACCCGTCTGGATAAAGGCGTGTTAGTTTTGAAACGCTTTGTTTTTCTGTTATCAAGCACGCCACTTTAACTGGATGTACGTTTCACCTTTTTACTTCATACAATACAATACAAAATCACTTAACCTTATCTCAATCTCGATTACTTCTCTACAACTCCTCCTTCGCCGCTATTGGCGCCTTATACGGTGCTTTTATTTAATGCCCCCCCCCCTTTATTTTTTGAACGGGTCAACTCAAAAAAATTAAACTTAGGATAATGAAATTGATGCATAAATACTATATTTCGGAGTAAAATTGGCGTATGAAACTTTCAAGGGAAGAAACTTTTTCAAAGCGCATGACGAATACACTTCACAACCCTGAAATATAAAGTCAATATCCTCACCTACTAATAGCGGAATATGTAGTAATTGCCAGAATACATAGTTACAGAAACATGATTATAAATTATATTGTTTTATACAAATTAAAAAAAAAATGAATCCTTAACATAAACTGTACATTCTCTTTTAAATGTCTACTTTTAACTTCAAACTTTAAATAAATATTTCTAAATGTTTGTATGTACCAGGTGATTATTAAATGTTTCGCCAGTTTATTGTAGGTGAAGGTATTGATGTTATATTCTAGGCTTGTGGAGTATTCGTCAGGAGCGTTAAGAAAATGTCTCACAAGACCCCCCTTCGATTTATTTTTTTTTCAAAGATGGCGCCCAGTCGCCATGTTGAAAGTCTCATCTGTCAATTTTACTTCAAAATATAGGCATCCATGCATCAATTTCATTATCCCATGTTTCATTCTTTTGAGTTGACCCGTTCAAAAAATAAAAGGGGGGGATATTAAAGGAAAGCACTGTATACCTCATTGAATCATATTTAGAGAATTCGAGACATCCAGTTGACGATTCTAGAACGCACATCTGTTAGTAGTGCCGTTAATCTTGAAATCTCCAGATGATTCGATGACGTTCACACATCACAAATCTAACCTATGGTTTTGACTTTACGTTATACATGAGGACTAACACACACCATACCATATAAAGTATGTTACAATATATTTCATTTTTAATTCACAGGCAGTGTGTTTCGAGGATTTTTCACTATCAGGAAGAAAGATCCTCAAAATCGCCTACCCACATCTTCTACTTGCTTCAATCTGCTCAAGTTGCCAAACTACCAAAAGAAGAGCACACTTCGGGAAAAGTTACGTTACGCTGTTAATTGCAACACTGGATTCGAGTTGTCATAAGCTCATGAAAATTACGAAATTATTGATATTTGGAAACATGGAATTGATGTTCAATGTCATATCATTTTTTACTGGAGCTTGATCATTTTTTTGTTAGAAACAATCAGTATAGAACTGGATGGGTATATCGGTACAACAATTTTACATCAGAGCATACTGATTGAAATGATAGTTGAGTTTACTCTGACAGCAAATTGATTTAACAGTACTTGAATACAGTTAGCAGCACTCGTTACAGAAGTTCAAACGAGGAGGGCAGACATTTTAAGTATTTGGCATAACTCGCATATAATCAAACAAAACAATCATTTTTCTGATTAAAATCAGGGAAACTGGAGGGATGAACGCTTTAGACTTCCACAAGATGAGTGCACTCCATCATAAGGCTTATGCAACTTATCGAAATAACCACCTCAAATTTTTAAGAGGTTTAACATTTTGACACATCCTACGAAAAACAAATTCCTTTTCCGATGTGATAAAAGTTTGCTTATGCAGTTTTGAATTATCGGAAGGAACAGCTTTTTTGAGTTAACTGGGTCCTACCATTGTAAAAATAGTACACCTGCATTTTTCAACCCTGTCCTTAGCGTTCTGCTCCAGATGTTGCGAAAAAGTTCGTTTTGATTTCTTGGACAGATGTGCCGGGTGTTAAAACCATAGGGTCCCGATATTTGTCGCAACATAGTTTGGACATTAATAATCATACTCAGTAAATTGATCGGACGTACTGACTTTCTACAGGAGGTCTTGTCAGTTTAAGAAAAGGGATTCTGTAGGCCATAAAGGTTTTGCTTGGTACTTTTGAATACAAACATTATCAATTCCAATTCATTTGTTTCGATAATTGGTCGGAAAAAAGACTAGATAACCTCTGCCAATCAAACCTATGTTACCAATCAGGTAACCTTGCTGGTCATGGAAGAAACATTAAATTATCTTTATGGAAGAATTATCTAGAAACAGGAGCCGTACGAGGCCAAGCATGATATAGCTGGAAAATGGGCTCTTGTAATTGTTAAAGGTAAGTTAAGGCAATAAGCTGTAACGTTTGCAAGTGTTCAGCCCAAAATACTGGGATTACCAGTTGTCAATTGAAGTAACACCCAACATACTGGCACCTCTACTAAACAATCACTTCATATCCGTAGTCATCTTCTTACTGTTCATGATGGTCGTAGAATGGTGCACTTAAGAAATGGTATAGAGTGACAATTTCTACAGTTGGCAAAAGATCACTTTTAATTAAAAACCTAAAGATCAGACTAACATCAATAATGTCTTAGAGCATGTTACCTTATCTTGAGCCACCTTAAGATCTCATTTTCCACCTAAATATAAAATTTCTGCCATTGCCGTTTGGCCAGCAAGGTGTGGATATGTTTGTGGTATTTCAGTCCTTTACCTAATAGAGGTTCCGGCAGAGAATTGCACGAATCTAGCAAGCTCTGGCGAGGACGGTGAGCGGTTTGGAGGGGGAGGGGTAGCCTCTATCGAGTTGCTGACACGTGGAAGTTTAGTCATGGCTCAACAAGCAATCTCACTCTCTCACAGTCGGTTCCTTTGTGATGACGTGTTGCGAATATCTGACGTCAGCGACGCCATTTTGGAATAGTTTTGTTCGCCCTGACAGGAGCGGAGTAGAAAAAAGTGTACAAAAAGGGAGAATTAAGAAATAATACTCAACCTATGCGGTGTAAAAGGAAGGTAAACATTAAAGATAACATAAGGCTTATATTGTCTTTAATGTTTAATTCCCATGGAGTACTAGATTTGCGCTGTGATCTATATTATTTACATATATCTATACTCATATTCTATGTAGATAGCCTGCCGTGCCGCCGCTGTTGAACTCTATCTTTCTCTCTAATCCAAAATATCGATGCGCAAAGGGATCGGCGCAAAGCAGCCACAGACCTCAAGTAAGACAGCTGATTGTTGAGCCGTGGTTTAGTTGTGATGGAGCCGTGGACAGGCGAACAGCGAGCGTTTGCTGTAAAAGCGTATTACAAAAATGACGACAGTTGCGTTCAAGCTCAGCGTACATTTCGGCCAGAATTTGGATTAACTCCACGCGCCCCAGTGCCTTCTCGCAAGGCGATCTTACTTTGGGTAAGAAATTTTGAAGCCAGAAGCAGCACCTTGAGCAGCACCAGGCAAACAAAAAACCAAAATGTCACGTCGCAGTCGAGAAATTGGTCTCGGCGATCGAACAGTACGAAGAATTTTAAAAAGTGACCTTCACTATCATCCTTACAAAATTCAGATAGAGCAAGCTCTTCACCATGTGAAGATTATGGTGCACGGTTGCGATTTTGCCGCGAAATGTTAACTCTGGTTGACGAAAATGAAATTAGGGTGCATAAGTTGTGGATGAGTGATGACGCCCACTTCCACCTAACAGGGTATATCAATAAACAAAATGTTAGGTACTGGTCTGAGGAAAATCCACATGCACTTGACGAGAAACCACGGCATTAACAGAAAGTAACGGTCTGGTGCGCAGTTTCCTCTCTAGGGATCATTGGGCCCTTCTTTTTTGAAGACGAGCATGGTAGCGCAGAAACGGTAAACTCCGAGCGATACGCAGCAATGCTGGAAGAATTTTTCTCCTGCTATAGATAATTTCGCGACTGACAGCACATAATTCTAGCAAGATGGTGCAACCAGCCATACATCTCGCATTGCTATGGGTTTACTGAGACCTGCTTTTCCTGACCGTCTCATAAGCAGGAACGGCGATATCCCGTTCACCTGGTTTGACGGCACCAGATTTCTTTTTTTGGAGTTACTTAAAATCGAAAGTTTTCGAGAGTAACCCACCAAGCACCTTGGAAGACTTAAAGGAACGAATCCGTCAAGAAATTGCCGCTATCCCATTGGAAACATTACGGACCGTCATGGGCAGCTTTGTACGTCGTCTAGAAAAATGTGTAGTTAATGATGGACGCCATTTGAAAGAAACAATATTCAAAAAATGGTTTTTGCTGTGTCATTCACTTCCAGTCGAGTACTATATTTGTTCTTGTAAAAATTGTACTACTTTTACAATGGTGTTTTGAAATCGTGCCAATTCTCTGCTGGACACTGTATTATAACATAAATGTCTAATCGACCCCATTGGGTTAAATTGTTTTGGGGAAACTACAACAAACAGATTTTGACCATCTCACTTGCAGTATCCCACATAACAAAAGTATATACAATGTACATACAGTGGATATCAAATCGATGGATATGTATATCCACAAATGGAGCAAGAATGTCCAATGGATGTCAAATAGACATCAAAAAAATATACATTGCATGTACGTTTGTCGCAAACTTTCATATCCATGGCATAACCATAGAATGTACATATGGACGTCTAATGTACATGCATATTATATACATGGTACATGCAACAGATATATACACATCCATGGTATATCCATTAAATGTACATTCATGTACTTGCATAGTGTATGAAAGTTCAATGTAGAGGCAGTAAGATAAACAAACTTTATGCTTTCATTATGTATTGTTATTAATTCAATTTCTAATTACAATAATAATACTTGGCAAAATCGATTACTGTGATTGTCATCTCTTTTCTGTTGAATGGCATGTCTAAAATCACAAAGAAATCAAGGTTATAAAATTTTGTAGGTGGTTTGTTCCGCTTATGATTTACCGTCAAACGCTGGATGTGAGTGTTATCAGTAGTAAGAAGATAAGTAACATTGCACAATATTTCACTCGATCAGGTAATCAGGCACAACCAGCACCAGCACACACACGAAGGACGCGAACAAGTCGTACGACGGAATGACTAGAAATCAGCAATGGCGGCACTAGTTGTACTTCGCGCAGGCGTAAACTACTAGATGTATATATGATACATAGACCAACATCTTATGTATATTCACATATGGATATACCTACGTGAACATACATAGTATATTACACTAGTGTATATCATTTTTCATATGTACATTTAACGTCCTATGAATACTCAAAATATACATGTTCAAACTGGAATATCTAATGTACATTCTATGGATGTACATATCCATATAGTGTTATGTGGGATGCAGGGTCTCACAATTTGCATCCAAGCGCAATACACTACTGGATGTTCGGAATTTTCTTGAAATAAATAATGAATGATTTCTTACTCCTACTTATATTAACCATTTATCACTAAATTAGGTTCACATATTATATTGAATGTTGCAATTTTAGTGACGTGCAGTATAGGTTTTATAGTCATCTCATTATTTGATTAATAGGCCGACCTTCTCTCAAAGTTCATATTGTGTCAGTTGTAATTACGTCGATGATAAGGAAACGCAGTTTGGTCAAGCTTACTACTTTGAGCCATATAGTTTTAAACTACGCCCTAAGAAACTAGCAAGACAGCATCTAGTGTTATTACACTACACATTTCATCTTTTTTCCTTGGAGTTGTTCCCATATATTGCAAAATTAATATTATTTCTGGGACCAAAAGATAAATTGTAATTTTGTATTTTGGAATAGTATTCACTAATTTTCTCGAAAACTTGAGTAGAATTATATTTATCTATGTCAGTGGATCGTCTGAGTGTTGGTGTATGTGACATATTTGTGAGGCAAAATAATAATTCATATATGATGTGTATCTACATTTATCAGTAAATTCTAATCCACGAATGTGAATGTCCCCTACCTTCTAATAGTAGGGAAATAGTGACTTTTTTAACATTATAGCAGTGATGATTTTTAATATTGCTATTTTTGTGGTAATTCACTGCCAACATCACAAAGAAAACTAAACTTTTGGTGTCATTTTTTTTGTATGTATCTGCTATAATTATATACTAGGGTCTTATATGTTTTTTGTAGCGATAACTTTTTATTCATTGCTGTTTGTAAATCTTTGTATGCACCTTATTTATGTCAGTATATGTGCACATATTACGACATATCTATTTGATAACAATGGGTTTCACCGGAAGAAAATCTAGGGGAAACGCAGATTGAATAAGCTTCCAGCTTCCTACGCGTTTTCAAGTTACTTACGTAAAACATCTCAACATTTGGATGTTTTCAGCCGCTAGAATAGCCCTAATGAATTTTTAGATTACACATGAAGGATTTCGGAATTTAACATTTCGTTTTTGACCCCTTTAAAAATATTTTAATCACAAATCAATATACTGCTAACCCAATAGTTTCGTTGAAAATTATTCTTATCACTTACATTCTTTGACAGCAGACTCAGCTAGTACTGAAAAGTAATATTTGTTTGTCAGGCTCAGAGGAATCCAAACCTGAATTAGGGTTCCCGTCTCCGCAGCTCTAGGTCGGGGACCTGCAGATGTAAACATTCGAGTATTGCTTTAAATCGTTCTGTATTGCGTAATGTGGCGACTATTGCATTGACTTTAATAAAATTTCAACACAGTATTGTACTTGAATGAGTGAATGAAAAACGCTTATGGTTTTTAGAAGTCGTGTCAGTGGCGGCGTAGGCATAATAAAAAAACTAAGAATATAAAAGAGCTCAAACTTCGTTTTCAGGCGTTTAGGGGTACCTGATCAGTTTATGTTTTTTTTGGCGGGGGTGAAATTGGGGTGGTTGGGGGGTGGGGGGTTGTAAAAGCGGAAAATTTATTATATTTATGACCTGTGAAAGAAAGACCTAACAGAATAACCAGGCACGTATCCAGGATTTGGTTTTGGAGGGGGTTCAAATTATGGGTGTCAATTGGTTGACGTTTCGGGGAGGGGGTCCAGATTAGAGTTGCCACCTTAAATCCTTAAATTTGCGGGGGGGGGTGCAAATTTGTGGATTCCATTTTTTAGACGGCATTTTATAACGCTTCGTCATAAATCGTAATTAAAAAAAATAATTCGTACTTCGTACTCCGGACCCCCCCCCCCCCCTCCCTAAATACGTGCCTGAGAATAACATACTTTTTTTGTGGGCAGGTGATCGATGATTTGGTTGCAAGGGGATCTCGGACTATAGCTTCATGCTATGGGAAAATAATACAATGATATCACTGTTATGTGTAGGAAGTACTGAGTCAATCAACTTGACTCCATTTTTTAGCTTCCCGACCCAAGTAGCAGGGCCTTTATCTTCCCAGATACCTGAGTAGGAAGTTGTTGACCCATATCTCAATAGCTTCCTTATACTCCAGTTTGAGCTTAAATAAATTGTTCTCCACTTCGACCATTCCTCCACCGCCACTAGACCGCTTCTACAAAAACCATTCACAGTTTTTGTCCCAGCCATACTAGTAGAAACAATATATGAACATTTTATTACAACCTGACCTCCAAGTGATTGTGTTCTTGAAAAGTCGTATACAGTATTTAACACGGTTATTGAAAATTATTAACGATTAGATTCTTTGACAGCATGCTCGGCGACGACTAAAAAGTAATATTTGACTGTCAGGCTCACAGGAATCCAACCTTTAATTGGGGTTCCTGTCTCGGCAGGGAAAATTCAGATGATAAGGGTTCTTTTTTAGCTTTCCGACCCAACAAGTAGCACGGCCTTTGTCTTCCCAGGAGAAGGAAGCTGTTGACCCATATCTCCATATCCATAGCTTCATTTTACTCCAATTTGAACTTAAATAAAATGTTCTTCATTTTGACTATTACTCCACCGCCACTAGAGTGGTTCTAAAAAAACGATGCATACATTCTGGCCTCTAAGTGATTGTGTTCTTGAAAATTCGTATAGAGTATACAAAATTATTCTATCTCTTTCATTCTCTGACAGCATGCTCGGCTAGGTCTGAAAGGTAATATTTGTCTGTCAGGCTCAGAGGAATCAAAACCTGAATTGGTGTCCCCGTCTCCTCAGGTACGGGTCGGGGACCTTCCTGAAAATTCAGAGGGTCTTTTTTTAGCTTTCCGACCCAACAAGTGACAGGGCCTGCATCTTCCCTGGTACCTGAGAAGAAAGTTGTTAACGCACCAAGTGGAAGATGACCGCCCTGCTTCTGTGAATGGTTCACAAACAGCTGATTCTGATTCCGACTCTGAGCTGGTACCCAGCCTTTGCGGATACGGGTAGTAGGGTTTTCATCTTCCCATCAGGTACCTAAGAAGGAAGTAGTTAGCGCACCTTCCTCCTTAAGTAAGAAACACCTTCCTTTTAAGTAATAAACATGATATCCCTGCTGTAACTGGTCCAGAGTCGGCATCAGTTTCAGATGGGTGGGACCTTCCTCAAAATTCTGATGATGGAGGTCCTTTCTTTGGGTTCACATCCCAACAAACACAGGATGGAAAAGGCCTTCATCATCTCCCTTATTAGGGTAACCAGAAAAAATAGCGCAAAAGGAGAACCCCGTTCACAGACTGCTGATTCTGATTCAGCTCTTAATCCTCCAGTGCCCAGGAAAACGATAACCCTACTGTAAGTGGCCCAGAGTCTGAGTCAATTTTAGATGTCTGGGATCTTACTCCAAATTCTGATGATGAAGGTCCTTTCTTTGGGTTCACATCCCAACAAACACAGGATGAAAAATCATCTCCCTTATTAGGGTAACCAGGAAAAATAGCGCAAAAGGAAGACCTCGTTCACAAACTGACCCCGCCTTTGTGGATACGGGTAGTAGGGCTTTCATCTTCCCATCAGGTACCTAAGAAGGAAGTTGTTAACGCACCTCAATCCTCAAGTGCCCAGGAAGACGATAACCCTACTGTAAGTGGCCCAGAATCTGAGTCAGTTTCAGATGTCTGGGATCTTACTCCAAATTCTGATGATGAAGGTCCTTTCTTTGGGTCCACATCCCAACAAACACAGGATGAAAAAGGCCTTCATCATCTCCCTTATTAGGGTAACCAGAAAAAATAGCGCAAAAGGAGGACCTCGTTCACAGACTGCTGATTCTGATTCAGCTCTGAGCTGGTTACACCGCCTTTGTGGATACGGGTAGTAGGGCTTTCATCTTCCCATCAGGTACCTAAGAAGGAAGTTGTTAACGCACCTTAATCCTCCAGTGCCCAGGAAAACGATAACCCTACTGTAAGTGGCCCAGAGTCTGAGTCAGTTTTAGATGTCTGGGATCTTACTCCAAATTCTGGTGATGAAGGTCCTTTCTTTGGGTTCACATCCCAACAAACACAGGATGAAAAATCATCTCTCTTATTAGGGTAACCAGGAAAAATAGCGCAAAAGGAGGACCTCGTTCACAAACTGATGATTCTGATTCAGCTCTGAGCTGGTTACCCCGCCTTTGTGGATACGGGTAGTAGGGCCTTCATCTTCCCATCAGGTACCTAAGAATGAAGTTGTTCACGCACCTTCCTCCTCAAGTGCCCAGGAAGATGATAACCCTACTATAACTGGCACAGAGCTTGAGTCAGTTTCAGATGTCTAGGACCTTCCTCAAAATTCTGATGTTGAAGGTCCTTTCTTTGGGTGCACATCCCAACGAACACGGGACGAAAACCCGAAGAAAAGACCTTCATCATCTCTCTTATTAGGTCTATCAAAAAAAACGCAAAAGCAGGACCTCGTTGGAGATGCTTCTGGACCTGTAATTTTTTTATCATGATAAGATTTTTATAGGGCAATGGAAGCTGGTTTAAAGCTAAGAATCTAGCTTTTTTTCCTTGCTGCTGTCTGTAAAGATTAATTATTCCCAGTAGAATAGTTGCGGAGTTATAGGCAGAATCAAGGAACCGACAAGCAGACTTTTTTAATTCTTTCATCCGATATTACAAAAAATGTATACCCATATTCTACTTCTCTTCTTATACAAATGTCTAGATAGATTTTTCAAGACACGCAAATATATTCACCTAATTTGGATTAAGTCACTGCTTCCCTATTTTTTCTGCGACTTCTTTACTTCACTTTCTTAAATAAAACTATTTAGTGACACCGATATGCATATTCAAATATACATATTTGTTTTATTGGAACGTTTAAGCAGCTTTTAGTTCCTTCTAAGTACCTATATCTTTATCTATACTTAATTTTTGTATATAAACTCTTGTATACCAAAAAAGTGCAATTTGTTGAATATATTTTAAGGATTCGTTCTAAGCTTTACCCTGTAAGGAAAATGTGATTGAATGTATTATTTATATTTATGTATATTTGTATCGTCTTATGTAAAATATAAAATAAAATAATATTTTAACTTTCACGTGTTAGTAGAACAATTCTTTTTATTTGTATAGTTTAATGTTTAGTCTGTTTAAAAATCAATTTGGCTATTTCTGTTCACGAAGTCACAAAAATAGGCAAAGTTAGTTGTTGTTAGGTGTAGTATCTGAATTGCTGATATAATGATGTGCATCTCAGATAACATCAAAACTCCATACGCGAGACAATTTGTTTTATGGTCAGCAACCTGCAAAGTCTGAAAGCCTGTGGCGCTGTAGAAGCGCTGCGAGAGGTCGGTGCACGTTTGTGCAGATTTGAAACGCTGCAGGTTGTAGTCGTCGGGAAACAAATTCCCTGGCAGCTCATTCCACAGCGTCGAAGTTCTCCAAAAGAAAGAATGCTGGAGGAGACTGGCTCGGGGAGTAGGGACCTCGACCTGGTAAGGATGAGCTCGCAGAGCCTTTCTAGTGTTCCTCATTCGGACAGCGTTTGTTGTTATTATCTGGGGGAGCTCACGCGAACATCTTTCATGATAGAATCTATAAAACAGGGATAGGTCAGCCACCCTTCTTCGATGTTACAGGCTGTGGAGGTCCTTTGTGAGTTAAGGCGTATCGATTAGTCTAATAATTGCTCTCTTCTGGATCGTGTCCAGCGGCTTTAGAGGGTGCTTTGGAGCGCATCCCCACACGTAGGAGCAATACTTCAGCAATGGTCGCATCTGTGCCTTGTAGAGCAGCAGTAGTTGCTCTGGTGTATACAGCTTCCTACAGCGGAAAAAACTCCAAGCTTCTGGGATGCCGTTGTAGCAATAAATGAATGAATGACTGAAAGAGGGAGAGAGGCTATCTGGTGGCTGGAGCCACCATTGCATATGCCTACCAACGGGCCCTTTTGCACCTCTCCCTACCTAGTTCCCAAGTCCAGCCCTCATCGCAAATGTGAGGATGGCCTTGGTTCCTGCCCATCTTATATCCTCAGGTTCAAGAACCCTTGAACCGAGTATAGTCTGCCTGTGATACCCAAGGGCTCCACAACGACAAACCATGTGTGCCGAGGATTCTTCCTCCTCGCCCATGCGTGTACTCGTCGGATCATTTACCACCCCCATCACATACAAATGGCGTTTGAAGGTGTTATGGCCGGATAGCAGGCCGACAAGTAACCTTAGTCGGCTTCTGTCCAGCGAGAGACAGAACCGTCCCACACCTTAGCCAGAGGTCCTGAAATAAGTTCTCTAGCTTAACGGAGGTGTCCGGAGATTCCTCTCCATCTGATAAGATGCTGGTTTTGCAACCACACCTCTATTTTCCTTCTGATGGTACCGGCTGCCAGCCCCAAAGCCGGCTCAGGACCCAGGAAGTTATTCCTCGACCCTCGCCTTGCGAGCGCGTCCGTCCGTTTTAGCAATACTGACGACATGGTCGTGCCAGGACATGTTATTGTTGCAAAAGGTCTGTTTCGGAAACGGACCTTTTGAAACATCAACCTTGTCTACCAATTTCAAACATGTTATTGTTTATGTTGATCCCCAAGCTTGGCGGAAGGTGACTCGACTATGGGGTGACCCTCCATCTCCACAGTTGGTAAGCCAACGTGAGAATTCTTTGTAAGTGTTGTCGCCTGAGTTTTCTGTACGTTGAACTATACTTTATTTGCTAATCCCCACTTAACAATTGTTTTGATATCTACGTAGATCTGTGATGCATGCTGCTGTCGCCGGCGTACCGTGTCCTAGGATGATAGTGGCTTTCCTGTTTCCATGCACGATATTAATGTACTGTCGTCTGCGAAGCTGTAGATTGGGTTGGATGTTATTTTCAGCAGCTCGTTGATGTACATGAGAAGCAGTGTAGGGGATAGGACAGATCCCTAAGGAACACCGGCGTTCATTGAAAATACGTCTGATAAACAGCCTTCAACTACAACAAACAGAGGTCGGTCGTTCAAAAAGATATTCAGCTACTGGCGCAAGACAGGTGGTAGTCCGTAAGAAGCAAGCTTGAGCAGAAGTCCCTCATGCCACACTCTGTCGAAGGCTTTCGATATTTCAAGTGCAACAACGTGGGATTCGCTATGATTTTCTATTGCCCTGTTCCACAAGTGAGTGACGTAAGCGAGGAGGTCACCCGTAGACCTGTGCTTACGGAAGCCATTCTGGCGATCATTTATGATGTTATTGTTGTCCAGGTATTTCAGGAGCTGTGTGTTAATGACAGTTCCCATAATCTTAGACATGATTCTGAGAAGAGCCACAGGTTAAAAACATGATTCTATTATGCACCATGGATTTTGGATGGCACTGACAAGTCATCAGTAGTCCATAGTAGGTTAGAAGCTGTTGTTCCAATCATATTGTTTATCAAGAAACTTAGGCCCATTTATATAGCTATCAATTCCTGTAGAGGCACCAGTGGCCAATTATAATTGGCTGTTACCTCATTTACATCCTCCATTTAGATCCACTGGATCGGATACAGCTCGATCCGGTCGAAAGTAGACGATGTATACGAAATTCAAAGAGGATTGGATCGTACAAGCCCGTTATCTATTTTTATAAGATTGGAATACTTATATGAAACGAAATTTGCATTTTCTATTATTTATAAGCGGTTTCTTAACCGGCTTGAAAGGGTATTGGAAACCGAAATTTGCCAGCTGTCAAAAACGAAGACTCGTAGGTTGCATCTTTCGTTCTTCACAAACCAGTCTCTGTCATCAATTCTCTTTTTGTTGGTGTTGCAAATGACCATTTTTACAAAGTTTTTTTGATGTTCAAGTTATAGAAGATAGATCACCATTTTGATAAAGACTTTTTTTATTTAGGAATAGCAGGCAAAAATTCATACAGAAGATACAAGTAAGGTAGGTGCTAAAGGATAAATTTAACTTATGCAGTATTTAGTTAAATAGTTCTACGGCTACTTTTGATTATGGCAACATGCAAATTTGTTGTTTCACATTTTGCAAAAAAATATTCAGAGCATATTTTGCATATTCTTACTGAGCTAATTATAAATCTGCAATGAGGTGTTGCATAGCGCAATTTTGTCACTCTAAATTTGTTCGCCTCATACCTAACGAAGGAGTTTTATGGACCTTAAAATTTAATGTTCACTAAAGATAAAAGTAAGGCGGATGGACCACCCAGTTAGGTTGTATAGGCTTGTGTAGGGATAGCTTATGCTTGTACTTGTCTTACTGAATGTTCGAAGTCGAGGATCGATTTTTGAAAAAAAAAAACGTTCATGCCAAAAAGATTTCATAAAAACGCACCGTTACGTTACGCAAAAAAATCTCAAGTTTGATCCTGACCGTTAGCAATCATTGTAAAGTGGACATTGAAAATTCAACGGAGTACCCCCTTTTTGCATCGCATATTCGAAAAAGCCTAAAATTTAACCAATAGCCAATTATGTCAAAAAAATCTAGATTCTTGTGGACGTCACAGACTTTAAGTTAAGTGTACATAGAAACATAACATGACGACCAGAGACCTGTGGATTGCACGGTAATATTATGTAATGACTGAAATTGGAGAATTATTATTTATTCATTGTAGGTTGGTAATAATAATAGGACATACAGGACACTGTTGCATAAAATAACCCCGACATGCAAAAAACTACATTATTTCTGAAGCGTTTTTCGATCCTGTAAAAAAATCGTTTCAATGGTCCGTCAAGGGGGATATGCTATAGATACATGTTTTCGACTCTACTCCAAAAATTATTTTTCAATAGCTGTTTTCGCGAAACATATCCCGAACATAAGCAGAATAAATTATCCCCGCCTTGATTCGAGAATCTATTGAACACATTACGAACGAGTTCAAACGTCAATAGGCGTGCTCCACGAACACAGAATTTTTCACCCAGAACAAGAATTTGCTTCACCACGAACAACAGCTTTACACTGCGCATGCGTTAACGTTCTGAATGTGTTTGGAATCAGCTCCGGACCGAACCTAATTTAACTTAAGTAAAATTCTGGTATCCAGCAAAATAAAAAGTTGAGTCGATTCATATAGGTACCGCATGTCCCAAAAGTTGAAAACTCAATATTCTCGCAACAAAAAATAAGTCAAATGAAAAATGAGGTGTATTCCTGAAGTTACTATATACCAGAATCTATCATACCATGGTATTCAAAATATTTTTTTTTGTACTTCAAAACCTTAAAACTCACTTCTAACTTTTTTTCCAGTTGCACCCAATATAATTTCCTACACAACTTAAGCCTTTATTTTATTTATAAAATCTTGTTGTACCTTTGATTTTATACACAAACCTATTTTTTACATAAAGTCGTAAGTATAATATAAATAAAATGAGGATTTGTTTGAGATGTGATATTTTCGTAACTAAAACAAATAAAAATGTTGAAGCCACCAAAATTAAAATAAAAAAACATAAAAAATAAAACTAAGTGTGCCTTTCAAGGGTATTGGACGACCTATCATACTATTGTGCTACCGAAACATTTTTTTGTATTTCAGCCCCTAAAACTCATCCCCATTTTTCTTTCAAATAGCACCCTACAGCTTTTCCTACATACAGGAAGTCATTATTCTATTTAAAAAATTGTAGTCTCTAATAAAATAAGGATTTGTTTCGTTATAAAAACGAACAAACATTTTTTTTGAAAGCGAGGAACCCACTTAGCTTTTTTGATCCGTTTTTTGCAAAAATATTAGGTGTCAGACAAGTTCTTATTTTATTTATATTATATGATTTTACGAAAAAAAAATAGTTTTCGCGTATAACATCAAAGGTAACACAAGATTCTAAATGAAGTAGGGGGATATCAATATTTTTGTTAAAAACCTATGGGGGATGATGTAAAAACATTTTTTAATTCATGGTAGTGTATTAGTCAAGTGCCGATAGTTTTCGAAGAATTTGCTCTTAATTTGCTCTTCAAAGGTGTCTTCTACACCCCATGGCACAGCGAAAACGAAAATGTTTTTTTTTTCACACAAATGAGGTAAAAATTGCTCCCTCTGCAAAACTGAACATTCCTAACACAGTTCTTCTAATGAACAGGGAAAAGTTATTTGAACTGTTTTATATGTATTTTTTACTGTTTTTACGTTTCTGAAATCAGGCGTGAATCCAGAGGGTAGCGGCCATTGTTCTTGCTTCTGGGCAACCAAATAATAAGGCAAGCACACGGTACCTATAGGTTTCTTCAACAAACAATAGGTATAATATCACCCTTAAACAGTTGCCACTCCGGGTCATGTTTTTTACAATACAAAAAGTCCTTTTTTAATCGATACTCGCTTGGGTGGCACCCGGTGCGCGCCGCAGCTACGCCACTGGCAAATCATGAACAAAAGACGGGGAAAAATGAAACTCAGGAAAACTTGCTCATGAGTTTATTTTTTCAAACTATTGCACAAGCAGATGGTTGAGGCTGCTACTATACAACTCAGGCCTCAAATGAGATAATCTTGATGAAGCCGATATCACATATAGAAGTAGGTACCTATATTGTTCTGAAACATACACAACCATTAAGTGTATTTGCTAACTTCACAGAACCCAACAATAAATGCCCTTTAATTGTAATCTGGCTAGTAGCAATAAAAAATAAAATAACCGACTATAGGAAGGCGCGGCTCACGATTCCAGCGAATCTGGGCAAAATTCAATACTGAGAGACATTGCGTTCACCCCTCGTAAGTAAACCCTTTGTGTTCCATCAGACTGCAGTCAGCTGTTTATCCGTTGCTCGATCATGCGCATTGTTCGTCCAGTTCGGCAAGCTGAGCGGCGGTGCCGGCTCAGCTCGTTTGTAACTAAAAGTGTGAAACACTAACTTGCAGCATTTATACATACATAATATGATATGAATATCGGAAGGATTCGAAGGACCTATAATTTTGATATAGATGCGATAGTGTGTGTCATCTAACGGCAATTGCTTTCGAACAATTTGATGAAGCTTTTTCTTATTTCATACGCCTGATGCGTTATGTTCATGTCTTGATGTATTATATGTTGCATCTGTCCAGTTTTATCTTTTTTGCTTGGTGAGGTTACACGTGACTAGGAAATCAAATATATAAATACCGTAACCTCTGAGCAAAAAATAGCCTTGAAACTAAGTTTTTCTACCTTGAAGCGAACAACAGTTTTGAAATCACGTAATCGATTTTTCATGAAAAGACGTTTTCAAAACGACAGTGCCAGTTTCAGTATTGTTGGGTGGTTGCCGTTCGAGGGGTGAGGGGATGAAAACTGTTCTTCGCAACGATTTTCGAAGAATAGCGTCGTTTTGGTAAGTGCTATCGAAAGCAGATTCAAACAACTTTTGGAGAGAACAAATTCTGCACAATTCTGGTCCTTACATTTTTCGTATGCGACCAATAGTTTCCATTCTACAATCCCCCAAAGTTAGGGGCTGATTTATGATTTTCACTACCCACTATAGCCACTATACATGATGAGACTGTTTTGTCAATCTGCTTCCCCAAAAATTCAACAATTGCTTTCCTAATGCACGGAAGAAAATAATAGATGTTCATAAAGAGTTGAAAGATGTATACAATACAACATATGAACGAGGTGTACAAAGTTAACTGTCTGGATTATTCATTAGGTAGGTATAAATGTCTTAAGATACAGAAACCTTATTTTATTGAATTACTGTAAACGTTACTTCATTGGTCTACATCGGACCTAAAATTGATTGTGGCTTTATTATTTTATGTCTCATCCCTTTCTTTTTTTTTGTTGAAATCATAATAATTTCACATAGCGGTGTACCGCTATAGTTAAAATTTTGATGCTGGCGGTTTTATTTGTTATTAAGGCGTAAACTTTTACCATCATTATTCCCATAAAATAAAAACGTACACAAATATGATGCGTTTCTTAAATAATCAATATACGAGTCAAGTGTCCCTACCATACCATAAGGGATACTTGAGCCGAGCGCTGGAGAGAGAGCTTTGAACCTTGAATTTGTTAAATTGTAATATACAGGTGAATCAGTATAATACGACATAACTCAAAATAAACAATTTCTTGAGGCATATCAAGGAATTTAAAAAAGTTTGTACCATATTCAAATGTATATGCTATGCTAAATACCCGAATTCGGGCAATGCCCGAAAAAAATATGCAGAACTAGTTTTGAGCAAGGAATATTTCCCAAACCCGAAATATGAATTTTATACGGCTATTGAGCATTACCAAATAAGCAGAACTAGTTTTGCGCATCTTGAAATACACAGAACTAGTTTTGCGCAACTTGAAATGCACATGACTAGTTCTGTATATTTTCTGAATGACCAGCATAAATTCTGCTTCTTCCATTTAATCAGCGCCAGCGACGGACTCAAATAAATATAAAGTTGGTGAAGTTAAATATATTTCAATGAATACTAACAAATAATAAATCGCCAACTGAGACTGGTTTAAATTTTTTATCTGATTGTGTGAGCATCAAATTGGCTTGTGCTTCCAAACCTCTTTTTGCGTTTTCACGATTCGTACTTATATTACAGGAACGTTGGCAAAGAAACCTAACCTAACCTAATCTAACCTAACCTAAACGATAGGTTTTTGCTGGTTTTTGACACACAATGCATAACGAATGTTCACTTTGGTTGTCATTCCGTACCACAGAACTAGTTCTGTGCATTTCAAGTTGCGCAAAACTAGTTCTGTGCATTCCAAGATGCGCAAAACTAGTTCTGCCTATTTGGTAATGCTCAATAGCCGTATAAAATTATTATTTCGGGTTTGAGAAATATTCCTTGCTCAAAACTAGTTCTGCGTATTTTTTTCGGGCATTGCCCGAATTCGGCTATTGAGTGTAACATATATAACAAAAAGGATGATCTATTATAGTCTCTAATGTTATTCTCCAATGTCACTACGTTTCATCACGCACTAATCGCAAATAAAGTCGTCAATATCATTTTTTTGTGAGTCCTACATACCAACGGTATGAACTACATTTCTTCCGATTTACAAACAAAACAGTACCAACCGCTGTCCATCTCAAGATTTATCCGAAGTCTTCATCGTTAGAACCGTCGGCATATGAAATATCCTCATGCATCCTGTTTCATTTCCATCATCAGTTTGGAGCTTTTTCTCTCTACTAACCTTCTTATGAGAAATATTTGTTACTTTCTTTTTTCTTATCTTTTTTCTCTAGCTTCCAGATTCTGTTTTACTTCTTGGTTATTTCCAATTACTTTTTTATTATCACTTTGGACAAAACCTTTACTATTTGTAATGTTTTGGAGTTTTTGCATTTTTGTTGAATCAGTTTCCTGACTATGTTCCACTACATTAATGGGGTGATGTTGACTCTTTTCTGGCTACCACTTTAGACATTCTTGTACAGTACTGTAACCCGTCTCGTCACAATTGTGACTCGGAATTATACTTTTCACGCACAATTTTTAAATTTATAAAGAAGTCAACTACGTTTTTCTTATAAATAAAATCTGGTGGAACGAGATAAGCTACCAGCTTCAGATGTTCTTAAACTTATAGAGACTTATAGAGCATTGATGAAAAGCAAAGTTGATACACTCCATCATGTTGAGTACAAGAATCTGAGAGATTCAATTAAGAGACATGAATATCATATGCACCAACTGACCCTGGAGGAGAATATAAAAAATAATCCCAGTAACTTTTGGGCTTTTGTACAGTCAAAAAGAATGAAAAGTGCCATTCCTAGTGAGGTATCCTGGAATGATGAGGTTTACCAAACGCCTGCAGATATTGCCAGTGCTTTTGCACGCTACTTCTCCTCAGTATATGAAGTGCGATCAGCAAGTCCTAATATGGAGGAGAACTGGTGCCCTGATTGGGGAGACTTCCAGTTTCCTGCTATCACTGTTGAAATGGTCAAAACAGCCATTAAAAAATTAAAACCTAAAAAGTGTACTGGAAGTGACAATATTCCCTCCTATATTTATAAAGGTTGTTCAGAGTTTTTGGCTAAACCTCTAGCACATATGTTTAAAATATCTATAGAACAAAACATATTTCCTGACAAATTCAAAACTACCATTGTAACACCCATACATAAGGCTGGAAAAGTTACTGAAATCACAAATTACCGACCTATTAGTGTATTGAACTCCTTGGCTAAATTTTTTAAAATAATCTTATGTGAGGCTATCAAAAGTCATATTGAAAACAGAATATGTCATGAGCAACATGGATTTGTTAGGGATAAATCTACTATCACAAATCTTATTGACTTTACAAATCATGTATCCTCTGCGATCAGTGATAAGAAACAGTTAGATGTTGTGTACACAGATTGTTCTAAAGCTTTTGACAAAGTGGACCATCACATTTTGTTGAGGAAGCTCACTGAATTTGGATTTTCACAAAGTGCATATAAATTTATTCAGTCATACTTAAGTAATAGAACGCAATCAGTGAAAGTTGGTGGTTGCATGTCTGAATGCTTCTCTGCAACATCTGGAGTTCCCCAAGGTAGCAATTTGGGTCCTATATTATTTACCATGTTTATAAATAGTTTACCAAGGGCTGTTCATCATTCCCGTAGCTTGGTCTATGCAGATGATTTCAAAATGTTTAGAATAATCTCGGATGAAAATGACTGTGATCTATTGCAGGCTGATTTAAATTGTATTGTAGGGTGGCTGTCTCAAAACAACATGTTTTTAAATATTGATAAATGTTACGTGATGTCCTATACTCGTAAATTGAATCCAGTAAAATATAATTACACTATAAATGATAAGACGATAGAACACGTGGATAATATTAAAGACCTTGGTGTGTATTTCCAGTCATCTTTTAAATTTAACAATCACTATGAGTTTATTGTAAATAAGGCTTACCGAGGTCTAGGTTTCATCATTAGAAACAGTAAACATTTTATCAAGATTGACACAATCATATTGCTGTACAATGCACTGGTTCGTTCTATCTTGGATTATGCATCTATCATCTGGTCTCCTCAGGCAAACCAACATAAAGGAATTAATTGAGAAGGTGCAGAAAAGATTTCTCAGATTCTTGTATCTCAAAAGTAATTTTATATACCCATATATGATATCATATAGATCTATGTTAAACAGCTTTAATTTTCAGTCATTAGTATTACGAAGAGAAAAACAGTCTGTTATTTTTATATATCATATTATACATTGTACTAAATATAAGAACTGCTCATATATAGATTTCATAAGTTTTAAAGTACCAAAGATTACATTAAGGCAAAGAAATGTTGGCATATTTCACACGGGTAGTGATTGTTCACCTCTTGCATTAATGCTCAAGACATGTAACAGATTTACAGTAAAATATAGTGATTTAGATTTTTTTAATCAAAATTCTGAATTGTTCATCAGAAGCATTGAAAATATTGTAGAGTCTTAGGCTCTAGGCTCTCTCTTTTGTACCGTACTCTTACATGTAATTACTGTATAAGTGTTTGTAAGATGTTTCCTTAAATAAATAAATAAATAAAATATATCAGAATTTCTAGAAATGAACCTACGAAACCAGTCTTTTCCGGTAGTTTCGTTAGTCGTCCACGAATTTTTTGCATGGTTTACTTCATAGTGCATTTAACTATTTAACAATAATGCATTTAACTGCATGTGGCTATTTTTCTGTTCAATTTGCCTAGCTTTTTCTCATTCAATCTATACCATCACAAGCTACTCCTGTCAATCTAAATCAATTCTACAAAAATGAGCTTAGAGTATACATGCTTAGAATGAAAATATTATTGAGGACACAGAAGGAGACTTGAACGATGGTTCAAAAGTCTCCCGCACCTGTACCTTTGCCACTAAATGTTTTTTATAGAAAAATCCATAGACCTAACAAACAAAAAACAACCGCATATTAAATTAAAATTACCACTCAAAACATTAGCACATAAATACAGTACGTACCTCAGTAAAAATATAGATAATCTCAAAATTTCTCAGACTAGAATAGATCACTTCTAGCGCTAAAAACATGTTTTATCTCGACAGACATGAACAAGTCACCAATGTAATGAAATAGCCCATACTTGTGATTATCAGGCCACCTATAAGCCACCAATGATGAGTTTGACACAACTCTAGCGCAACATTTGAGTTGAATTTTACAGGGCGTTTCAACTCTCTCCCCTGGAAAAATGTCCCGGTTTTTCCTATTATACAAAAAAGTCGACGAGTTTTATCTATGGGTTTTCCCCTAATTTCATTTCCACTAAATGGCATGTTATTTTACCGCAACAACTACGTGATAACTGCGAAAAAGATTTGCGAATGAAAAGTCTTATAGTATTGTATCAAATCATTAACGATTGTCTGAAACGGCCCTAATCATTATTTGGCATTTCTTGATAAGCATACCTATAAAACTACCTTACCTAGGGTGTGGACTACCATAATGATGGCTTGCTATAATGCTATCAAATTACCAACAAAAGTATTCAAGGTTAGAGTCCCATTTAACATTTATAATGCTTGTGTTTGCTTATGAACTAACACACTTCTTGAATCTTCTGTCCTGGCACTAACCAAGTACCAACGACGTTGGTTGGTACATTTACTATCTGAGAAGAAATCTAGAAGAGGCTTGGCAACAGCGCAATCGGGCACGGAGCGCAGCAACTCGCCAAGCCATTTAAAATTTTCAGTTTGCAACGAACAGCGTAAGTGTTTACATCGCGGTTGTCTCGCCGAAGCTTGTACATCCCTTTTTGTTTTTTACTTTTACAACCAAAACGTACATTTCTTCCCACCGCAAGGATCTACGTAGCTATTCGGCGAGGACAATTTGTTTCTGCAGTGCTATAAACATCCAAAAACTCCAGTGTGACATTACCCGGAACGATCGCAAGTGGTTATAAGCAGATCGCAGTGTACAGGGACGAAGGGGAGTCGTATACAGGGTGATCTATGTCCTTAACGATAACTGAAATGTGTAAGTGCTAGCGGCTGGGGACAAACGACCGCGCGGCGTCGAATTTGATGGCTGTGGCGGTTCCGAACTGCCACTCGAGGGTGTCGATGTCCGTCTCGATGCAGCAAGCGGGCCAGCAGCAGGGAGGGCTGCAATCCTATTACCACCCGCAACATGCTGCCGCACCAGCACATACCCAGGAACAGTTTCAGCCGGATCGGCCTATTGGATACGGAGCTTTTGGAGTTGTATGGTAAGTGCTTCTACATCTTTGATTCAGGACCGGATTTAAAATTAATGTCGCTCTAGGGCAAAAAATAGCAGTACCGCCATCGAGGGGACACTTGTCCACCTAGAGAGCCGAATGTTCATTCTTTTTTGTCACACAAAAACATCAAGGCTGGATAATGCTACATAATAATATGATATAAATATGTTAAAATGCAACACGACTAACTAAATTGTTACTCATAAATATTATTTACAAATTATATAGGTATATAATTTTGGTGTCAAAAGTATGTGTTGACCCCTCTGGAATTTTTATGGCGGTGCCATGCAAAAAAATCTGGAAACTTTCAACAAAGTTTACAGAGTAATGTAGGGATAGGTACTACGTTTATATACCTACATCTGTCAACATTTTTCATTTTGATAATTACAATGATAATCTTGGGTTTTGATACTGCTTATTTATACATTCTGGTAGTTGTTCATTGCTGCGTTGTTAGAGTGGAAATTCGATACGAAGTGGTAGTTTCCACGCGCTAGCGTCATCGAGCGTAAGGGACCATAAGCAGCTCTAATTTTCATTCTAACCTCGTCTCCTCGTCCCTTAGTAAGTGTAGCGTCCAATTCAAAATTACAGTTCAAAACAACTGGGGTGCTCCTAAGGGTGTCTTGTTTATAACCGAGATACAGTTTTTGAATTCATGCATCTGTATATAGACAACAAAACAATATCAGCATAATGCAATAACTTGTTATACCTAGGTACAATAAAAATACATGTAATATAGGAAACAAAAGTGTGTCAGAATCGAGATCAGAATATCCATTGTGACATGAGTGTTGCAATGCTTACTTTATATTATTAGACGTGATTTTGATATTATAACATTCACTAATGGGTAATGGGATTTGAGAAATGTGCCTATTGACATACGTACATAATTCCGCATTTGGTCATCCCATGATAGTAAATTTCAGTCAATTCCAAAATTTCCCAACTCACCGAAAATAAAGTTTTACGTCTGTTCATAAACTAGCATGCAATCCAACTATTCACCCGTTATTTTTCTCCATTGGCTAGTACAGAGGCAGGTAGGTACCCTAATTTTCCGCTGAGTGAGTGTGATATTGCCAAGTATTGGCCTTATAACCCCCTGAATCCCATACCAGGGGCCTGGGTACACACATTTATACATAATAATATAGCATTTATTGCCCAATAAATATGTTTCCATTTACAGGACAAACCAAAATATAACACAAATATACTGAATCATATTAATTTACAAAACTATAAAGGTGATATTGCTCCTAAATAAAAAGAAGAAAAAAAACAAATAACATATTACTTTAAGTACTGTCTAAAATGCGCTTAAGCTCCACCACTGAACACGTAAATATATTAGAAACACTACAGATACTATTGAAATTCATACACATTACTCCCACAGGCGATTTCAATATTGGTTGGAGTTCGCACGGCTACAGAAAAATTATCACATTGTTTCTGGATCTCACTCTAGGAACTAAAACATAATGTATTTGCCGTGTTAAAACACGGATTTCCATTTCGAACAGAACTCACTTGTTTTTTAAACTACATAGACAGTATTTTAGAAGATGATAGTCGAGATGATAGTTAAGACCTCAATGAATGACATCTCAGAGCATTTTTTTCAAAAAAGTTTTTTAGTGTGCAAAAAACTCGTAAGTTAAAGGTAATGCTCGAGGTAATGTCAGGAGCTTCGATGTCAGGAGCTTCGAAATGCGAAATTCATTTTTTATGGCAACCTTTGAACCTGACCTTTTGACCTTACCTTTAGGCTTTTGGACTTACCTCCCCTCATCTTAGACACACATACTGGAGAACTCGCTAACACGGGAATACGTACTTTCTTGGATTCTCAATTTCGCGCGCTATACCCTTAGACCCTTGAAGGTAGTAGAAAAAGTCAACAAAACACTTCACTACTATGAAAGTCTAATTAAATATTCTATTATTAAGAATTTTAATATCCCAGTAAAAAATGCATGTTCAGCAAGCTTAAGAAAAATGAGCAGAACAAAATATGATAAAATCATATATAATGAATACAAAAGATACTAGCATGGACGGCACCACATTAATAGTGTAACAATTATATTTTTCTTTGTATTCTGCGATTCTTTCTATCTCATTTTAGTTTATGTACTGTCTATGTTTTATTTTTTTACCTTATTATTATTTATACCTTATTCGCACGCACAATGTACTACGTACACTCGGTGGGTTAGCTGATGTATATTGGGCAGAAATATTTTCAAATACTTTTATTGTATCACAATTGTATTGTTTTCTTTACCAATAAACACACTCGATTCTATCATATGAAGGCCTAATTGAAGGCTAACAACCTTATCAAAAATTTAAATGCTCCACCTTTTTTTATTCAGTAACAGAGTTAGCCTGGGCCGAGGCCTAGGCTATTCAGTAAGTATAACAAAACAGTTATAGCATCATAATATGCATTTAATCAAACGCTAAATATATGCTCTCTCGAGGATTTTATTGTTCCATTTAAAAAAAAATCGTACATGTGGAGGCATAAATTAAATTAATATCATGAGCAGAACGAAAACATGATTACCGTATAATGTTAATGCACTTTTACAAAACATATTTTCTGCTAACTAAGATTATATATAGATGTTTGTTCTGCTAACTTGGTTCCTAAGTTAGCATAAATGCATTTTTTCAAGTGGAGCATTTAAATATTGATAGCTTGATTACATGGTTAAAGTAACTTGCAGTAAGCACTACTTTAGCACATTAGCCCTTCTTCATACTGCTTACTAAATTTATAGACGTTCACTCTGCTCTATTCTTAAGTTAGCAGAAGAAAACAGATTTTAAAAAAAAGTTTTTACATTCTTACTCATTCATTGAGATATATTTAAGCGTTTAATCGGACTTGATGCCACATGATATTCACTCTGTTTTTGACTGCATTTGTAAACTTACATTTGAATATTTATAATGATATTATATGGCTTAGTTGTTACTAAGCATGTAACATACTATTATTTTATTTATTTTATATTTTATTATATTTTTGTATATTGCAGTGGTGTTTTCATATTTGTGTGTATCTTCTTTGTTTCTGATGTAATGCCAGTAGCCCTAGGTTTCTCTTAGCCCAACTCGACTTCGACTGTAGACATTGCCATCTCATTTTAAATTCTAAGAAAACATTCTTGAAGAGCTTGACCCCAGTCCGATTCTTTTCCCTTGTCAAGTAAGATGAATATCAACAATCGAATGAGATGATACTGGGAAACCGAATGCAGACGGTGAGACTTGAAATTCCAGCGGGTTTTCTAAAACAGGTTTCAAATGAGTCCTGTCTCTACCCTTGGAATTACCTGCCCACGATCTTTGCTAAATTTACCTGTTTGTACCGGCGTACCTGGTTTCAATTTTGAACTAAATACCGGTTTAATGCTAGTCTCAGGTAAGGAGGAGGCTCTAGGTGTATAGATGCAAGTTGTTGGGTTTATGCCCTGGGGAGGGTCGAATTATAAAACTGCTCTGCAGGTACCATTTCTGATTATGAAGCCACCTGAAAGATAAGGTCTATTGTGTATTTTTGAAAGGTGCCTTTTCAAGGCCAAAGGGAACTATCAAACATGTTTCTATATTAGATGGGTTGTGATTTCAAAGAATTATGATTCTAAAAATCTTATTTTATAATCGATTAAGCTTCAGTAAAGAAAATATTTACTTATGATTCGTTCTTAAAGTCGGTCATTGTAGTATGTATGAAATTCCATGCTTCAACATTTTTGTTCATTTACAGACAATATAGGCTACTTGGCCGTTTTTAACGCATCCCTTAGCTTTCGCTCGAGGAAACTGAATCTTATCTTCTGTAATTTATTGTGTTGTACCGAATTGCCCAACTAAATTAACTTGGATGATAATGATTTAAATCTCGATTTAAATTCGATTTAATTATTCTGAGCCATAGGTATACTTTTAATTAGTTTTTAATTAGATCTTCATTATGGCATTCTAATTCTTTATTTTGCTCGTTGTATTTGTGTTCGCTTCGCTACATTTTTCTTGAGTTAGCAGAATATGCAATATATTTTTTTAAAAGTGGACTTTTTTTCTGCCAACTTAGAAACGTGACATGTGGATCCTCATCGTGAAATTGTGGTAGTATTTCCAAATTTACTATACTTCAACAGTGTGCCTACACCACATTTTTGGTTTATTGGCTTAAACGAACCCTGACACGTAGATGCCATAAATAATTTTACAAAATTTTTCTATCGTATTTATAACCGAAAAAAATCTCTAAATATTGAATTTTTTGAATCCATACACTTCCCGCCCAGGTCGTGACGTCACCTGTAGGGAACCAATAAGAGCTCACTGGTACAAAACAATAGCATCCGCTCCTAGTCATCGGACCACGAAAGGACGCTTCTCATTGGTTCCCTACAGGTGACGTCATCATCGGCTATTGCAAATTACAGTACAATTTTCTTTTTAGCGTTATTCTCATTTGGATCAAGTTTTCTGCTAACTTTTTACAGTAAACGGTCCTATGTATCATCAAAAATAATACCGCAGTAAATAAATTGATCAATTTGAGATCACGGTATAGGCCCATTTCTTAGAAGCAGACAACACAAACCAAAGTCTTGAGTTACTGCGATGTATGTACAAATATAATAATTAATAATCAACTGGAGTACCCTCGGGAGTACCATATTCATATAACTGCTCATAGTGCTCATATACCTATACAAAATATCATATCTAGCTATTACCCAGCCCACTTTAAATCAGGCTTAAATGGTTTGATTCCCCCAGTGACTATCTATAGCTTCAGGGTACACGCTCTCTTTCGCAACAAAAAATGTTGATACATACTATACAACTACGGATACAGGTATCATCACTGACTTCGATCTGATAAACGACAAATAATATACTTAATGGTTATTCCATAATTTATAATGTTCGAGATTGCCCAGGAAGATCGCTTCCGAGATAATTACTCTTCAGTGTCTGTACACACGAGAATTTAAATTATGGCCTTTCAGTTATTTATTACCCTGCAGCTCCCAAGAAAGCTTCGAACAGTCACATATATGTATAATAAACAATTGTTGCTCTAATTGCTGAAATTGCTATAGCATGTTGGAGGCTTTGATTTCCTATTGCCGCTGTGCTATGCAGGAGATGGTAAGTAGGAGAGAGATAGAGCATTTATTAAATACATAAAATATGTTAGAAAGAGTCCGCGATAGACGCTGAGCCGCTACCACCAATCACGAGAACTCTTGCATTGCAACGTCTGTAAACGTGTTCGCACACTTGGACGAAGCGTCGCGAACGGAAGCGGCGCGAGGCGAAGCATCATTTAACCGATGTCCGCACAATGGGGCGAAGCGGCGCGTCGCGTCGCTTCTTGAACGGCGCGACGCGAATGTTATTTGTTTAAGCGGTTGAACGTGGTACGTTATCTAGTGAGGTACGATGAGCAGTTCATCAGGAAGAGAAACTCTTTGTATTGAGTTTAATTGCCACTATGCAAGAAGAAGAAAAGAAAAGAAAAACAAGAAAAAATGCTGGGTTCATGTCATAAATCGAAAGAGAGACACTTATGGTGGATTTCATAATTTGTTTAATGATCTTTGACAAGATAAAAGGATATTTTTCAAATATTTTCGTATGTCAGAGGAAAAGTTTTAAGCCATAAACGAAAATTTATAGGAAAATTTCTATCAGAGCATTCTTTAATACACAAACAATAATGACTTGAAAAAATATGTCCATGATTTTTCATTGAAATATGATAAGGATATGAACGACACTGATGAATTTTATTTTAAGGTAATCAGTGCTAAAAACATGCTAAGAAATCTTGGAGGTTCATTTGCCGAAAAACTATTTCACTTTGAAATGTTACAACTCAAATTGGATTTCAAGTGAGTATGTAGTTATCCCAATATGTTTATTTGATATAGAATTTTTCTTTTGATCCTAGTTACATCATAGACTTCCCCATAGACATTTTGTTTCTGGTACCTTTGTTGGCTTAGTATTAATGTTGAGAGTTGTTTCATATTAATGGTAGCCCTCGTGCTATCCATTAGATACCTAACCTAATCATATCTACTAGTTCATACTACCAAAATTAATTTAGTTTTTATTTGTGTTTTGTGTACCAAATTAGAATAAGTTATCCACCAAAAAATTTTTGTATGTAAATTAATTCTCTATTTTTTTCTTCATTTGCGAGTTAATTAATTTTGTTACGGTTTGATGTTATAATTCACATCGTGATGGAAAGAAACAGTTATGTTGTAATGAAAAATATATAACTGAATGTGGGGTTTGTGAGGTACCATGAAGTCTTAATAAGATAAATACTTATTTGACAATATTTACACGTTTAGTGCTAGGTATATAATGTTGTTAATAACAATTCATTATCGTGGAAGTCAATCAGGAAGTCAATAGAATCGAAGACTTTGAAATGTGGACCTTAGGTCGGTTTTTGAGAACCCCATTGACAGACCATATTACGAACCAGGATGTATTGAATAGACCCTCCACCCAAAGAGTGTTTCTGTAAACCATAAAAAACGCAAGGAATCTTAGTTCACAGGCTTAGAGGCCCCAAATATAGGCTACTGAAAGAAATTTTAATGGGTAAAATTGGAGGAAGGAGAAGTCCAAGTCGCAAGCAGCAGTCATGGCTTCGAGATATCAGAAACTGGTGTCTCGTTAACGACATATCAACAATAGTGAGAAAAGCTGAAGACGGCACCCTACACATCGTCGGCTACGAGAGCAGATAACTTCCTACACCCTGACAAGTGTATCAAGAGCCGTGAGAGATGTGAAATAGACAAGGATAGCAAGAGACGAAGGATATGAAATAACGTGTGCGTGTGAGACAGTGGCGAAACTCCCAAGTCTCTTGCTACACTTGTCAGGCTGTACATGCAACATGCTGCAAAGCTTATTTATGATACCCAAAGAAAAAGAAGATTGTGCATGAGATATTTTTATTAGTAATATTTTGATCCTTTCCTTTTTGTGCTCAAATATGATGATTTTAATACTGAATATTAAAGAAAGAAGGGTAGAATTTTCGTAACGCAATCAACAAACTATATTATTATCTGCTACCGTGTCTTTCAAGCATGTTACATATTTAATATTATTGAAATTTTAAGTAGTTAGGGAGGGCGCAGAAATCTAAAGGTGCCTCGGGCGCCAAAGGGTCCAGTTGTTACTTAAAATTGAAAAACGCCGATTTGTTTGAAAATTTGAAATTAAATGAAAACTACCAGAGATTGATATTCACAACCTACTATCATTAGAAAGGTTATCAAATTCTACGTTTAACCGTATAAAAAATGCCATTCCTATTTGAAAAAATCAAGTTATCGCTGATCGAAGTCTCCTTAATTGACCGACCGATTTCTCCAAGCATAAACGTAATTTAAATTTGACAATCTCATCAAAGCTGACACATTTTATGCTTAGTAATACGGCAAGGCCACAGCCTACCAAATTTTATAATCTGCGATATTAAATTTTTTCCTGATATCTACTTATACCGAAAATGGTGATTTACACCTAAACGGTTCGCTATAAGTCCCATGTATGATACATAAAGTCACACTAGAATTCACGAAGGAATCAGAATATGCAATAGTATACGGGGTGTTCCATTTAAAAAAACACAACTTTGATACATTTCGAGTTTTTGGGACACCCTGCATAACATGAAAATATTTTTAAAATGTAGCCTTTATGGGTCTCTATCCATCCGAAATTATTATTTTTTCTATCACATACTTTAGCCATAATTCTCCGTGTCTAATAACGTGAATAACCCTGTAGATATACTGCGTCCCTGACTGCGTCATTGTCACGAACGCTCATATTTATTATTTCTCTTTGTTTTTTCCTGTTACACGAAAATCCAACAAAAGGTTAGGTGTAGGTAAGCCCGTGTTCACATCGGACGCGCCTCGCTTGGAGCATCGCGCTTTGCTTAGCGCTACGCTATGCTCCCGATGTGAACGGCTGCATCTAAACGTATGGGTTGGTTCCCTTCGCTTTACGCTAGGCGGTAAGCGTAGCGCTATGCGCTCGATGTGAACGGCTGCATCTAAATGTATGGGTTGGTTTCCCCTCGCTTTACGCTAGGCGGTAAGCAAAGCGCGATGCTCCATGCGAGGCGCGTCCGATGTGAACGGGGGCTAATAGTAAAAGCCCGTGTTCACATCGGACGCGCCTCGCATGGAGCATCGCGCTTTGCTTACCGCCTAGCGTAAAGCGAGGGGAAACCAACCCATACATTTAGATGCAGCCGTTCACATCGAGCGCATAGCGCTACGCTTACCGCCTAGCGTAAAGCGAGGGGAACCAACCCATACGTTTAGATGCAGCCGTTCACATCGGGCGCATAGCGTAGCGCTAAGCAAAGCGCGATGCTCCAAGCGAGGCGCGTCCGATATGAACACGGGCTAACAGCACAAAACGGAGATTCGAGACAAACCTAAAAAATGACAACATGCAGTCAAACATGCGACATGCGAATAGTGTGTTCTAACAACGCAACTTGCAACGCAACGTATGATTCCAAACCGTTTGAAACCAGATATTTGCCTAGACATGCGCTGTCAGGCAATCCCAATCCAGTTTTAAATGATCAGAGAATTGATTATAGAACATAACTTATATTTCTGTTTTAGAACTAATTACTGTTTTGAAAGCTTATGTATTTAGCTAAATCTTGAATCTGAGGCAATGAGATATTTCAATTGCGGTTGTCTATCTGATGTCTTGTTGATTTATTGATTATGTGTTGGTGAGGTTTTATACACATAACTGTTTTCTCAGTAAGTGCCGCTTTCATTTAGTTCTATTTTGCTCGGGTTAGTGTTATGTTGATTTTATTTTTCTAATACCTGTTTTGGCAGGTGACATATATATATAGTAGTTGTTATGCCTAGGGCAGGTTAAATCCTCCTATTAATCAAAAATTGTTGCTTCAATACAATGACTATGTTTATGCAGTTCGCTAATTCTTTGCAAAAAAAGTGTTAATTTTGCGTTAGAATTTTTCAGTATTTTTTTCTTAAGTCTAGCACATTTTTGGGATCGATTTTAGTGCATTTTGAAATAAGTCGTGGCAGGGAGAGCTGATGGCGGAAGCTTGTGGGAATTTATATATCTCTGTTATCTAGTATTTGCGTACCAGTCATTATTTGTTTTACTTATCGGCTGAATACGAGTTATCTATACGGCGTGGTATGTTAGACGTATGGATGTTATTGTGAGTTTATATAGGGATTGTAGCGTTCTGTGTACCGATTAATTTTTTTATTTATTAGAGTGCAAAGTTGTTTTCTACTATAGATAATTATCTACCCACGTGGCAGGGTGTTGAGATTCATTCCTTGTGGTACTACGTCCCCTTTTGATCAATAAATGAACACATAGAACATGGAAATAAACATAACCTAACCCTAATATTAATCGGGTTATTCAAAAATCGGAACAAGCATGTCTATTTTCCATTGTAGATTATTATACGTTGGATAACATGTATCATAAAACGTCGTCTTCTGACACAAAAAAAGTTGTTAGAGGTGCGATTGTAACGATACATCGTCTACAAAAGTGCTGTGGGGACATCTATTCGCCCCTGTTAGCCGTCGAAAGGTGTCAGGATCTGTGGCGTAGGACTATTGTATTATAATAATATGTTGATGTCATTATGATGTTCACTTATTTGTACGTAATATAAATAAAACGTTCTATCTATCTAACGCGGCCCACAGACGCTCCGACCGGAGTGAAATGATCCACAGCCACAAAACTGCGAATGGTGCGGCGCGTCGATAAAGTCGTGCGCGCATATTAGTACAGTCAATTTTTATCAATTAATAACTGGGTAGCTAAAATAAACATTAGTAAAGAAATAGGATTACCACGGTAACCAGTAATATCATCATGCTAGCGGAGTTGATTGTTCGCCCGTAGGGGGTGCTGCAGGGGTGCATTTTTAGGTACATATTAGCGAAATAGTATATCGGACTAACTTCAATAATTTTTTTTCACGATTTACTGACGATGTCACAAATGATTTCCAATTGTATACGATTACCACGGTAACCAGTAATATCATCATGCTAGCGGAGTTGATTGTTCGCCCGTAGGGGGTGCTGCAGGGGTGCATTTTTAGGTACGTATTAGCGAAATAGTATATCGGACTAACTTCAATAATTTTTTTTCATGATTTACTGACGACGTCACAGATTATATCCAATTGCGTATGATTACCACGGTAACCACTAATATCATCATGCTAGCGGAGTTGATTGTTCGCCCATAGAGGGTGCTGCAGGGGCGCATTTTTAAGTACATATTAGCAAAATAGTATATCGGACTAACTTCAATAATTTTTTTTCATGATTTACTGACGATGTCACAGATTATCTCCAATTGCATATGATTACCACGGTAACCAATAATATCATCATGCTAGCGGAGTTGATTGTTCGCCCGTAGGGGGTGCTGCAGGGTTGCATTTTTAGGTACATATTAGCAAAATAGTATATCGGACTAACTTCAATAATTTTTTTTCATGATTTACTGACGATGTCACAGATTATCTCCAATTGCATATGATTACCACGGTAATCAATAATATCATCATGCTAGCGTAGTTGATTGTTCGCCCGTAGGGGGTGCTGCAGGGTTGCATTTTTAGGTACATATTAGCAAAATAGTATATCGGACTAACTTCAATAATTTTTTTTCATGATTTACTGACGATGTCACAAATGATTTCTAATTGTATACGATTACCACGGTAACCAATAATATCATCATGCTAGCGGAGTTGATTGTTCGCCCGTAGGGGGTGCTGCAGGGTTGCATTTTTAGGTACATATTAGCAAAATAGTATATCGGACTAACTACAATAATTTTTTTTCATGATTTACTGACGATCTCACAGATTATCTCCAATTGCATATGATTACCACGGTAACCAATAATATCATCATGCTAGCGGAGTTGATTGTTCGCCCGTAGGGGGTGCTGCAGGGTTGCATTTTTAGGTACATATTAGCAAAATAGTATATCGGACTAACTTCAATAATTTTTTTTCATGATTTACTGACGATGTCACAGATTATCTCCAATTGCATATGATTGCCACGGTAACCAATAATTTCATCATGCTAGCGGAGTTGATTGTTCGCCCGTAGGGGGTGCTGCAGGGTTGCATTTTTAGGTACATATTGGCAAAATAGTATATCGGACTAACTTCAATAAATTTTTTTCATGATTTACTGACGATGTCACAAATGATTTCTAATTGTATACGATTACCACGGTAACCAATAATATCATCATGCTAGCGGAGTTGATTGTTCGCCCGTAGGGGGTGCTGCAGGGTTGCATTTTTAGGTACATATTAGCAAAATAGTATATCGGACTAACTACAATAATTTTTTTTCATGATTTACTGACGATGTCACAGATTATCTCCAATTGCATATGATTACCACGGTAACCAATAATATCATCATGCTAGCGGAGTTGATTGTTCGCCCGTAGGGGGTGCTGCAGGGTTGCATTTTTAGGTACATATTAGCAAAATAGTATATCGGACTAACTTCAATAATTTTTTTTCATGATTTACTGACGATGTCACAGATTATCTCCAATTGCATATGATTACCACGGTGACCAATAATATCATCATGCTAGCGAAGTTGATTGTTCGCCCGTAGGGGGTGCTGCAGGGTTGCATTTTTAGGTACATATTAGCAAAATAGTATATCGGACTAACTTCAATAATTTTTTTTCATGATTTACTGACGATGTCACAGATTATCTCCAATTGCATATGATTACCACGGTAATCAATAATATCATCATGCTAGCGTAGTTGATTGTTCGCCCGTAGGGGGTGCTGCAGGGTTGCATTTTTAGGTACATATTAGCAAAATAGTATATCGGACTAACTTCAATAATTTTTTTTCATGATTTACTGACGATGTCACAAATGATTTCTAATTGTATACGATTACCACGGTAACTAATAATATCATCATGCTAGCGGAGTTGATTGTTCGCCCGTAGGGGGTGCTGCAGGGTTGCATTTTTAGGTACATATTAGCAAAATAGTATATCGGACTAACTACAATAATTTTTTTTCATGATTTACTGACGATGTCACAGATTATCTCCAATTGCATATGATTACCACGGTAACCAATAATATCATCATGCTAGCGGAGTTGATTGTTCGCCCGTAGGGGGTGCTGCAGGGTTGCATTTTTAGGTACATATTAGCAAAATAGTATATCGGACTAACTTCAATAATTTTTTTTCATGATTTACTGACGATGTCACAGATTATCTCCAATTGCATATGATTGCCACGGTAACCAATAATTTCATCATGCTAGCGGAGTTGATTGTTCGCCCGTAGGGGGTGCTGCAGGGTTGCATTTTTAGGTACATATTGGCAAAATGGTATATCGGACTAACTTCAATAAATTTTTTTCATGATTTACTGACGATGTCACAAATGATTTCTAATTGTATACGATTACCACGGTAACCAATAATATCATCATGCTAGCGGAGTTGATTGTTCGCCCGTAGGGGGTGCTGCAGGGTTGCATTTTTAGGTACATATTAGCAAAATAGTATATCGGACTAACTTCAATAATTTTTTTTCATGACTTACTGACGATGCCACAAATGATTTCCAATTGTATACGATTACCACGGTAACCAGTAATATCATCATGCCAGCGGAGTTGATTGTTCGCCCGTAGGGGGTGCTGCAGGGGTGCATTTTTAGGTACGTATTAGCGAAATAGTATATCGGACTAACTTCAATAATTTTTTTTCATGATTTACTGACGATGTCACAGATTATCTCCAATTGCATATGATTACCACGGTAACCAATAATATCATCATGCTAGCGGAGTTGATTGTTCGCCCGTAGGGGGTGCTGCAGGGTTGCATTTTTAGGTACATATTAGCAAAATAGTATATCGGACTAACTTCAATAATTTTTTTTCATGACTTACTGACGATGTCACAAATGACTTCCAATTGTATACGATTACCACGGTAACCAGTAATATCATCATGCTAGCGGAGTTGATTGTTCGCCCGTAGGGGGTGCTGCAGGGTTGCATTTTTAGGTACATATTAGCAAAATAGTATATCGGACTAACTTCAATAATTTTTTTTCATGACTTACTGACGATGTCACAAATGATTTCCAATTGTATACGATTACCACGGTAACCAGTAATATCATCATGCCAGCGGAGTTGATTGTTCGCCCGTAGTGGGTGCTGCAGGGGTGCATTTTTAGGTACGTATTAGCGAAATAGTATATCGGACTAACTTCAATAATTTTTTTTCATGATTTACTGACGATGTCACAGATTATCTCCAATTGCATATGATTACCACGGTAACCAATAATATCATCATGCTAGCGGAGTTGATTGTTCGCCCGTAGGGGGTGCTGCAGGGTTGCATTTTTAGGTACATATTAGCAAAATAGTATATCGGACTAACTTCAATAATTTTTTTTCATGACTTACTGACGATGTCACAAATGATTTCCAATTGTATACGATTACCACGGTAACCAGTAATATCATCATGCCAGCGGAGTTGATTGTTCGCCCGTAGGGGGTGCTGCAGGGGTGCATTTTTAGGTACGTATTAGCGAAATAGTATATCGGACTAACTTCAATAATTTTTTTTCATGATTTACTAACGATGTCACAGATTATCTCCAATTGCATATGATTACCACGGTAACCAATAATATCATCATGCTAGCGGAGTTGATTGTTCGCCCGTAGGGGGTGCTGCAGGGTTGCATTTTTAGGTACATATTAGCAAAATAGTATATCGGACTAACTTCAATAATTTTTTTTCATGACTTACTGACGATGTCACAAATGATTTCCAATTGTATACGATTACCACGGTAACCTGTAATATCATCATGCCAGCGGAGTTGATTGTTCGCCCGTAGGGGGTGCTGCAGGGGTGCATTTTTAGGTACGTATTAGCGAAATAGTATATCGGACTAACTTCAATAATTTTTTTTCATGATTTACTGACGATGTCACAGATTATCTCCAATTGCATATGATTACCACGGTAACCAATAATTTCATCATGCTAGCGGAGTTGATTGTTCGCCCGTAGGGGGTGCTGCAGGGGTGCATTTTTAGGTACATATTAGCGAAATAGTATGTCGGACTAACTTCAATAATTTTTTTTCACGATTTACAGACGATGTCACAAATGATTTCCAATTGTATACGATTACCACGGTAACCAGTAATATCATCATGCTAGCGGAGTTGATTGTTCGCCCGTAGGGGGTGCTGCAGGGGTGCATTTTTAGGTAAATATTAGCAAAATAGTATATCGGACTAATTTCAATAATTTTTTTTCACGATTTACTGACGATGTCACAAATTATTTTCAATTGCATACGATTACTACGGTAACCAGTAATATCATAATGGTAGGCACTCTTTAGAAACCTCCATATTATTTATTTATCCATAAAATATGTCTGAGATACTGATATCAATTTTATAGATCTACAAAGAGAATCACTGAAGTATCCTGAGGTAACCCATTTATTTAATATAAATAACAATTTAACGGTTGTTCTGCTAAACTGCTAAACCCTTTAATTATGGTTCGTCTGGTATACCGTGGGCCCTGCACCTCGCAGACAGCAAAAAAATCCTATTTATAGAATGGCAGTGGATCAGGTCCCGGCAGCCGGGTCCTGAAAATTACAATCTAAATCCCGGCAACCGGGTTTTTTACATTTTAATTTGAAATCCGGCATCCGGGATTTTGATTGTAATTTTCAGGTCCTGGCTGCCGAGACTTTTTACATCAGAAAATAAATCCCGGCAGTCCCTTTATTTCATCAAAAATTTTGCAATTCTTAATATTATTGTAAGTTGTACTTACATGAAAAAAAAACAACCAAACAACCATTGTTGGTATAATAGTGAAACTATGCATTATCTTTGGAGAATAAACAAATGAAAATCTACGTTACATAGACAAAGATAACACTAGTTACACAAATGACTATATTTAACACGTTTGTGCAAAATAGTACGTTTTTATTTCATTTACAGGATACAAACTTTTAGTTGTTATTATTATTTAACATATGAATACAGTTTTATAACATTTATTCTTTATTTATTAAACTAACACATCGGACAAAACCAATACTTCTATTTAGCTCTTCTTGCCAGAGAAACACATCAAATGGTACCGATTCAAGCAGCTACTACATCTGCTGAAACTTTCATTGAGATCATGGTTACAAACAGCACATATCCACTGGTTCAATTCTTTTCTCTTTTTAATGATGGACTTTAGAGTATTCCATGCTTCATTTGCGAAATATCTTCGAATATAAAAAACGATCACAATTGACTCTTCAATAACCTTGTTGTTGATAAGATCTGCTTCTTTTATATCGTAGTCCTGTATAAGGAAACTAGATGAGGATATGTTGTCAACTTTATTTGTGTCTTTGATAATCCAAGACAATAATAGTTATTCTTTTTTATTGTAATTAAATTTGATTAAAGGATTTTTTATCGCTTTTCTTTTCTTGGGTATACCCATTAATTCGATGAAATATAATAATTGTTTATAGAATTATTACCTTGTCTTTCTGTTACTCTTTTTTTCGTTAATCTTTAGCTTTTGATCCCCATGTATATATGTATATAATACTTTAGATTCACAGAAGTACCTAAAAGTTCTATTATCTCTCATCCAGTATTCGATTTATGTTTGCTTCTTATGTACTTCTAGTTCCTTTATGAAATCTTCAAATGAATTAAACTTATCTCTAAGCTTCATTTTCACCAGTAATAATAGTAAAACCGAGGTTAAAACTAAAAACACCATTCACCAAAGACTGAAGGTAAACAGAGCATGAAGATAACCTCAAACTTATGTGGAAATGTAGGGTGCCGGGAGTACTTTTCTAAAGTAAAAAATGGCGGTTGCCGGGACCTGAATATTACAATCAAAATCCCGGATGCCGGGATTTAGAATTAAAATGTAAAAAATCCCGGTTGCTGGGATTTTGATTGTAATTTTCAGGTCCCGGCTGCCGGGACCTGATCCACTGCCTCATAAAATAGCCGAACAGCCAGACATTTGTCCACCGACAGTGTCGGTGCCGGCATTCCATTCCATCTTGTAAAATAAATAGGGATGTATGGTTCGGCATATGGCAATCCCACTTCCCCAAAAAATTAATATTCATGAACTTTTTAGAGCAAGAGCTAAAATTTGTAATTCGAAGACTTAGTTGCATTGTTTCATTTAAGATACTGTTTAGAAGTATAGATGACCTATCTGTTGAGTTTATAAACTGGCTTCCCTACGTTGCGGTTTGTCAAGTTAGGAAAAACACCTTCCATTCAGTAACACGCGACTACCATCGCACGTTTTCGCAAATATGCATCCAAATGTGCACCCCTGCAGCACCTCCTACGGGCGAACAATCAACTCCGCTAGCATGATGATATTACTGGTTACCGTAGTAATCGTATACAATTGGAAATCATTTGTGACGTCGTCAGTAAATCGTGAAAAAAAATTATTGAAGTTAGTCCGATATACTATTTTGCTAATATGTACCTAAAAATGCGCCCCTGCAGCACCCCCTACGGGCGAACAATCAACTCCGCTGGCATGATGATATTACTGGTTACCGTGGTAATCATATGCAATTGGAGATAATCTGTGACATCGTCAGTAAATCTTGAAAAAAAATTATTGAAGTTAGTCCGATATACTATTTTGCTAATATGTACCTAAAAATGCAACCCTGCAGCACCCCCTACGGGCGAACAATCAACTCCGCTAGCATGATGATATTACTGGTTACAGTGGTAATCGTATGCAATTGGAAATCATTTGTGACATCGTCAGTAAATCTTGAAAAAAAATTATTGAAGTTAGTCCGATATACTATTTCGCTAATATGTACCTAAAAATGCACCCCTGCAGCACCCCCTACGGGCGAACAATCAACTCCGTTGGCATGATGATATTACTGGTTACCGTGGTAATCATATGCAATTGGAGATAATCTGTGACATCGTCAGTAAATCATGAAAAAAAATTGAAGTTAGTCTGATATACTATTTTGCTAATATGTACCTAAAAATGCACCCCTGCAGCACCCCCTACGGGCGAACAATCAACTCCGCTAGCATGATGATATTACTGGTTACCGTGGTAATCGTATACAGCTGGAAATCATTTGTGACATCGTCAGTAAATCATGAAAAAAAAATTATTGAAGTTAGTCCGATATACTATTTCGCTAATATTTACCTAAAAATGCACCCCTGCAGCACCCCCTACGGGCGAACAATCAACTCCGCTAGCATGATGACATTACTGGTTACCGTGGTAATCGTATGCAATTGGAGATAATCTGTGACATCGTCAGTAAATCATGAAAAAAAATTATTGAAGTTAGTCCGATATACTATTTTGCATAATATGTACCTAAAAATGCACCCCTGCGGCACCCCCTACGGGCGAACAATCAACTCCGCTGGCATGATGATGTTACTGGTTACCGTGGTAATCGTATACAATTAGAAATCATTTGTGACATCGTCAGTAAATCATGAAAAAAAATTATTGAAGTTAGTCCGATATACTATTTTGCTAATATGTGCCTAAAAATGCATCCCTGCAGCACCCCCTACGGGCGAACAATCAACTCCGTTGGCATGTTGATATTACTGGTTACCGTGGTAATCATATGCAATTGGAGATAATCTGTGACATCGTCAGTAAATCATGAAAAAAAATTATTGAAGTTAGTCTGATATACTATTTTGCTAATATGTACCTAAAAATGCACCCCTGCAGCACCCCCTACGGGCGAACAATCAACTCCGCTAGCATGATGATATTACTGGTTACCGTGGTAATCGTATACAATTAGAAATCATTTGTGACATCGTCAGTAAATCATGAAAAAAAATTATTGAAGTTAGTCCGATATACTATTTTGCTAATATGTACCTAAAAATGCGCCCCTGCAGCACCCCCTACGGGCGAACAATTAACTCCGCTAGCACGACGATATTATTGGTTACCGTGGTAATCATATGCAATTGGAGATAATCTGTGACATCGTCAGTAAATGATGAAAAAAAATTATTGAAGTTAGTCCGATATACTATTTTGCTAATATGTACCTAAAAATGCACCCCTGCAGTACCCCCTACGGGCGAACAATCAACTCCGCTAGCATGATGATATTATTGGTTACCGTGGTAATCATATGCAGCTGGAGATAATCTGTGACATCGTCAGTAAATCATGAAAAAAAATTATTGAAGTTAGTTCGATATACTATTTTGCTAATATGTACCTAAAAATGCAACCCTGCAGCACCCCCTACGGGCGAACAATCAACTCCGCTAGCATGATGATATTATTGGTTACCGTGGTAATCATATGCAATTGGAGATAATCTGTGATATCGTCAGTAAATCATGAAAAAAAATTATTGAAGTTAGTCCGATATACTATTTTGCATAATATGTACCTAAAAATGCACCCCTGCGGCACCCCCTACGGGCGAACAATCAACTCCGCTGGCATGATGATGTTACTGGTTACCGTGGTAATCGTATACAATTAGAAATCATTTGTGACATCGTCAGTAAATCATGAAAAAAAATTATTGAAGTTAGTCCGATATACTATTTCGCTAATATTTACCTAAAAATGCACCCCTGCAGTACCCCCTACGGGCGAACAATCAACTCCGCTAGCATGATGATATTATTGGTTACCGTGGTAATCATATGCAGCTGGAGATAATCTGTGACATCGTCAGTAAATCATGAAAAAAAATTATTGAAGTTAGTCCGATATACTATTTTGCTAATATGTACCTAAAAATGCAACCCTGCAGCACCCCCTACGGGCGAACAATCAACTCCGCTAGCATGATGATATTATTGGTTACCGTGGTAATCATATGCAATTGGAGATAATCTGTGACATCGTCAGTAAATCATGAAAAAAAATTATTGAAGTTAGTCCGATATACTATTTTGCATAATATGTACCTAAAAATGCACCCCTGCGGCACCCCCTACGGGCGAACAATCAACTCCGCTGGCATGATGATGTTACTGGTTACCGTGGTAATCGTATACAATTAGAAATCATTTGTGACATCGTCAGTAAATCATGAAAAAAAATTATTGAAGTTAGTCCGATATACTATTTTGCTAATATGTGCCTAAAAATGCACCCCTGCAGCACCCCCTACGGGCGAACAATCAACTCCGCTACCATGATGATATTACTGGTCACCGTGGTAATCGTATGCAATTGGAAATCATTTGTGACATCGTCAGTAAATCGAGAAAAAAAATTATTGAAGTTAGTCCGATATAGTATTTCGCTAATATTTACCTAAAAATGCACCCCTGCAGCACCCCCTACGGGCGAACAATCAACTCCGCTAGCATGATGATATTACTGGTTACCGTGGTAATCGTATGCAATTGGAGATAATCTGTGACATCGTCAGTAAATCATGAAAAAAAAATTATTGAAGTTAGTCCGATATACTATTTTGCTAATATGTACCTAAAAATGCACCCCTGCAGTACCCCCTACGGGCGAACAATCAACTCCGCTAGCATGATGATATTATTGGTTACCGTGGTAATCATATGCAGCTGGAGATAATCTGTGACATCGTCAGTAAATCATGAAAAAAAATTATTGAAGTTAGTCCGATATACTATTTTGCTAATATGTACCTAAAAATGCACCCCTGCAGCACCCCCTACGGGCGAACAACCAACTCCGCTAGCATGATGATATTACTGGTTACCGTGGTAATCGTATACAATTGGAAATCATTTGTGACATCGTCAGTAAATCGTGAAAAAAAATTATTGAAGTTAGTCCGATATACTATTTCGCTAATATGTACCTAAAAATGCGCCCCTGCAGCATCCTCTACGGGCGAATAATCAACTCCGCTAGCATGATGATATTACCGGTTACCGTGGTAATCCTATTTCTTTATTAATGTTTATTTTAGCTACCCAGTTATTAATTGATAAAAATTGACTGTACTAATATGCGCGCACGACTTTATCGACGCGCCGCACCGTTCGCAGTTTTGTGGCTGTGGATCATTTCACTCCCGTGACGCTCCGGATATCCTCAGAGGAAACACTGCACAGTCCTGGCCTGAAGGCCCTTGCACTTTGGCCTGAATACACCATACACCCTCCTTCACAGACGCCCAGGAAACCTTTCTGTTCAATTTAGTTCTAGCAAGCATGGCATCAAAAGACGGCCTGCGCAGTCGATCGAATGGTTTTTCAATTCCACATCCGGCGGTTTGTACAGGCCGGCGAACCTCCACATACGCTCCGATAATCCTTGAGGCCAAATTGTGCAGTTTTTCCTCTGAGAATATCCGGAGCGTCTGTGGGCCGCTTAAGTCTATCGAGTACGATTGCCTCGGTGTCCTCAGTTATCAAGAGTAATACGCTGAGTGGATCTTTATTTCGCATACACCACACTATCATCGCCTTATTGAGATTGTTCCACTGATTGACATAGGTAGTTATGCAATAATTATTTTTGTAAAATAATTGGAAGGTCTCCTTATTGAAGAGCTAGACTGTTCGCAATTAACCGGCAAACGACCTTGCAACAATGATCATCATCATCATCATAGTCACAATGTCTTAACCTCGGTCTTAATAGACATGGTGTGAACTCGTACAATGCATTAAGTCGGAACTAAAGTATTTCCGACACGAATATTATCAATAGTTTTGAGAACTGTAGGTCGCCATCGTTCGCGATTTACTGTCAGTTCAGTGGCACTCATATCCAGCAACTGTTTCGTCGTATCCACCCAGCGTGTAGGGGAACGGACACGGCGCCGCCCACCCGGGGCATGACCCTGAACTACTGAACTACAAGTTTCTCCATATTATCGCTTCTGTGTATATGTCCGAAGAAAGTAAGCATTCTCGTCGACACAATGGAGGATCGTCTCTTTGCATTACCGAGCTCATCCAGTATGGAAACGTTAGTGCGATGGGCGGTATAAGAAACTCTCAGCATTCTCCTCCACGTCCACATTTCAAAATCATCTGTGCGAGCTCGATCTGCCTTTTTAACAGTTCAACTTTCCGAGGCATACAAAAATATGGAGAACAGAAAAGACTGAACCAGCGACATTTTGGTAGCTTTGTCGTGGCCACACGTGCCTGTTGAATGCGCCGCCGAATCTCATTTTCACAGCTACCCGAATCGTCGATCAAAGAACCGAGGTACACAAAACTTTGAACTACTTCACAACGGCTTACTGACTTTATTGCTCGATGATTATCGTGCTTTCTATCTACGATCATAACCTTGGTCTTGTATAGTTAATACCAAGACCATACGCTGCACTGTGTCGTTCTAAGATGTTGAATAGAGCTACTAGTTCTTCCTGAGAAGCAGCGATAAAAACTTAAATAAAGCTTTCATTTAAATGCTCTAAAAGAAGAAAATAACATTTTTCTTTAAAATTCTAATTATCAACTTATAGCCTCATTATACACAATTTATATGATCATAAAAGCTTGTCGGGAGGTCTGCGTACATATAGTGAACCACTACTAGCTTGCCAATGCCATCACATGACCAGTAGAAGCATTCACGGCTCATTCAAAATACATAATATTTGTACTGATATGTCTAGTTTTCTAAAGTGCTAAACAAACAATTTTGTGTACGTATTTGAACACATGTATTTGTAAAAAGCCGATCAACTTGCTTAACGGGTCTTCGTTGTATCGCATCTAAGTCTAACGACGTAACGATTTATAAATTTGGCGATACGATAGCGATACCAATTATTGTAACAACTAATCGGCGATACCCTTACCGATATCGGCGTAATTAAAGTTTACTTTTGTCAGATTTGTGTTAAGAAATCAAAGTCTTCAAATTATTTGCAGACACACTGTTCCTCAAATCGTTTTGTATGAGGTCTGCGTTTGAAAAAAAGGTCCTGAGGAAACTGGGCTGAGTTGATAGGACAAGTATTTTTGCGCAAGCTTCTTGAAATTTGGGTATTTATCTTCATACCACCAATAATTATTTGGATCTTGTTTAAAAAGCGAAATATGTGGACACCTTATAATGTATGATTCCACCTTTTCCTGCTCAGGATAAGTAGACCTGTTTGATAGAGGTTCCTCTTCTTCTCCGTGTTTAATCAAACTCAAACTACTATGTATGTGATATCGGTTAAACTCGATTACGAGGATATCGATATATCGGCTTGCCGATTATCTTCGCTAATAGGTCAGTATTGGTATCGTTATATTGCTAGCCGAAACACCAGTATTGTACGCGTCAGAAATATAAGAGCAGTTTACATTTTTTGTCCTCATACCGTGCAGACACTACAAATTATCTCTTAATCTTTCAAAAGAAGCCCGACGAGTGGGGTGACCGTTTGCCTTTCGGCATCTTTTATTACCCTGGCAATAAAGCTGGCACGTTCATTAGTGTAGTCAAAATTGTAGGCAAGCCTAACTCGTTTGCCGACTTTGTTAGGAAACAGAATTAGCTATAGCTGGGAAGCGGCAAAAGATATATTAAAGCGAAGTGGACTCTTTAAAATGAATTCCAAGCTTTCGGAGAACTATGCCTCCATCATCAGGGCTGAAATATTGAATTAACATAAGCAACAGGTAAGCAAAAATGAAGTTTATACTTACAAAGTTTGTTGAGATTGTTGCTTAGGTTAGAAAATAACGAAATGGAACATATTGGTTAGACTCGCACCAAAATTATTTAAAAATATTATGATATTTAATAATATCCTCGTCAATTAGTTCATCACACACAACATTTAGGTTAAAAAATCTATAGATTAGCAGTATAAAATATCTATTACGTTCGAGGACTGGTACCACAATGAAGAGTTTTCCAATCAAGACAAGAAGCGAGGCTATGAAATACCTGGAGTGGGGAATGTCAATCAAATGTCATTTCAGAAGTATCAATTATAATTCGAAACATGTGTCGATGTTTCTTTCATAGTCCAGGAAACATAATACCAACCACAAATAAAGATATTACTTGTAATAAACTTTTGAATTAAAATTATCTAAACACTTTTATGATTTTTTATATAAGTGGTGATGGACGAGAAACTCAGTGGTACAAAAATAGTTATCAGGAACAAAATTAAAAATTATTTTACTTGTTTAAATTTTTTTCTCTTCTTAATTAATTAAATTATGACAAACTTGCTGTTGGTAACAACTGTTAGGGTTAAAAGGGAGAAACATCAAGCAAGGCTAGTCTGTTAGTGTTGTGTAATTTTTCACAAGGAGGTATGAATATATGACACTCAAGTTTCTTATGTCAGCTTTCTTGTTCATATAATTGTCACATTGATAGATGTGGGCCATTTCTAAGAATAAACGTTTTGTTAAGTTGGATTCACTATTAAGCACTTCAACTGAAGTATAGTTCATAGAGTGGCCAGTACTCTGGACGTGTGACGCATCTTTTTCCGCTTCCCAGCTATAGCTAATTTTGTCAAAATTGTATATATCTGTGTATGATCAGATGTTAATATACAATAAATAGATCAATTTATTTTGTTTTTATCTATTGCAAATTGGTATTTTCGATTATTTTGATCTACCACTTTCTGAATTGTTATAATATATATTTTGTATAGATAATTACGGTTTTATTATTACTCAGGTATACATAATATCGCTACTGCACTATAGAAGTGTCAACACTAATTGAGACCTGAAAAATGTGTAAACAGCTCATATATATCTGACTACAATATCGTTACATCACTGAGACAAAATGATTTTGTTCGCCCCTGGTATGTGGAGTACCTGTTTTGTACCCATAATGCTCTACTAGTGTTCTATCCAGTGTTCTATTAATTATGCCGACCGCCGCCGGCCGGTACGACCGACGCGACGAGCAGGAAAGCCGGTCGTTCTGAAGAGCTGGCGTGTATACAAAGAAGAAGAAACCCACAACCGGCATGGCGTGGTGGACAGGTAGACTAGGTACTGCTTTTTCAGGTCATGAACCTCCCCCCGTGCTGCTGAAACGTGACTCCTCCCGACCACCGGAAAAAAGAGACGAAAAGAACTCACGCACCTATAGTTCGGGAGACAATGAACCAGTAGTTGGTGGGGGTACCGATGATTGTCATCAACTTGGTACTTTGTCAATTTGGAACTCGAGATGGGTATGTTTTCTTGAGAATTTTATGAACAGTGTAGCATGACAGGTACGAAGCCGTGTAACTTTTGAAAATCGGTTCAGTGCCTGACTGTAGTTAGTAGTTGTCCGGTAGCCATATGCAATGTGTCCGGTCATCGATGTGGGAGCCTTTAGGGAGATGAAATAAAATATAGTGGAGTACCCAGGGTGTTTGACTTCGGCCTCCGAAACCTGTTAATGTATTAACGTAAACCCTTCTGAATTACATTAATTACAAAAATACTAAAATGTTTATCAATTTTTTTCTGTCGCTTTCGATTATTTATAATTTTTTTAAACATTTTGATTAATTTTTAATTTTTTCCCCTCAAATGAAAATATATTTTAATATTTTCATAGTATATCCATAACTAAGTGAACATTATTATTAAGCATCGTCTTCTACAAATGTCTAGCTCCAAAAATATGTATATAAGTAGGTGTGAGTCTCGGTGTGTGTAGAAGAAAATGGAGGGGAGGGGGGACCGCCAGATGTTAGTTAGACCATCCATGGTGATGAGAATATGAATTGTTAGAGCGCGTCTGAAGAATAAATAAAGATGATGAAACAAACTGAGAATCAAACTTTAAAACAACTCAAATTATCATACAAAAATAATGTAACCTCTATATGGATGAAAAATGAGATTAAAATAGACGATGATTTTGTTGCGGTTGATATTCTACCGTATTTGTGTTTTGAAAAAAAGCTGATGAAGAAGTGGAAAAAAATTATATGAATTATTAGGTAACGTGCACAGGCGTATACAATGAGAGGGGGGGGGGGGGGAGGTAACAGAGGTAACTACCCCCCTCCTTAAGATTTTCAACCAAAAGTTTGCTTCATTGTTTTTCTGAAGTATTGAATGGTACGTATCTAAACTTAGTTACGTAATATACCTTGCGTTTCTAATGAAAATCACAGATCAATGTATATACTGCATAATGTATTTCTATTGTTGCATATTTTGTACAATAATTTTCATTTTCCTCGAATTTTTGAACTCTGATTTTCTAAATAAATTATATGAATCAGGTATCATTCAATTGAAAATAAAATTCTGCAAACCTTGCGATAACTTAAAATTCGCTGCAAATTTCTTATACGATTTCTGAAAACCCATTACGTGACTGGAACAAAAAACATTGATTAACGTATTAACTCATTGTTTCACATGTATATAAATATTGTCATATTATAATTATTTAAGCCGAAATGCCCATGTTACCTGACTGTTTAGTGTTTATGATCATTTAGTTGTTTGTGCTGTACTAATAAAATGCTTACGCTAATACGTCCTACATTTCTGTTATGTATTTCATCAAATTAAGATTGATTACTACATGAACCGGTTTTTTTATCTTCCTAAAGTGCCAAAGACTCGACTGTTTCAGTTGCTGCTTATCCTCTCTTTATTTATTATAGTAGTATTCACATATTCCCGAGCATATTCCATAAATAACTATAACAACTGTAAATGAATAGTGAAATATATTTTATCGAGTGGTTCATCATCATAGTCACAATATCTTAACAGACATGTTGTGAACTCGTAAAATGCATTTACATATTTTACGAGTTTCTCTTGGGATATCTTTAAGATCTTTAATGCAGTAGTTTCCCATTTGCTTTCTGCACCTTCATGCCGTTGATCAGATGGTATCTACTGGTTCATCCGCCTTTAGGGGCAATTTCTCACCCCAAGGACAACTCGTCCACCCGAAGCTGTTGGTTGAGAAGAGGTTACTGCTTATACCGACAGTAGTTCGGTGTTCCTTTTAGTCGCCTTTTACGACACGCAGGATGGGAGATATTCTAACCCGCCCCCACACGGGCAAGTAGTGGTTACTACACTATTAATGAGTATCTGGTGAAGTACAGGTAGTTGTAGTCGAAGTATGTCATAAGCCTAATTTTAACCTGATTTCCTGCTATCTTTTTGTGTGTGTTTTCTTGCAAAATGTGATGCACACGCTCAGTTGAGAAGCATACAGCCTCATTCAACTTGCTGACTTCCAATCTCCGATCGAACACTATCATTCCAGCGGTTTTATCGGTGACTTACTTATGGCCTAACGATTTCTTTTGGGCGACCTGAACGTTGTGTCACTTGTATTAGTAATGCCACAACGGAATTCAGTATACCACTGTTTAATTCTTGAAATGAAGTTCCGATAATTTTTATTAAGCCTTTGCTTGGTTTCAGTAGCAAGTAATGCTTAATTTGCACACAAAATTCCCTTTTTCCATGTTTGTGGACATTAACGAGGTTATAGCTGCATTCAATAGCTTTCAAGCAATACATGACGATATTGCTCTAAACTTTACATGAATTTACCGACAGGTGCCAGTTAACGGGAATTGTTTTGCCATTGTTGCGCAGGAAAAAATACGGATTTATCAGAGCACCGCCATATTAAATGTATCGCTAAAGGTCAAAATGTGACCAGCAGAGTAACTTGAGAAGTAGGGGTTGACAAAAAGATAGTCAAGACAAAAGTCGTAGGAACATTTCCTGGCTATCCGATAGTGACCTATATGCTGGCATTGACCTTGATATTTAAGGTCACACCAAGGTCAAATCAATTTTATTGAGTGACAGCCTCCATCTTTGGACACCGGAAACACGGATAATTTTACGTCCAGATATAAGCTTGACCATCTGTAATATTTGAACTTGGATAAGTCAAGGTCAAAATGTGCAGCAGGGTATCTTGGGAAGTAGAGGCCGCACAAAGAAATGGTCGGGGCAAACAGCATAAGAACTTTTCCTGGCTATGCGATGGTGACCTTTATGGTGACAGTGACCTTGCCGTACAAGGTCATTTCAAGGTCATGCCATTTTCTTAAATGGAAACCGCTTCTTTTGAGGCCGGGAATGAAAAGCACTGCATTTTACATCCAGATATGACCTCATCCCTTTAAAAAATTGCTGTTTAAGTTGGAGGATATTACTCTCGGACTATAAGAGCCGGCTATCGCAGTGGTACCAGTCGGCCGTCGAAAAGTACGTCGACATCGGCTGCCGTCGCGCCGCCGCCGGCCGTCTTCGGTGAGGAGGCAGGACAGGACGTGCGGCCGCGCCGGCACCGGCTCAGCATATACACGTCCAGCAGCGCAACACGACACGTCAGAATTTTTGTCCCACTATTTATCACCTTTATTTACAACCAAGGGCGTAGCGAGGATTTTATTTGGGGGGCCAGATAGAAGTATTAATAATAATAACATCAAGGGCGTAGCGTAATTGGGGTTGGGGGGTCTGACCCCCCACGAAGATGTTTTGATGCTTTTTAAATAAGTGTGTAAGTTGATATTTGAATTTATTTTATTTGACAGACTTTTTTTATTTGATCGTTAAGAGTATTGACAGTTCAGTCCAAAGATTGCGACCCAACCCTCCGGCCCCTTATGAATAATATGTACAGTAAGGAAACATTTATTATGGAAAAACAATACTTTTTACATTCGCAGACATTTTTGAGGTTCTTTTAAAAACCGTTTCAATAGTTCACTTGCAATTTTATTTCGATTTTTTTGTACCATCTTTCTGTGTGCATACACAGAAAACTGTAGAGAAGGAAATTAGTATTGCATTTCTTGTTGCAGGAAAAGAATATGTCTTCCCCTCGGTCTTCCCTGAAGGTCTAGTTCCCTAAGGTTTTCTCCTGTCACACCCTTGTTCTGCCACAGGTGATACAATAGTTTGACTTAATTATTGAAAGTTTCCAAATGTTGGTATTGCCAGAAAAGTTGGAATTTCTAAATATTTAATATCCACAACTGATATATTCAACAGTACACTGGGATGTAGTGACGTCAAACCAAAAGCAGGCATATTTTTATCAGCAAAATGCTGCTCCAATGTGGGTATAAGGTATAAGGAATCTAAATAAAGAAGAAAAATCGATCGCTTCCAAAAACCTCCTGGAGACTCAGCCTGGTGGTTGGGGCGATGTTGCAGAACTTGTAAATGAGTTCGAATGGCATTTGCAGTTCTGTCCGAACTACTTAAAATAATTTGGAATTTCCTATCCCCGTTGCTACTATTATCCTTTATGATAGACGTTATTTTTTGGTATGATTGATGCATGTGTCGATGTCGGTCGTCTTTGAGGATAACTCATTAGTAAGGTTCCAATAAGCCTGAAACGTTGGCTATCAATCCAACGCCTATAGTGAACTGACGTGCAAGGTGAATCAACTACCTCCTCTCATCTGTTGACTTTAGAACTCCCCGATTTGATCGGGCATGTGGTTGCCTCCCCATAACCTGCTAGGGGGAGGGGGCAGCCTACCTCTTCTGCCCATACCTGGCTATGCCCTTGCTTACACCACCTTGCGCAGGCTGCTTCATCGTGACCGCTTGCTAGTTTCAGTACAAAGCCGGCTTAGATATGTTCAAGGCTAGTCGACTAATGCAGTGTACTTAAATTTCGTAGCCAGTACCAAATGTTGGCTTTTTTGCTATGATATATAATGTAATCTTATCTACTCTCATTAAGTTGTACTGCCAGATGGTAATTTATATACTGGACATTGTTCTCGACGCTCTTCAGCAACTTTACTAGTAGATGCTGGGGAGGATATAACATCATAGAAAAGACATGGTGGCTGGCGATCCACGGCTGTTGCTGAAGGATATATAGATGATTCTAAAAAAATAAGACGGAAACTGAAAACAAAATCTACAGTTCGATGATTAATCAACTATGTACGAGTACTACTTCTACGACATATTTGCAGCAGCCCCAAAAATGAGACAGTAAACATGAATACTTCGGTATCACACATTCAGCTTCACAATTACTCAAACTGTACCATCAATGTTGTTACCAATAAAGAAAATTAGTAAATATTATTATACCTTGAAATTCCTCCTTAGAATAAAATTTGACAATTTTTATAAGAGTGTTGAATAAATCTATTTTATGTATTTAAATCGTACTATTTATTGGTACGGTCGTAGAGGTTCAACTCGCGGTAATGGTTTGGATGAAGTCAGAAATATATTTGGTGCTCCTACCGAGTGCCGACACTACATAGGATGCCTAATGCCTTCACAAGACGCCCGACGAGTTCGACAACGGTAATCTCCTTTCGGCATTTTTTGCTGGGCTAGCTAGGGGGCTAGCGCGGTCATAAGTGTAGTCAAAATTGTATGTTGTCTTGTTTATAATCAGATCTCAATATACAATAAATAGATCAATTTATTTTGCTTTTATCAATTGCAAATTGGTACTTGCGATTATTTTGATCTCCTACCACTACCTGAACTATTATAATACATATATTTTATATATAATTACGTTTTTATCATTACTTAGGTCTACATAATAACGTAACTGCACTATAAAAGTGTCGGTACTGATTGAGACCTGAAAGAAATGTAAACAACTCATATTTTCCTGACTTCATCTATAATAACTCACTTGTTGATTTACAGCACTTGCCCCCGGCTTGTGCTGCAAACTTCAAATGCGTGAATTATTACGGTCATTACCGCTCGTTGAATAATATACTAATATACTGGATGCTTTAAATTTACGGAATAAATTATGGAACTCTACAATGTATCCCCAGCCGCTCTACTGGTACGTGCATATGGTGTGCCGGTGCCGACCGGGGGTACCAGTACTACCACTCCTGGTTCCATTTCGACAGATGCGCGGTACCACCTGCCCGACAGAAAAAGTCTGGGCGGCGACGGGCGAGGAGAGGAGAGGATGAGGAGGGACCAGCTGGTGTGTGATGATGCTACGACCGGCTTTCAATGCGGACAGACTCACCCCCGTTTCTTATCTGGCTTACCCTATTACAGAGGTCCTCAAACTTTTATTTCCACGACACCAAACTATTCACATACCTACCCTCTTCACAGCTGCTTGAATAATAACAATAATTTATTCGTATTGAACAAGAATACAAGTTAAAAAATGTGGAAGATTAACACTTACATATAAAGCTCTATTTGACATAAACAGCATCATTCAAAAATTCTTCAACACTATAATAAGCCTTCTTTAAAAAACACATTTTGACAGTTTGATTAAATGTATAAAAAGGAAGATTCTTTATTTGGCTAGAACCATTGATTAAAGTATTTAGGCTAGAACATAATCTATTATAAAAAGTCTGTGAAATATGTAATGAGTATTTTTCGTATTTTTTGTTATATGCTCATTTTTCTTCAAAAGTGAACCATGTCTGGTGTGAGCTATGAGTGCTTGATATGGTTGACTTCTTATCAATATGTTGTTTACCATACAACAAACATTTGAAAATATAGATACAACATACAGTCAATATATTATGTTCAATGAAAAGAGGCTTACATGACGTATCAACACGTATATCAAAAATAAGCGATACGGCCCTTTTCTGACAAATAAATCACATTTAGAATATAGCGCTCCCCAAAGAGTGACATTATATCCTGCATTATATTGCATATGTGCATATATCAAAGTCTCGAGAAAAGTATACGGAAAGCAGGTATTCTTTAGGATGACTATTTTAACAAGATATAGCAAATATGGCACTGTTTATTTTTGAACATATGCGACTACTAACAACCTTACTTAATTAGAAACGTTAATAACATCACCGTTATTTAATGTTACACTTTGCTCGTTCAGTATATGTTTTCTTAAAAAAATCATGTAATCTGTTTTTTTAAGATTTAGTATTAACCTATTCATATGACAAAAAAAAGAGACATACCTGGGAAAAGGAGAAAAATGTACAGGTTTCATGCTCAATTTCTTTAGCTTGCTTAATAAAGCTTTTAAGATAAGGTATTTATTGCTTTCTTCATATTGATTGGAAGTTTAATCACCATCTCAATTTTTTGACCTGGAAAATTTTGGCGTGAGATATTTGATTTATGCTTGCGACAAGAACCTATAGTAAAAAAACATAAATAAACTTGAAATATAAGCATGAGTTCTCAGAGAACATTTTTTGACGTTAGGACAAGAAGTAAAGTGAAATCAAACACCCAAACTTCATAAGGAGTTATAATAAAAACGTAAACGTGAACGAAAAATCATATTGTAATTCCAATGAATATGTAGAGTGTGACCCAGCATGGATAGATATGATGAAGTGGTAAACAGGCTTTTATGGCATCTTGTGATTTTTTTCTTTGACCCTGAATGAGATGCGTTTTTGTCATTTTCGTTAGGTGTTATCTATCATAATGCAGACAACCTCATGACTGTGAGGCACTAGTTTTCGTTTCGAATTTAACAGCAGTGCAGCAACACTCTGTCTACTGCGTGTGCCTTTTATCCTGGGCCGTCCATTCAATTAATAAATTTTATGTTATTCATTCCAAATAATGTTTTGTCCATTTGACTTTGTACTATGCTAGGGAAGCTACTCAGAAGATTTGTAAACAGTTTTTATTTCAATAGTAGTTTTATTTTTAAAGGCTTCTCTGAACAATGCATTCCTTTTTTTGATTCAGTTGGGGGATGCACCGTCTTTTGTTAGTATCCTTCCAAAATAATAGAGCTCTTTTAATTGTTGTATTTCTTAATCTCGTTTTGCCTTACGTTTTGCTTATTCGACGTATTAGGAGGTTAGTATTAATAAAAAAATTATCGTGGGATGTTTAATCAATAATGTTATTTGTTACAAATTATTTTTTGTCCGTTTTGTACGCCGAGGAGGGCTACAATAGCATCCAAAACATACTTAGTAAGCACTTTTAATTCCAATAGAAGTGGGTTTATTTTCTACAGCTTATCGGCACAGTGCATTTCTTTTTTTTAATATAATTGGTTTTTGTTAGTAGACTTCTAAAATTGCAGAATTCCCTTAAGTATATTTTTATATCCGATTTTGTTGTGTAGCTGTTATACTGTTCCTTTATGTTTTGCCATGGAACTGCTTTTACAAGCATGGTATGATAAACCCCATAGTACTTTCAAAAATACCAATCAGTTTTCGTTTGAACTTTTCGTTTTACGAGAATATCACGTTATCACGTGTCAAAAAAAATCTGGACACCCGGTATAGCATACTCTATGGAAATGTTTAGTATGTGGGGGTAGAGCAAGTATCATTGTCGGACTCCATATTTATTTTTCGCCTTTTTTCTGCTACCATTGTTTAAAATTCTATCTCTGCATCTTAGAAGGTTTTTAACAATACTTTCCAGTCTATTTTTTTAATAATAGTTATAATAGTAGTTACCCGTGTGGGGGCGGGTTAGAATATCTCCCATCGTATATCTTGCGGAGAAGGCGACTAAAAGGAACCGAACTACTGTCGGTATAAGCAGTAACCTCTTCTCAACCAACAGCTTTGGGTGAACGAGTTGACAAGAGTCAGGACACCTTGTCCTTGGGGCGAGAAATTGTCCCTGTAACTACTGCATTAAAGATCTTTAAGATATCCCAAGAGAAACTCGTAAAATGAGTAACGTGAGACTATTGATAATATTCGTGTCGGCAATAATCTAGCTCCGACTTAATGCGTTTTACGAGTTCACAACATGTCTGTTAAGACATTGTTACTATGATGATGATAGTAGTAGTATAGTAGTTAATAGTAATAAGAGGATAGGGTTAGGGCTGAACTGAGTCTTTTTTTAAATCCTTTTCAGTCCCTTTTTTATTGCATTATGTTTTATTTCTTACTTTTCTTTTTGTAAACAAGTTCATTTCAAATAAATATAAAAAAATACGTTAGAAGATAATTTATGGTGACAATTTGAATTCCTCAACTAAATTTTCATTTTCTCCCTTTTCAGACACATTTGAAATTTACAAATTTCTTGATGTCGAGGAACCACCATAATTTGACAATCAACGTCACAAACCTGCTATTTGATATGCCCACATCAACAACAATCAAACGGAATTTAGTGCGGTGACTATCGAGCAGGCATGATACTGGTGAAAAAAGGAGAGCCTTTTTCGAAAATTCAATAATTTTTATTTGAATTACCTATTCTAAGTTATAGACTTAGTTGTATTAATTAGCCTTGATAAGCATAATATCGCAATATCATCCATGATATGTAAGTGGCGGTTGAATTCAAATGCAGTTACTTTTTACAGGCTGCAGTTTTAGACCGTGTAGCAATAAACCATTCCGCTAGCCTTGTGTTACTCATGTTTTTGCATACATACATAGTTAAATATTCATACTTAAATATCAATTCCATGATAAAATCGCTGGTTGAATGGCGTTCAACGATAATTAAATTACTCACACAATTGCTTATTTTTACAAAGTGTCCAGACACGTTTACAACAAACAATTGGTAGTTTTAAAGATATAATCATCACACCGTGCTGTAAACAGTCGATAAAAATGTGATTAGATGAGTTGCATGCTTTGCTACCAACTCAGGGAAGCCATGTAATTGATATTATAACTTAGAATTATAGTTATTAGCATCTTTCAGAAAGTGGTTTACCTTTTAACAGTCGTAATCCATGTAGAATATTATACAGGGTGGCCGATTTATAGTAGCACAGTTTGTTTTCAGTTTACGATATCGTCACAATGTATCTATAATAAAAAATAGTCAAATCAAAACTATTTCGAGTTAAGGAATGTTGCGCTTACATCCCAAATTTCACACGACTTATCCAGTAAATTTAATTACAACTACAATACTTTTTTATAATACAAAATATGTATTTTACTCGTCCTGATGTGACTTCAAATTATTTATAATTTGGCCATATATCAGCACTTTGTGAGAGTTTCATAAAAACAATATTCCTTTCAACAAGGTCATATGTCATGGTATGATTATAAATAACAGAAAGGATCTAATACTGTTTCACACAATGGGACCATATATTTTGGTTTCAAGAAAATATTGAAGGCACGATTTATTATTTAATTTCATTCAACAGGTAGTTTGGTTAAAAAACTATCCAAAACTCCTTTCCAAAACAAACAGTTGTGAATAAAGCTTCTGGATTCGCAAGAGGCGCTAGGGATTCATCAAGCCAAGTAGCCTGAGCTTTTTCTTAAGTACTTGACTTGACTTGAAACCTTAAGCTTTTGAAAATTTGATATTTGACTTGACTTGATTCTCGATCTAAACTACTTGACTTGATATCAAGTAAAGGCAAACTACTTGATATTACTTGAGGAACAGATTTTCAAATTGCATTTTGTTCATTATTACAAATTTTTAGGAGAAGCAAAAAAAAAACAGTACAGAGAGACCAAATCGGAGAAAAAAAAATTTTGGGATAATATAATTATATGTGGTCTATGGAACTCTTTCTTTGAGATTTGGTACAAGAAAGTTGGAAAACAACTTGCAAAAATTAACAAAAACTCTTGGACATAATGCAGTTTGTTTGTCTCTAGTAGACAGTTAGTTTGTCACTACTGGACAACAAGTGATTTGAGTTACATTGTTAAGTAGCAAAAACAAAAATTTGGAATATTTGCTGCATATTAAAATGAAACAACAAAATATAATAGTATAATATTTGTAATTTGTTAGATTAAAATTTAAGTAAATTTAGTAATCAGTAGTGCTCTGACTGCAAATGTACTTTACTGTATATATAGCTGGTCAATAAACGTTAAGTAAGTAAGTAATATAATATGGTATGGATAGAAGATTTTTTTTTCAATGAAATCATTTTGGTATTTCTCAGCTGGCTCATTGCAGCTACCGAACTGCGTCGTACAAGTACGAAAATAAAATCCCAATCAAAATGCATTTTGTCTGTCTTATTGTTCATAAAGAGTAATAAGTATTTGATTGTAGGAATACAGCGCAAATGAAAAATTGTGACAAAATGCATTTTGAAAGTCTACTCCTCACTTGATATCGATCTGTAAAATGTGCATCGTAGCGTTAAAATAGGGGATTCACAGAAGTTACGACAGCAAGCAGGCACTCCATGACGACGCGCTCTTGCTATTGGTATTACAAAACCATTAAGCATTACGAGCCAAGTAACTGGATGTACTGTGTTGTCCTAATTCTAGACCCCGACATAAAGTGGAAACATTCTCCGATACAAGTTGGGAAAACGAGTTCCAGATAGAAGCAGTTAAACATTTTGGAGATATTTTTAAAGCACAGTATTTTAGGGCTGACTCTCTGCAGATCATAAGCCACAACCATCAGTTCCAGTAGCATCATCTTCAAACCATAGTTGTGTCGAAAAGTTTGAAATAGATCTACTAATTTTATTTAATAGAAAACCTGCCCATAATGCAGTCGACGATATGGTCTAGTGTTTCGAAATCGACAACTATATTTCTGACCCAACGCCAGCTTCCTCAGCTCCAGTTGAAAGGCAGTTTTCTAGAGCTGTCTTAACTCTTACCAAAACAAGAAATCGATTAGGTGATAACTCTGTTAGAAGTCTTGTGTGTCTCAAATCATGGATGGCAAATGAGGATATTAAAGATCTATTTAGATATTCACTGTTTTCATGTTTGAGCTTGTTGTTTTTCTATGTATTATTGTTAGAATTCAAAATATTTCGCATTTTTATTTTATATTATTACATTCATCATTTAACTAAGTTTGTTGGAGTTTTCGTTTTAGGAGTTTTTTTTCCATAAAAGATTACATCTTTATATACATATATTTTTATTGTTATTGCGTTTTGGCAGTTAATCAGATTAATATCAAAAAAGAACTATTTTTTCAAGAAAAATCAAGTAGCTTGAACAACTTGATTTTCAAGTTACTTGATGTGTTATTACTTGACTTGAATTTCGGAAATAAATACTTGACTTGATATCAAGTCAATTCAAGTAGCTTGAAAATCGAGTCAAGTCGTGAATCTCTGAGAGGCGCGCGCACCGCTCGCACACCTTTCGTCGCAATCCACCACCTGTTGGTTTTTCAACGAATGCTTTGTATGTTCGCCGAACAGATTTGGACGTGAGCGTGTAATATTTGTGGTTTGTGCACATTCAGTGTGGATCGCATGAGGTTCGTTCGCGCGCGCCTCCTGCGAACCCCGTACAAATTTAGCGAACAGGTTGCGCGCCTGCGGCACGCCGCGCATATTTGTACAGACCTTTAAGGGTTATGCTTAACCATGGCACAGAAATATCAATAAAAATTCATTCAGCAAAAAAACAGAACCCCTAGCATATTTAGAAAACAGAAGACATAGGACTGAAATTGTTGTATGTAATTAAGGAATGCCCCGCAATCAGTTTGATAGTGCAACTATGCCTTTATAAAATATGAAGCAGAGGCTGAATCTCATCAGAAATTTTTATTATTGTTATTGTGAAACTTGTATTTAACAACACTACTTTTAAATCAGTGTGTGAATACATACTACATTCCGAAACGATCGAGTCATGGAGTTTTGCTCACAATACCCAAACCTGATTTATGATACGAAACATATATAGGTACAGATGTAGGTTCACAGAACATGTTTTTATGAACTCCCTCACTGAAACAAGCAAAAAAGCAAAAACTGTTGTGATACTTGTTAGATATTTGATTCCTGGAGGGCTTAATCAATAATAGCATTATTTGTTGTAATTCTCTTATAAATAAGCATGTAGTTGAGTTATATATGTACTCATTCCTCAAAACTTTATTTTATATTACAAAACAAAAATTTTTCGCCCTGTAATTGTTTAGGCTAAAAACGAAAACTGTAATGAAGGAACGAATTTTTTATAGGTGGTTTATAGAGTGGTGTAACAAAATTGTCTTAAAATGAAATATCAAAGTTTCTGCAATTAAAATACTCTAGGATTCGAAAACGTTTTGTGCGATGGATTTATACATTTTTGACCCGAGGCTTAGTTGTACAGCTCGGTGTAGTTTTATATACCTACATATTTTGCTCTAAAAATAGACTATTGGCTGGGCCCGTGAAGTTATAACTTCGATTTTCCCAAAAAATAGAAAACCACAGCATCCATTATTTGCTATCGATTTACTACTTTTTCCACCAATATTTTTCGTTTTTTAGCTTTGGCTACACAGCAAAATTGAAATACGGTAATTTCAGACTGCTCAACATTTTTCAAATTTTTGACCACGCAACTTCCATGATTTTTCGATCTTAGGTGACGTAAAAAACGATAGCTAATTGACGATTGCTTAAAAATATAAAGAGCTTTGAATTCTAGTATAACCTAGAACTATGGTCTTCATCTTTATAGGTAAGTAAGGTTGCGTTTCCACCAGAGATGTGCGAGGATGTGTTAAGAGGAATGTGTTTTTAACGAACCAATAGAATCACTTGAATTACCTCGCCTCGCTAAGCACAGCTCTGGTGGAATCGGCTTAGCGGTGCGAAGTTTCTGTACGTATAAAACAAGGCATGTGGAGGAGGAATGTGTGCTATTAAAGTGTTTCGAGAGATGTGCGCTATAGAAATGCGTTGAGACGGATGTGGGCGAGGGACGAGTTCTGTTGATGTAGGCGAGCAAAAAAAACTCTTAAAAGAGCCCGCTACACACCCTCGCAATGCTGATCTGCACACCGTTTCACAGCTCTGCCACACGTCTTCGCAACGGCTCATCTTCCTAACACATTTCTTGTGGAAACACCCACACCGTTTCACAGCTCCGCTACACATCCTCGCTTTGCACATCTCTGCTGGAAACGCAGCGTAAAAGTGGAAAAACATTTAAGTGAAAAAACGGTGGAAAAATGACAAAGATAAATTGTTAATTGATAATTTATTTATTTATTTATTTACACAATTTGGGGTGAAAACAGTATAAACCAAAAGTACACCCACTACTAAATAACAAGTATCGTACACAAGTACAAAAAGGTATTAGTTTTGTTGCTCATCCCTTAAAACTAGACATTGAAATAGAGAATCAAAAATAATCATACAACAATTGCTATTCAATTTACTTACTTACTATCTTACTTACTTACTATCTACTACTATATATGTCTAATTATTCGGTCGAATTGTTTAAATATTGAAGTTTTAATTTACGTTTGAGCGACTGTAGGCTGGTGCTAAATATATCTATATTACAAAAACAATTGTGATTTCTTTGAGCTCTGATTAACGGAGAATTAGTGCCAAGATTTGTTCTGCGAAATGGTGTTCTGAAAAGTTCATTTATCCTAAGATTCCTTTCAGGAGCATTAAAATTAAGACGAATCAATAGATCCTGACAATCAAGCAACCCACTTGACAATTTATGAAGGCAGCAAATATCGGAAATAGTTCTTCGATCTTTCAACGTAATCATTTTGAACATTTTCATAATCGGCGTGTAGTTTCTATCCGTTATCGGTAGTCCAATTTTATGTGATAGCATCCTCAAAAACTTATGCTGGACTCTCTCTATCCTAGTAATGTGTACACTATAGGAAGGATTCCACACTACAGATGCGTACATCAGTTTGTTATGCACATAGGCATAGTACAATGAAAGCAGAGTTCTAGGATTCCTGAACTCCCTGCATGACCTATTGATAAAACCTAGAGTTCTGTTGGCTTCATTTACAATGTGCTCTATGTGGTTACTGAATGATAATTTTGTATCGACGTATACCCCTAAATCTTTAACTGTACTCAGCTGTTCCAATTCAGTATTCCCTAACTTATATTTAAATTCAACAATGTTCGTTGTATTTTTGGTAAGTCTCATGAAATTACACTTTTTGAAGTTAAGAAATAGACAGCTTGCATCACAGTATTTCTGCAGAGATTCTAGATCATTTTGCAGTTTTAAACTGTCATTCATAGTTTTTACTACAGAGAATATTTTCAGATCGTCTGCATATAACAAATAATTACTGAATTGTAAAGCTGATGAAATGTTGTTAATATAAATGTTAAAAAGCAGTGGGCCCAAATGGCTTCCTTGGGGAACACCTGACGTAACTAAAAATGCATCTGAGTGGTATCCATTCACAGATACCACTTGCTTACGAGCCGTCACATATGATGATATCCAATGACATAAATAACTATCGATACCCGATTCAGCAAGCCTCCCGATCAAGATAGAGTGATCAATTTTGTCGAAAGCCTTGCTGAAATCAGTATATACAACATCGACCTGAAACTTGTTGTCAATAGCTTGAGATACATACTCAACAAAGCACATTAGATTTGTCTCAACTGATCTTTTAGGAAAAAATCCATGTTGTTGTGTAGTGATCAGGGTCGATGTAGTGGTTAGGAGAGCATCATATATTAATTTTTCAAATATCTTAGAAAAAACCGAAAGTTTAGTGATGGGGCGATAATTTTCTACTAGTCCTCGGTCTCCTTCTTTATAAATAGGCAAAATATTACCTTCTTTCCACCTGGTTGGGAAGACCCTATGGCTTAGCGATAACTTAAAAATGAGATGTAATGGTAAACATAGGCTGGTAACACAGTTTTTAACAAATAAAGGAGGTATAGAGTCGGGTCCTGCAGATTTCTTAGTGTCTAATGAAGATATCAAATTAGTAATGTTGTCAATGGCTACCAAACTAGCATCAATAGGAGTGGAATCCTTCTCCAAGTTAACTTTTTTTGACTTGATATGTACACCTTCAAAAAAGTTCGCAAATGCGTTACATATTTCCTGACCAGTTTTCACCTCGATATTTCTATAACTTAAAGAACTAGGTATAGATATATGGTTTTTCCTTTTACTTGAAACATATTTCCAGAAGTGTTTGCTATCATTTGAAATATTACTTTCTGTCATAGTGATATAATCGTCAAAATCTTTTTTGATCATAGCTTTTGATTTAGTTCTTAGTTCACAGAACACATTATATGATTCCATATTATTATAACGTTTGTAAAGTTTGTGATACTTATTTTTTCTTTTTATAGTACGTATTGTTTCTATTTTGAAATATATTGGGTATCTGCCTCGAATTTTGTATGTTGGTGTGAACTTATGAATTACCTCATTTAGGTTAGTATAAAATATATCTAAGGATTCATCTACAGACTTATCACTAAACAATTTTTGCCAGTCTATATTTAAAAGAGCACTATTGATTGAAGAGTAGTCTGCTTTGTTGAAGTTATAAAGACAGCGACTTTGATGGGCCAGTGGCCTCAGGCAGACGAATTTGTAACAAAATGTTATTGCTGGATGGTAATTATCTTCTGGAACTAATATGTCGACTGACTTATCAATGTTACTTAGGGAATTTACGTTGCTCAATAGAAGGTCTAATAAACGATCATTTGAATTCAAAATTTGGTTGTACTGCATTAGCTGTAAGTAAGAAAATGTGTCGATCAGTGCGCTTTCTTGTTCAGGAACATTGAAAGGTTCACTGAAATTTTCGTTAGGTACTTTTTGCCAACTAATTGATGGAAGGTTAAAGTCACCAACCAGCAATACGTTATTTTGTCGGATGAATTGTTCATTTTGGTATAATTTGTTAACAAACAAAGCATATGCTAAACTATCTTTAGGTGGTAAGTATATACAACATATAAACAACTTAGAACTATTCTTATTTTCTAAAGATAACCAAAGATCTTCCGCGCCAGATTCCATTTCAGAACACCGTTTCGCATTGAGCGCATTTTTAACTGCAATTAGAACACCGCCACCGTCACTTTTGCATGAAGAAGAGCTCTCACGATCTCTTCTGAATACCGTATAGTCTGGTCCAAACAATTCACTATCACGTACACCATCCTTAAGCCATGTCTCTGTCAAACATATCACATCATAGTCGCTTGCACATACGTTGTTGAAGAATGTGGTAGTTTTTGATCTCAGTCCTCTTGTATTTTGATAGTAAAGGTAGAGATTTTCTTGGGTATCCATTTGTGGTCGAATAATTTTTTTAGAAGTAATTATAAAACTGCTTATTTGATTTTTCCCAAATCCTCTGAGTCCCTTATCAAGATAATACCGGAAGTATCACCCTTTCTCACAAAGATGTCACCATTTTTGGTCCATACAAATCGGTACTGTTTGAGTTTGGCCAGCGTTCTTGCTTCTCTATAGAGTAACTTATTCTGCATAGTGAGGTGTTCATTAACATAAAATTCATCAGAGACTCCCTGAATAGACATTTTTGGCGATCCATTACTTTTTTGCAATCGTTTGGCTTTAGCGGCAGCTAAGATATTATCTCTTTCTTTGCGTGAGACAAAACGAGCAATTATGTTTTTTGTTTTGGATTTTGAGTTTTTATTTATTTGAACTCTGTGTATATATTCAACTTTGTCTAGATCAGTTTTATAGTCAACATAGTCGCCTATCTTTTTCAGTACCTCCAGTAGATTTTCATTTTGTTTCTCAGGGATGCCCTGTATTTCAATATTATTTAGTCGAGAAACTTGTTCAAGAGAGTTGATTTTGGATTGAAGGTTTGTTACCTCCACTTTCAAAGAACAGTTTTCGGCGATTAATCTTTCTGTTTTTTTTATGTACTCATCAATTTTCGAGAGTTTGTTCTCGAAATCAGAGACTTTTTCGCTACAAAATGTAACTGAGTTCATCAGTGCCATTTGTTGTTCGCGCATCTGCCTGATTTCCATCTTAATTTCCTGCATTGACGAAACAAGTGTATCATTTGCTCCAATACCACCGTTGTTGCAAGAGCTTAACGCAAACGATGGCTTAGGCAGCTGCAGTGATGTACCCATGGACCGTCTTGCCGAGTCGCCTCTGGTATCTCTGCAGTCGGAACATTTCCAGGTAACACCGTCTTCACGCAAACTGTCCAGCTGTTTGATGCTCATATTTAGACAAACTCCGTGATAAAAACGCTCACAAAAACCATCACACTGAATGCCTGGGTTTTTGCGGTTTACTGTATTGTCGCAAATTTTGCACTGCTTATTTGACATCTTGCAGGATATTTAATTGATTCAGCCGGCACCTTGCCCAATTGTATCAATATAATACGATAAAGGTGTGGTATGCTTACCAATAGCGTATTTGTATGAGTCACTATTATTTTTCTGAAGAACTACTTGGAAAAAAAAACGATAAATTGCGGAGCAACAAAACAGACGTCTGTTTCCCACGACGGTACGTATATTGAATAATGATGGTGATCATTTTCAAATGTATTGAAATTCTAGGTTATCATGCGTAGGATCGACAAACGCTTAGTGTAAAGACTTGTAAAAATAATGGAAATAAATAAATGGTCATGATCTTCAAATATTCAAAAAAATTATAGGCTGCATGAACTTAGCTTAAAGTTTAAATTTTGACTTTTCTGTGTAATGAAATGAGGAAAAAATGTTGGTTTGTGGGAAAAGGCGACAAAACGATGGAAAATTGCTGCGCTTTTTTTTTGGTGTTCCAGAAAAATCTGGGCTAACTGCACGGATATCCTCGAGCTATGTATTCTCAGTACAAAAACCAAATCACTCGGGATAAAGCAACGAATAAAAACACGTTCTGATCTTATGCTCGAACACAGTCGCGCGATTGTAGTTGGATTGATATCGAAGAAATGAGATTAAATTCAAGATTGCATCTGAAGCGGGATTGCCGTTCTTTATGTAGTACTGGCATTTGTTCCATAATAAAAGATTTGTATTATTATCTACAGCAACGTAATGTTTATGTATTATTTTTGATACCGAACCTTGCGCTGTCAAGGTCAAACGACTGCTCAAACCAGATTTAAATGTGAAGTCGTCCTGAATGATGTTGTCCTGCACTAGAACTATGTTCATATACAGGGATGTATTGCTTCCCATTCCTGCTAACAAAGGTATACAGGGTGAATTCTAAGTTGATACTTTTTTTAAATTGTATATTCAAGTCGTTAAAATAAACAACTTTTTCGAATAACTTATTTCGGAAAACTGAAAAATAAGCGAGATACGGAATAAAAAAAAGTATATCTGGGTTAGTGTATCTAGACGTACCGAGTCTTTTTATATTCAGATTTTTTTGTTGGGATTTTTGTCGAATCAATTAGGCATTGTACATGTCAGATAGTGCAGTAGTCAGTTTTGGTTTATCGTTGTTAATTTTAAATTGGTAAATCCTAAAAGTGGTATTTTATTATGAAACTACTTTTAGGATTTACCAATTTAAAATTAACTATCATAGACTGAAAGTGACTAATGCACTAATTAACAATTACAATGCCTGATCGATAAGAAAAATATTAGCGAAAAACTAAACATAAACAGACTAGGTACATCTTGATACACAAGCCCAGATTTACCCTTTTGATTCTGTATCTCGCTTATTTGCAGTTTTCGGAAAATAGTTATTTGAAAAAGTTGTTGATTTTTACGAATACAACAGTTTAAAAAGGTATCAACTCAGGACTCACCCTGTGTACAGTAGCTGCTTCAACTTTACGCACCAGTGCGATATAGGCGTTGAGGCAAAGGTAGGAACCTGTGAACGCAATCAGATACACTTATGTGCCTTTGAGTAAAAGCAAGGGATATTAGTATCATCCAAAGGAATCATCTATTATTATTTGTCATTGTATATAGACTATACTTCTGTTTATTGCAATTGTATTCAAAATAGCGCCGAATACGAGCACATTTCTCTTCTATATAATATGTATAATCGAGTATACAATTAATCGTATATATAAAAATGGTTAGCACAGTCAGTGGAGGTCTCTAGCATAATTGGGGCTACTTAGCAACATGGCTAATGGTGTAAACAGTCGGGAAACATTGTGACGTTGTGATTGTATATGCACTTTTAGATCCTATTTAGATAAGGTGACAGGTAGACCGACGGAAGTGGCCAACATTAATTTCTGGTGATGTACGAGAGGGCGTTTTGAGGTTCTTTGAATGGGAGAGGAACAAAATCACAAAATTTCCCTCATTTTCACCTGCTACTCTTATACACATTTGCAATCTTGTGGCTTATGCATGCCATGCTACTAAAGCACAGAATAAAAACTTAAAACATGCACCGATCGCTTGAAAGCTAATCCTCATTATATTGCAGTAATTGATTTTATCTTCTTCCTGTCACCTTGGAACTGAAATTTCAGAGAATCTTGGAATTTACTGGACTATTGTTAAAAATGGATAAGGTGCAAAACAATTTTTGAATCAATCAATAATGAACCACAGGGGTGGCCAAAACGTCATCAAAGCGTATCTTCCACTATTTGAGACCTGAAGCATGATGGAACGGAGAGACAGCCACAGGATACATTTCGAAGTTTTTAAGTGCCTGCTAAGTAGGCCAAATTATACGAAGCTAGTCATAAAGTCCACAGCAAAGTTGTATTATTATGAATGAAAAACAATATAAATTGTTATTGGTCTTGGCTGTTTTTGTTTAAAATTAAAGGAAACATTCTTATTTTACCTGTCTAATAATATAAGTACAGCGTGATCCGCTTAGACAAATGAAATCGAGATTGCAACTTCGGTACGCAATGAGGTACCATTTTTTATATCCCAAAAAGGGTAAAATTTTTGTTTCAATTTTTTTCGATACCTTGTACATTTCACCTAATTGATAATTGATGGTATTTAAACTATATATAATTTATTCTTCAATTTCTAAACTTGGCATACATTGTGTTATATACGTAAGTGCATGCTTGACATTTCATTGAAATAATTATGGATTCTTTTAGATACCTACCTTTGACCGACAACAAAATATCCAGATGATCATGAAGTGTTTCAAAAAAAATTGTACTTTATACTTCATGATTGCTTCTTAAGTTATTTATTTTTTGGTCTAATAACTTTATACATATACATTTTCTGACTTCTGGTTTCAAAAGGATTTCCGTGCTTCCTTTACTTTATAAAAGCGGCATCCTCTGTTTTCTCCATTTATTCTGAAAAAAAAACTACTTGACCGACGGCACGACAGTTGGTTCAATGAACATAATAGTTGATATGACTTATACAATACTGAACATGTGACGGCTGGGCTCTGTAATGTCCTCTGGTCTACCTTTCCGCGACTTCTTGCATAGAATGCACTCTTTGTTATGAATTGGTCCCGATAGTGCAAAGAAAAAAACCTTGGTAGAAAATAGTACGAGTAGTCTGTACTCCAGCAAATATATCATTGGGTTGATAACCTAATCGTAATCCTCTCGAGCATGGAACACACACACACGACATGCCATATAAAACACGTTCATAAGGGCATCGACCCTCCTACAAAAGCGGATAGACAAAGATGGAAATAAGATATTTTTGGGGGACTCTTTGTTCACGAACAACCTAAATATTTATAGTGCACAGAGTGATGACAAGAACGAGACGGTACCGTTATCGTGGGATTTACTTTTACTGCATGAAAGGTTGCTTTGACTGTGTAACATAGTAGTCATAATCCTGTATGCAGAATGGTGGGCAATGTGGGTTTAAAACTTTCATTCATTCTTCATTATTTTATGCTATCACTTGATTGTGCCTGATTTCACATAGTACGCAGGGTACGATTTTTATTTGTTAATGGTGGGCATTCACCTCAGATGTGCAGACTATCTAGATCGAGCAAAGTGGGAAACTCTCAAAAATATCACGTTGAAGTTGATTTGCCGAGTAAAGATGGCATTGTACTGAATTCAATGAAGTTATAGACTCTGAATTTAGCGAAGTGCAAAAGCTGTTTTTGGGACAGTTGAGTCGCGTGCAAAGCACTTGCATCCGTTCATTGCGCATCCAAAGCGTATGGAGTTGCAAGAAAGTTATTGGTTGCGCAGTGAGACTACTCAAATGCTATGTCTGGTCTGTGCTCTTGTATGGTGCTGAGTCCTGGACGTTGACGGAAGCGTCCACAAAGAAAATTGAGGCTTTTGAGACGTGGCTATACAGGCGAATTCTCAGAATTTCCTGGATTGACCACGTGTCCAACAACAGAACTTTAGAAAGGCTTCAAGAAGAGACCGAACTCGTGGGCATTATTAAAAAACGCAAATTGGAATACCTGGGTCACATAATGAGGAACCAAAAGAGATACGGTCTGCTCCAGCTGATACTTCAGGGAAAGGTCTTCAGAAGGAGAGGACCCGGTAGGCGCTGAATCTCCTGGCTGAAAAACCTAATTAAATGCCCTATTAAGAACTTTAATGTTCCACTTTTTTTAATAAAAATCGCATGTTCTGCTAATTTAAGAAAGAAAAGTTATCACAGCAACCCTGTTTATAAAAATCATAACTAAAAAATGAAAAGAACACAATGAAGTGTTACTTAAACTCAAAAGAAAACATATTCGCGTGTTCTAACTTAAGAAAACCATATAACCATATATGCAATGTCATAAAAAATTAAGTGGAATGGAAACAATATAATACTGGAATAATCAGTTACTAGAAAAGCTTTAAAATATATGTATTTGAAACTATAAAACGCATGATATTATTCTATTAAACCATCATTTCCTATCTCTAACTGAAATATGCTTCATTTATCATAAAAAAGTTGGCAACTGTAGTTACTGGCAGTGGATTGGCCAATGCGTAGAGCCGAGGGCTCGTGACCGGAAGGTCCCGAGTTCGATTCCCGTCAGTGGCGGAAATTTATTTGTTTTTTTCGATCAGAAATTAATTTACATAAAAAAGCTCAGCGAGAATTCTCACCTGAGCCTTCACTCTTGGCTTCTAAAAGTGATCTTCCTAGACTAACGCTGGGAAACAGTAACAAAGCCTACACAGAACACGAGGCACATGACCAGAGCAGTCGATGCCATTGACACAGAAGTGAAAAAATAACTGCAGTTACCTGTGATATGATTCATTCACATCTAATCCACCATTGGATCTAAAGTCATGCGAGTAATCACGTTCACGAGTGTTCAAGCAAAGAGTCGAGTACAGGTATGTTATGAGAACGGTATAAAAAATTAAGCATTGTCAGTAACCAAACTGGAATTTTCAAAGTAGGTGAAGTGGATAACCTGAATGAATTTTTTATTCTCAGCATTGAAGAGATATTAGACCTGGCATTTTAAGTGTGAAGATTGGAACAAAGCCACTATATTAGTCGGTGAACGAAACGGTTTCAAAATCATAGAATACAGAGTAAGGCTAGCCATACATGCTCAGCAATATTAATAATTGGTTTTTGAAGGAAATTATAATACCAGGGAGAATACAGACGCTATTCCCTTGGATGACTGCCTGAATTTCTTTAGGATTGACATTTGCCAGACTAATATCAAATGCATTGTATATGAAGTTTTGCACTTCAAGACATTTCAATTGATGTGAATCCGTTCATCGAGTTCATACGAAAATACCTGATGAAGGTTGAAGATCAACAGAGTTTAGAATTACAGTTGAAATTATACTTTGCCCCTAATAGATTTTGGATATGTACAAGTATTTAATGTGCTTGTATTTATTGTCCAAAAATGGTTAATGCATTTCCTGATCAGAAAGAAATACATTGTGTTCATTAGTTTTGTGCGATAGGCTCTTAGAATTAAGTATAATGTAAGAAGAGAAAAAATCTGAAACACGGATTCGAGACTTAGTGAACAAAAAGGAATTAAGGGATATCAGAGATATAGTAATTAGAGAGCTTCTAAGAAAACTTCTCGAGAGCATGGATGAAGCGACGATGAAGCTAACTATAGATCAGTTTCGAGGAATTTTAACTCCCAAGAATATTTGTTCTGCCGGTACTGCCACTTACTGTCGTGTTGCGGGCACCTTTGAGTTAGAAGTAATTGTTTTGCACCCACTATTCTGGCAATCCTACCTACTTATTAACATCCATAATACATCTAAATATCTGTTGGGCGTCTCTGCAACCACCTGACTATTTTGCAGCAATTGTACCAGGTGCTTATTTTTAAATTAGTATAGTGACTGTGGGGTTTAAAAGTTATAACAAATATCTTGGATCAAATTTGAATACGTGAACTAGTTGAAGCGAGTATGCTGGCTTTGAAAAACTTTAATGAATTTTTTTGTGTAGACGTTGACGTTATGATTATTGATCTAGTATCCTATTTCGTCACTCTCCATCTTCAACTCCACATAAACACGCACAAGCTGTACTGATTGATTTAAGCCAACTTGCTGGACAGTATTCTCATTCATTCCCATAACATTTCGTTCTTGACCCCTAGCCCTAGAGAATTTCTTTTAGATTCTTACGCATTCCTCTCTGTTACATTTACAGACTGTTACGCATTCCTCTCTGTTAAATTTACAGCAACATACATAGGACCTTTGTTCGTATTACAATATGTAAGGGAGGAAAGGACATCCAGCAAAAGGATGAAACTTCAATAATATTTACAACTCGCTCTTCAGCAGAATGTAAGGAACACGTTGAAGAGGCATAAAAATTATACAAGAATGGTGTTTGATGAATAACTGGCAGCTAAACATTGCAAAAAGTCAAATTTCTCAGAACAACTGAAGAAATAGATATTTTCTTGAACAATGAGAATATACCTGGGCAGGAATAACCCTTGACAGTAGGCTCAACTTAGTATCCAAACATATAAGCCGGCAAAACATATAGCAACATATAATTATGCCCTCAGAATAATGACTAGAGACATAGGGCAAAAGGCAGCATTAATTGCTTATCATGGATAGATACAATCAGCCTGGTCATAGGTTGTTATGTTCTTGGGAGCATCAGGTCCTACCGACAGAATAATGATCCTGCAAAAAAGTGGATAAACAGCATCTTTGGCTTGGGGCCAAGGGGAAGGTGTAGGGAAGTATTTAGGAAGAATAGTATCTTGATGTTTGTTGGTATCTATGTTGTGGAAGCAGTGATATTTGTGAAAAATATTATGGATCTGTTTGGAGAATTTACTGCAAGACACCACTATGGAACAAGAGGGAATAATAGACTTATGCCCTATAACATGAGACCTACAACTATCTCCAGGAAAATGTTGCTGATTTTTTTTGACTAAAACTGGGTCAATGTCACCACGTAGACCTCGATAGTCATCTACTGAGAAAGAAGTTGAAGGAATTGTCAACTTGTAACGCCTTCTACACTCTGCAGGAATTTTTGGGCTGTGATATATCACATAAATTATCTAAAGATAATAGTAGGTAATTAAAAAAATAAAATGTACATTTCATTATTATGTTTATATTCGTATACAAAATTGTTTGTTGTGCTTGTATTTATAAGAGGTTGTGTATATGAGAAGTTCTATTCCGAAAGGGCTAACGGAACTAATTAAATCTACCTATCTATCTATCAAATAACAGTAATATTTAAGTCGGAGCAACAGGGCTGCATCAAAAATACTGAAATGTTCACTGAGTTTGAAATCTTGCAAAATAAAATCTATCGGAAAACGCATGATAACTGTATACGTAAATCCCTTAAAGTTAGTCGACAAATCTCCTAACTAGCGATTTGTCTTCTAGGGGTCGTATTCATAGTCGATACGTAAGGGTCCCTTAATACTCGAGGGTCCCTTAAGTACGGTTTTGTGTTACTTGTGTTACATGAGGGACGAAATGTCAACATGACATGTCAGCATTTTGTAGATTAATTTTTGAGTACGGTGTTGTCAGTTTTTGTCGCATCCGGAAAAATGTCCGGCACAAAACACGAAATACTGGCAAAAAACAAAAAGAGATAACAGAAAACATCAAAATGCGTAGGCATAGGCATAACAAATAATTGACTTATATTTGAAATATGACAACATCGCCAAATAATCCAACCGTCGCCGTCGCGTAGATGTCTAGGAAACAGATACACAAGGAAAGCCACACTTGAGGATCCCTTGAGTAACCCTCGAGCAACCCTCAAGTATCCCTTGAGTATTACTCAAACGACTATGAATACGGCCCTAAGTCCTTTACTGACAACATGATAATGTACTACATCTGCTGCTACTTCGCAATTACTGATAGCATACTGTTTCAAAATATTAGAGGACTCCTCGTGGCATTCCGTACCGTGTGTTCAATTCAAAATGGCAATTAAAGCATTTGAGGAAGAACCGGCATTCATGTTTAAGGAAGGTACAAAGGCAGGGTAAACGATTGATTTGTGCGTACGATCAAATATATATTTTGTAACGGAAATCCATGGATGTGATCCCAACACAAGACTTTAAGTAGTTGATATTAGACTATTAATTATCCAGTGTGTGGTCGACTTTTTCAGCTTCGTTTGGATTCGCTTTAACGTGGATTTAATGTAGAACCTTTTATACTGTTTTTTTCAAGTATCTCTGTAGCAACATGTGCGTAAGAAGCAATTTAGAGTATAATCTGGCGATGCGCAGATGACCCTGGATAACCTACATTTCCTCAGCGATAACATCACCATTGTGTTTCTTATCCAACTGTACTTAAGTGACCTTTGAAGTTAAATAAAATTAGTAAGACGCGAGGTAAGATATTATCGAGTAATAAACCACCGGGAATTCCTACGGGCTGATTATGATATATGTCTTATATTTTATATGCCTATACGTTTTTCGTGCTTTCTACTACAGGATTATTGTAATCGCCAAAATTTTCATTTTGAGATGATATGTTTTGTAAACGACTGATAAAAGTGTTCATACAACAAAACTATTCACTAATTTCCTTTGGTCTGTCCGTCTGTCGCCATTTTACTACCCCCTCAATCTCAGTAAACCCATAAAGGATTTTGATGAAGTTTAATGTGTGATATGCTAGAGAGTCATAATCATAGCTGAAGTAGCAACGGGGGTTCTTGATCATTTTTTGTTTTTTTCGGGAAAAGGGTAAAAATGTGGGGGCAGGGAGGATCAGGTTGGTTGGGAACTAACGCAATTTAGGCTCACTTGCTGGGCAGACGTGCTGTGTATATCTGGTGCGACGGAGTTTGAAGAGAACATAATGACCTTCACCAGATATGGTAGGTGCGACAAAAAGAAGTACACCAAGAGAGGTTTTTAGAGCTATAGTTATGTAGGATCGGCAAGAATGTTGAAAGGTGGCCTACCTGCCTGGCATCGTCTTCCCAGCACTACTACTACTATACTACTACAAATCATAACTATAGACTTTTTTCAGAGAAGAGTTCTGTAGCTGCTATATGTGATTCAAAAGTTAGATCTATGGTTTCTTTGCAGCTTGAAGTTTCGTCATTGTGAAACTGCTTGGTAGCTGACAATCACAGCGCCACCTTGTGGCGATCCTTTGTACTTGAGCGTTCTTTGTGGTTATCCAGACAATATGCAGGTGGATCACATAAATGTACATATTGTCAAGATTCCACACGATGCTCTCACAAATTTGCTTGGGAAGTAAAAGTATCACGATTCCTTTTTTGGCGAAGGATAAGTGGAATGGGACTCGATTCAGTCCTCCCATTTTCTGCCATCTATAGAAGAGAACGAACTTGCGTAAATACTCCTACACCGAAATTAGAAATCGATTTTGTCTGCCGTTAACCGCCACATTATGCTGTCGGAACGAATTTCCAAGAAATGTCAAAGGTTTCGATCGTCTATTGTTTCATTGATACGGCGGTTGCGAATCGAAACGTTGTTGTAATCACCATCTAGCATGCCATGTGTCCGGGCTTGCCTTTATTCATGGGGTGCTGTTTCGCCATTTGTAAGTTAGCCCTGCTTGAAACTGAATTATTTATATCAAGTACCTGTATATTTATAGACGGAGCATTAGTAACTGTTGCGGCCGCTATTCAGGTATTGAAATGAATATAAGAGGATGTATAATAGTTAATCTCGACATATATATTTTGAGTGTTAGAGAACCTGTGAAAACATTCTTACCTTGTCGACTTCATACTTCATATTTGATAGTTATGCGTCACAAAGTTTCAACTTTTTTTTTAATAGTGGCTCCTAAGTATCAGTACTCGAGGCAATTTAGTTCGTTCTCTGTATCAATAATCTATCAACCCAGCTCATTTACAAAAGCAGATGCGCTACATACTCCGCCTACTCGACGATTTTGATTAGAGTTGAGACATGTTGTGCGCTTGATATGGCAAAGGCAAAATGAGTTTTATAGATTATAGGTCTGTTTTTACAGAGAATCACAAACCAGTCAGAGCCAATCAGTATCCCCCATTGCAGTTGTCAAACTATTTCTGACTAGTACTGGCCAATCAAATTGACGCTGACTAGTTTGTGATTGCTGCAAAAACAGACCTAATATATTGTCAGTGAGAGGAAATGTGAAAAAAAGTGGTGGGCACTAATTTTGGAATGGACCATACATATACGTGATAAGTATGCGAAGTGCATTGCGGCTGTGTACATAAGGGAAACACAGAAACCGAATGCAAAAGGGTACAAGAAGTATCGAAGTATAGTAAAAACCGCTGAATGACAGGTCGTGAAAATCAAATGTTAAAATTTAATAAAATGTATAATTCTCAGCCAATTCCTGTATACAAGGTTAACCTTCAAGGGTGTCCATTTGTATCTACCTTAAACAAGGAAAGAGAGAGGACGGAACGCGCGACTAACATTTCTGTTACCAAATTGCACCAAAAAACTACCAAAATTTACCTCTGATGAGTGATTCCTGGCTCCCTCCTGCTGCTGTGGCTTTTACAACCGTAAGCTGCACGCCCTACTATTATGCACACCACAATATTTTACAATGATTGGTCTTAAAAACGCTAAATATCATAAAAAATATTTTGGTGGCTATTCATTTTCGGTAACAGCTAATGACAGATAATTCATATAGCATCAAACAGGCTTGCGGTATCCCCTCTCTTTCCTTATCTAAGGTATCTACTATAGTATGGTACAAATAATCAAATAAATATATGTTGGGTGTGCTGTCAGTTGTCAGTGATCGGAAACAAAATATGATACAATTAGATAGTTTAATAACCCTAGAACAGCTGCTACTGATCAAACTGGATCTTATAGATCATTGTTTACGTAAAGGACTAGTATGCTTCAGTCTTTAAATCATGATCAAATGAAGTGATCACTTTTAAACCTTTGTTATTACTGTGTCATAAAATAATGGGTTTTCTTTTTTCCAGGTGAGTGCTGATCATGATGAAGTGCTTATTGAACGGGTGAGTCCAATTTGCGTTTGTGTATTGGTAATTATTTTACTATTATACTTGCTTTTGCTTAATCAATGTCCATCCATAGTCAGTTACGGTTATAACTGGCATATTTAAGAATGCAAAAGAAGCTCTATAATTGAAAAAACAAATTCTTGAAATATTGATGTCATGTAATTTGAATTTGGTTTTTTATTTATTTGCAGTAGGTATTTTGTCTTATAACATACGGTTTAATACCAAAACTAACTGTCGAAATACAAAGGATTCAGTACAAAAATATCGCAAATTTGTCTATAGGAATGAGGAAATTGTTGGCGCACCTACATCATCGGATATCATGTTTTTTTTCGAATTCCATGTGTGTTTGACATTGATAGAGATATCGTTTTGGAGAATATTTAGTAACAAAACAAGAAGTGTTCTCGCGGAACTTAAATTATGTAGGTTTCCATTAGATAAATATTCGATAATAACAGCAGCTAAGATCATGAGATCATTCTTTGACATAAGAAATCGGGATTCGAAAATTTCTTGGTTTTACCTGTATGTTTACATACATTTTATTGATAATTCGGAAAATAATTGTAGTAATGTATTAAGTTGGAGCAAGACCCGAGTAATCCAATTATGTTAGCTCATTCATATAAGTTCTTGCCAAAAACTCTGTAAAAAAGCAACATGCCCCTTCAAACACTATGCTACAGAGATATATCTAGAGTATCTTTGAGGGTTCATTCAAATAACGCAGTTGTATTAAATATTACGAGCTGACTATATACAATTCTCAATATAATCGTTTTTTCTCCTAAACTAAAAGTCAGGTTTAGCTTGCTCTTTGCTGGTATTTTTGCCATATGTAATTATTTTCTTGTGGCATCCTATTCAGACTTGTATGTATTCGGAAATTAATCACTACCAATCTTCCATGAAACTTCATTCACTGCAGGAGTTTGTTGTATAAGTGAATTATAATATTTTGGAACAGAAAACATCAAACAGGCTTAGGCATTTACATTATCCGATAAATTAATGCAGAGGAATAATACTGCAAAAATCGGGATAAAACAAACTTGGGACTACACAAAGTGCTATTATCTTTGTGTGCTTTTTTTCTCAGAGTTTCAGTCTAATGGAGGAGGAAATGGATGAGTGAAGAATTAAATGCTATAATAAGTAAGGCTGCAGACAAATAACGCAGTTAAATAAAATGTCCCACGATACTTATGTACAATTCTCAGAATATATATTTTTTTTTTCATGAAGTAAAGGTCAGGTCGGTATTTTTGTGATAAGAAATTGATTTTGTGTGACCTCCTATTCAGGCGTGTAATAGAAAATTGATCACAGCCAATCTTCCATGAAAATGCATTCACTACATAGCGCATTGTCATCATTATCCACATAATAATAATAACTTGGAATAGGATACTTAAATTTTCAGAAACTGAGGTTGAATCAATCAAGGCCTAATGTTGAAGCGTAATAAGCCCAATAAAAACTTGTTGACAAATATTTCATTTTATTTTTCAAAAATAGTGTATTAAAATTTTATTGATTTGCACTTTGAGAAAGTTCAGATGCAAAACCCAGGAAACAGTCACTCGAAATTATTTCTATGTACCATATGAATATATCCTGTGTTTGCTGACAAAATAATCTGCTGTTCTGTAATTTCTGAAGGCACTATAAGCATCATCGGCGTCATTTTGGTCAGAATGCTGTTTTACCAAAATGAATTAAAGATAGTCAATGCCGAGGTCAATGCTTTCCAAAACTACTACCTTCCAGAATTTACTCCGTACGATAGAACTGAATTAGATATTATAAGATATCATAATCCATCTAATTTGCCTATAGAAAGATTTCATTCGTCATTAGTCGAAAACTCCTTATTTCTCAAACAAAGCACAACTTATCTAATTCATCATCATCATAGTCACAGTGTCTTTACAGACATATCGTGAACTCGTAAAATGTACTCATTTTACGAGCTTCTCTTGGGATATCTTTAAGATCTTTAATGCAGTAGTTTCCCATTTGCTTTCTGCATCCTCATGCCGTTCACCAGATGTATCTACTGGTTCATCCGCCTTTAGGGACAATTTCTTACCCCAAGGACATGAAGGTGTCCTGACTCCTCAACTCGTCCACCCAAAGTTGGTTGAGAAGAGGTTACTGCTTATTCCGACAGTAGTTCGGTTCCTTTTAGTCGCCTTTTACGACACGCAGGATATACGATGGGAGATATTCTAACCCGCCCCACACGGGACACTTATCTAATTAGATATGCTTTAATAACATCCATTCACTCAGTAACCAGACTTAACTACTTCGATCTAAATTTCCGTTTCACGATTTCGAGAAACCTTACAGAAACTTCGTTCGGTCTTTATCGATTATGCAGAAAATTACAGGAGAAAATCAAAGCTTATATTAACGTATTGCAGATAACCTAAGAGACAAATGTAAATGATCGATCCAAATTAAAATAAATTAATACATAACAAGGCAAACATTAAAAATTAATCCACCTAATTTATATAGATATTTCAAGAAATTTAACCTTAGATAGATCTAAGGTATTTTAAATTCTATGAGCTCTGAAAAAATCTTTGTTTCCTTGTAAATTTTTCACAAACTATTGGTTATATTTTGTCAACCGTGCAGTTATCGGATATACAAAGAAATAAGCAACTAACACTTGATAGCAAATAATCTGTCACATTTCTCCAAATAAAAAAAATATTCCAATTTAATATTGTTTTGAATCAAACATGTACCTATATGGTTCGTTATTACAAATAAATCCATTTTTCAATCAGATAAAGACTAATTAATGCGCTTAAATGTATAACGATTTTAATAAAAACTATATACATAATATATTGGTGAATTTTGATCGGAAAATAGTATGATCAGATTTGTGGACAGAAAAGAGTTTTCTGTGCGCCCGTATCGGTTTTTCCTTTCACAATTTCATGCTTCTCCTATTCCTGCATCAACTGCAATTACAGTGTATTCCTGCATAAAGTGCACAAACGAAATTGGATGAAACTAGATCACTATAGAACACAAATGAATATAGTTAGAGAAATATCAATAAAGAAAACCGATTTTTTTCCTTTTTATTTGAAATTATCATAACTTTGGAAGCTTTACATGCATTGAAATAAAAAACATTTAATAATGCTTAGTAAGAGATGCTCGCTTCCACTTTAATCTACAATAATAAATTGTAAACGGCATATAGAAAATCTTGCGTTAGAGATAGAACTTGCAATTTTTTTTACTGGACCGAATATTGGAAGGGGATCAATGGGACGAGACAAAAAAGTATGGTTATCATCCTTAAAAATCGGAGTCTGGTTAAAAAAGTATAAGCGCTTTTCTACAAGGTCTTAAAATGAAGTGTCGGTGTAAGCGAAGCTTTTCTACAAATTAAATTAAAGTGTCTGAGCAAACAGTGTTGACACAAAAAAAGGGCTGTACTTGAGCGATGACAAATAATGATCAACGAGCGACGATAGGCTCACGCAAATGCTTCGACTTAACGCCATGTAGAAAAGCTTGTGCCGAAGATAGAACGTTGTGGTTTTTTTATTAGGCAGGATATTGGATAGGGATCAAGCGGACAGGGCAAAAAATGTATGGTTATGGGAGTATTTCTTGAAAATCGACATGTAGTTAAAAAAAAGGTCTAACATTATTAAGACACATTTTTTTTTGAAGCTCACTTATTTTTTGGGCCTTTTTTTTACTCGCTAAGCAGCATCTATTATTAGACATTATTAATGTTTTTCTTTCAACGAAATGCACGTAATGCCTCAAAATTTATGATCATTTCGATAAAAAAACGACAAAAAATTAAACTGTCAATATAGTAAAACACACATTTTATTATAATTTTTGTAATCATTATTTTGTCGATAAATTGTGGTCTAGTTTCACCCAGTTTTATTTCTGCACTTGGGACACCCTGTATAGTTAGAATCAAAAAGTGTTTATTTTCTATTCACATTCTTCAAACGGTTAAGGTATTGGAACCAAAAGTTACAATCAATATTTGTTTAATGTTTTAGAATTTACGTCAGTCAGGTTTAGTGTGTTTTACCGAATTTTGTTAAAATTCTACAACTAAACATGCAATAGCCACTCCCAAAGCCCGTACCATGAATCGAAAATAATTATCTCCATTCAAAAACAATAGTTTAATTACCATACGTCTCACGTAGCTTTTTACGTTTGGGTGACGACATTGATCAATGGACGAAAGGTCGACAATCTGTTTGCCCAGTGACAGCGGAAGGTGATACGTTTCCTGTTTGGACAGACGTGATTTTTTACCGTTACTAGACATTGGAACGTGTGAAAATATCTTCCAAGAGATCGTTGCGTGGATGAAGATTATCTTGTTCCATTATCACAGTCATCTAGTGTCATCACTTCTGGAAGTGGCAGTCAAAGAAATAGATAAAAATTACGCTATTCATTCCAACTGCCTACAAAAATGACCATCGTTGACAAATCAGTAATATAATAGGTACCTATATACGAATGTAATTTCATATTGAAAAACTGAAATTGAGAAATATATCAGATACCCGTTGGACAGTTCGTTAAATCCTTCAAATAACGTTATTGGAACATGATTACATTTTGTGACTATTAATATCAGTTTACAGTATAATCACAGCAATTATCTAAAATCGTGTCCCGTGGTTATGGTTAATATCAAGAAACCAAAAGGTTTGATTCTTCGATGAAGAAAAATAATCGTAGGTATATCCTAGAACATTGTGCTGTGGGGCTCGAAGAATTGGTAGTTAGATGTTTAGGTGAGGGGAGTATTGTAATTGGAAAAACTTCCGATTTTGAACGGTTTATGATGTATACATCGCACTTTTGGATGATTTTTTCTAGGGATGCTAACGATACTTCGATATTTCTGCACTAATATCGAGTATTTTTGTCATCGATACTTTTTGAGGCATTCCAAGCTGGTACCGATACGTTTGTATCGGTATCGAAAATAATTATATAATTATTGAGGGGTGTAATCAATTGCACAAAATGCTCTGTACGAACCAAAAGCGCTTGTTTGGCTAAAAAATATCGAGTTGGTACTGGTACCGATATTTTCATTTTCGCATCTCTACCCAAACTTCACATCCGTAAAATCATCCCAAGGTGAAATTCTGTGGGAACCATTTTTATATAGGAAATCCTCAGAGATATTAATATGCTGGTTGTTTACTATGCTGTATACATAGTATGTCACAAACTTCCGTCTAGATGCCGGTCTCTCTTTTCCTGTTGCCATTTTTCTAACACCACAAGATATACGTGCCACCAATGGGATCTAGCAAAAAGCTTACTAAACCAAGATTTTTAGTAAGAACTATGCATCTATCAGAAGTAATACCATATAGGTATAGCACATGAACTATCTTGACAATACCGAATACCGACTTTCTAGAATGAGAAGATAATGTAAGCGATGATGATGAATTTCCTTTAGCAAAAATCGCTAAGAAATCAGAACAGGTGAAAAAAAGGAATTCAGGACAATGTGCTCGACTCTTTTTCTCATAGTTTATTTTGGAACAACTTTGAAGAACTTACAGATATGATGCTTGGTCAACTTATAAGAACGGCACTGTGCAGATAAATAAAAGTGAAGGTTAACTTAAAATGTACAATGAAATGGAGAAACGATCCCCAAGTACAGTGCGGCTAGTGAACAGCACTTCTCTTAAGCCTGTATTATAATAAGCTAATGCAACAGATCGTCTAACCCCGAGAAGTTTAATTTGTTTGCATTTAAATTGGCCATAAATATTAAAATTCATGTTTTTTAACTGTTTTACTTTTAGATATTAAGTACTAAATCTTTATACTATATATTTTCTAGAAGTAGTTTCAAAAGGATCAAATTGCATTTTTAAATGTAAAGTTAACGAAGTGTAATTTGATCCGTAAAAATATTGCTTGAAAAGGTATAATTGAAATACTTAATTGGATTTTTAGTTATTACTGTCAGAGATGATGAATGCTTATCTGTCTGTCTCAATTAATTTTATTCTAATCCTAAGAAGTTTTGGACGTTATCTAAATTCTTTACGAAAATTATTTTGCCCTATCGTATCCTGATAGTTGGCAATGCTTTCGTCGAAATACACTTATTTTGATATAATCGGAAAGGCAAACTCACGTTGGTGTGGCGCAATTTTAAATGGTCTATTGGCAGTGCATATATCTATCTGTTCATGGACGTTTCATTATTTGAAACAGGAATATTTATAAATTAATGTTATGCAGGGATACTCTATTACTACTATTATTAACTATATGCAAATTGAGGTGCTAAGTCTGATAATTGGTACAACTGTATATTTGTGCTCGAATTTCATTCTATGTAAAGCATCCATCAGGTTATCAGCCGTGATGGTAGCCATTACACACACCCCATAAATTACATCACAGGACAGTAAACACATACCTCGGGCATTGCCCATTACCTATCAATATATTCCCTGAATTAGATTATTACATTCTAATCGGGCTGCTGGCTCTGCGACTCCTCCACCCGCACCCCGAGTTGCTACCCACCCGCCCCGCCGTGCGTATCACCCCTATATACATAGCTGGAAGTGGTGTGCGGTGTTGCCACAACTGGCTCACCAAGCGTTATGATTTATCTCTGTGCGTATTATACTCCTGTTGTGATTATAGCTTCCCAGTTAGAAGTATGATTACATACCTGAAATAAAAATATGATAGGAATCATTGTGTAATTGTTCACTTTTACTGTCACAGCATACACATAACCAGCAGGGTTACTCGTTCAGCTAACCCAAAAAAGATTACATACCCTCATGGATCCATGTTTGCTGGTTATTAATACGATTAACGGAAATACATCTACTTATGAATGCTGTGCATTATATGAAGAAACGGTGACAAAGGAACTTTGATTCATACATGTACAAAATATGTTTCTGCGGTTAGAGCTTTGAGCTTGTACATTAAAATGACTTCCATCGACACCGTTGCATATAAACACGTACTACCAGTGCTGCTCGGTAGAAATTATTTTTTGTCCAATTGTTCATGTAGTAGCGTGGGTTCATGGCCGACTTTACTCACTAGGCCGGAGCATGAAATATGGCAACACTGAATCAGCGGGCCGAGTTTTTATTTGTGGTTATGTCATGTGTATTCTTCCAGAGCTGAAAATATGGTTGGAAGGTGATTATTAATGTGTTTCTAATTATTTACCTGCACAAACGAAACTATAAAGATAAAAAGATGCCTGCAAAGTGTGTAGTACCAGGTTGCACTATCAATTAGTGCTTCCAATGAAGGACATAAAAAGAAGTGGGTGAAAGGTTATTCCTCATAAGGGCTGGTTATATTTATAAGAATAAAGACAATAATTACAAACATTTCAAAGGATAAGACCTATTTTAAACCACAATGTGGTACCTACAATGTTTTCTGGACCTCCCAAATATCACAGAAAAAGACAGTTATAGAACTCATCTGGGCATGCATCTGGGCATACCTACGAAAAGATTTGATATTGAAAAGGGAATCAAGACCAGCAAGAATGGCTTCAAAGTGACCTAATAGTGAATTTTTCTAGCTCAAGTTAAAATTTACAAAGTAAATTGAGTGTTCATTAGCAATTGTGCTTCCAATAAGGGACATAAACAGAAGTGGGTGAACGGTATTCCTCGTATGGGCTGGTTATATTTATAAGAATAAAGACAATACCTTACAAACATTTCAAAGGATAAGACCTATTTTAGAGCACAATGTGGTACCTACAATGTTTTCTGGACCTCCCAAATATCACAGAAAAATACAGTTAATAGAACTCATCTGGGCAAGCCAACGAGGGCATGCATCTGGGCATACCTATGAAAAGATTTGATAGTGAAAGGGAATCAAGACCAGCAAGAATGGCTTCAAAGTGACCTAATAGTGAATTTTTCTAGCTCAAGTGACAATTTACAAAGTAAATTGAGTGTTCATTAAAGTGGAAGTGGAAGTGGCAGCAGGAAACAGGTTGCTTTATTTTTATTTTGTAGTGTCTGACTATGATGAACCAGACATCAGATGTAAGTGGTATTAGTAGTAGTAGTAGTTCTAAAAAGCATTTTTTTCTTAATTTATTAACCCAGATGAACTCTAATACATATAAAATGTAATAATTATTCTGAAACTATAGGCCCACTATTTGACAGCTAAGCCACGTTGCCACATCTAAGGCTCCGGTCTAGTGTAGAGTCGGCCATGGTGGGTTAGATTGATTTGCGGAACATCGTTTGGTAATCGTTTGTGAGTGAGTTATCTTGTTTTGTTTGTTTTTGATATTGTGTGGCTTTACGATAAATCGTAAAACTTAGGTAAACCTAAGTTCAATGTCTCCGAAGACATATGTGAAGTAACGCACTTATTATTTGCATTATACTATTATTCATATTCGATTTTAGAAAAAAAATGTTACGCCACTGACTGTTAGCAGTGTCATCCGCCATATTGTTCGCGTCGTCACGTCATCAATTGTATGACGTCACTGTTATCTTCCTATGTGAAATGGACTGAATATACGTTTCTGGACAGGGGGTAGAGTAGAGATATTACAGGCTAATCGAATTAATAGTTCGGATCTTTCTGTCTTGAAATCAGAAAGTTTTGAGAGTAATGTAGTGATGATTCGCTTCATATAGGTTTAGTAGGTGTTCATTTGCCTTTTCAATCCTGAACTGCAATTTGTGAGGTAATTTCATTCTGTCGATTTTCATTGTATGTGGAATATTTTGTATTCAGATTTTTGCTAGTTTATCACCGTTTGTCAGATTATTATTGGGGTGATTATTATTTCGCATGACAAAAAGAGGAAAATAGTCGGTGTGTGAAAGCAAATTGTAATGTTTAAGAAAATATAGCTTACACACATTGCCAGAATGAAGGAGTATAAATAAACAAATTTAAAACTCCGATATCTTGTGCCACATCTATAAGAAATTTCAATAGTTTCAATTTGTATTCCAAAAAACAGGAAATATTTTAATACGAAGAAATTGGCTCTATATATTGAGAAATTTTCATCATAGGTCATTAATTTCTATAAATTATTAATCTTTGTTTAGGGTTTTGATATATATTAACTTTTTAGAGTAAAACAAATTAAATTGTACAGTTGAGCTGTATATATTAGTCATAGGGTAAATCTGAGCAAGGGTGAATAGATTGTTAACGTCTTAATACATCTACAATTTTTTTATCAACATTATTATTTACGGAGGAATTTTCAAAGCTTTCTTGGCCTATGGCCAATTTATGATTTTGAAGAAATTCGTAAAGGAATTGACAAATTAGAACATGCTCTAATTTATTGATTTTTTTTTTTTGGGGAATTCTAGGGATATTTGGGTCTGCCGACAATACCAACTTCATAATGACAGTTCTTGATTTGCGTCAACAATAGTAGGCAGATTAACGTTGAAACATTTACAGTTGGCATTATTTTAAAGTTCCTACATAGTATGCTGGTTGAACTTTATAAATGACAATAAATTGTAGGATTCTTTCTGCCAGTTTCTTCACGAATTCCTTCAAGGTCACACATTTGATCGATTTCTTGACCGTGTAAAGTGGTTATAATTGTATAAATTGTAGACTGATACGTGCATATTTATGATGTGACCAAAGTGCGAGTAGAATATTCTATCTGGCTTTGCAGCACGTTCAATACCGCAACGTAGCAACGGGCAACAGCGTAAGGGGGCAGAGCTTTGTGATCCGAGTCTCTGCTGGCGGCGGCATTCCCGTGACGTCACGGGACCGAAACGGAACCCAAGGGGTGCGCGCTGGATCGATGTTTCGCTCCCCATATTCTATTCATGCAGCCGTGCGACGTCGGGCGCGGGAGGAGGCAAATGGTTTCAATTTTTTTTTTTTTGGTATCATCTGGGAGAACGGTCCATAGGGGTGCCCAGACTGCTATTGTATTAGGATCTGTAAAAAATTCGTGTCGCACCACGCTGGTTGCGATCGCATGGTAGGGTTGCTTGAATTTATCCAAGCGACGAAGGTCTGAAGATTTGGTACATTTATGGATTTCAGGGGTTAATCAACGTTAGTTTACAAACTGAACAAGATCAATAAACTACAAAAACGAAGCGAAAAGAAATATTTATTTGTGTTAAAAGTATTTTGATTCGATATTGAGAAGTACTTGAACTAATAACGTGTTTAGATTTTTAATACAAAACGGTATGTCTGTATATTTTAAATGAAAAAAAAAATGACTAAAAGAGTAAAGCACGTTTTATTTTTTCTGGACTACAACCTCAGGACTATTGCATTTCTTTCTAGAATAAGTTCATTAATCTGAAACTCGTTTAGTATTATAACATTTTAAATTACCTCATAATCTGCTGTTTTTCTACATAGAGAAACAAATTTGAACTGCGAAACCGCTTGCATAATCGGTTTTTATTGAGAATTAAAGATGAATAAATAAATGTGTCCGCAGAAAGATTTTTAAAAATGAGTATGAGTTCAGTATGAAAGAGCGAGCTAAATTTTATTCTATTATCATACAGGCTGTCCCACGACGATTTAGACAAGCAATATATCGGGACTGGGTAGTAATAGCGAATTATAACTTTGGGGTTTTAAATTAGAGCAAATATAGTATCTTTTCTTATTACTGTGTCACCCAATGAGGTATTTGTTTTTGATCACGTGACGTCCGATTCAAAAATTTTAATGGGACACCCTATATATTTGTAAATTTTTGTATTGCTCCGGATAAAACAATTCCAACAAACTAGCACACTTGGGGTCTAAAGTGATTAATTCAAGAGCTACAGGTACTTAAAGGATGTTACCACTACCATTGATTATAACATGTATCCCTACAGTTAAATTACTTTGGTAGTGTTTCATAATGGTAGTAGTGCAGTACTTTAAGTACCTGTAGCGCCAGAATTAATCACTTTAGACCCCAAGTGTGCTAGTTTGTTGGAATTGTTTCACCGCATCGGGTGCAACACAAAAAGTCACAAATATACAGGGTATCCCATTAAAAATTTTGAATCGGACGTCACGTGACCAAAAACAAATACCTCCTAGAGTGACACAATAATAAGAAAAGGTACTATATTTGCTCTAATTTACACCCCCAAAATTATAATTCGTTACCACCGCCCAGTTGCGTTATATTGCTTGTCTTAATCGTCGTGGGACACCATAATACATATAAGTGGCCAAATGAGGACCACGAGACAATGGCATCATTTATTAGCTGCATTCGTTTTACAAGTGAAGTGAGATATTTCAAACTAAAGTCAGGTTGTCAAATCAGTAAATATAACCTACGGATCCAAATATTTTATATATCTAGATTAACTAGTAAATACGTATAACAAATTTTGTTGAATAAAGAAACCTAGTTAGCCTTTTTTGGAAGTCCCTTCATCTTACAATATTGCTCTCTCCTCGAAAATCCCATTCCCTCTTGGAAAATGGTTGTTTATCGATTCACACTGCAAATTTAGGAGTTTACTTCGCCACCTCCGGATTTATTATCAAAGTCAAAATTCGCCTCATTTTAAATCTGCCGATTTGAAATTGAGTGTAAGTGAAAAGTCTCCCCATTGGACATATTGTAATGTGGTTGGTTCTTCTTTATTGCTTTTCTGTATCATTGGAAGCCTGCCTCTCGATCTGGTGCTACAACGCAACCACGCCCCACGTAATTTGGAAACATTTCATCTTTGAATTAAAGGGAATGGTCTATTATATACGATGCTTCCTTTGATGCGCTTCACAGTTAGGGCTTTGGGCTTGGGGAAACGCACAGTACATAGAAGTTAAGGTTTTTGTGCTTGATATCGAGTGGTTGGGGGGACAAATTGCTCTTCTTGCTACTTTCACTTGACGATATTCTTGAAAAAAGTGGAGTGTATTTTGACTATTTTATTCTTTATATAAGTTACAATATTAATAACTGAATTGTGTGTGACGCAGCACACAATAATTATGACGTCTTGATGAATCACGAATTGCGAATTCAGTGGATCTATTGTCAGTGTTGCGAATGACGGTCGTCACGTCTCTGTTAAGTTATGGTCATAAGAGGCAGGGTTCCCAAATATTCTCCATACCGACGATTCCCGAACCTTGTCTAGGGACTTTGCGAAAGTGCTTTGTAAGACTTCAAACTCTTTCACTGAGAGTTTTTCCCTACCCTGGCCTGTTCTCTGTTCGCTACTAAGCACCCTGTATATCAAGCAAGTAGCAATAAGTGCCTAAGTGCACGTAAGTGGTGACAAGTAGGTTTGAAAATAACCGCGAGGTGAATGCCTTCCACGTGTACAGCTCGAACGATAATTAGAAATGAGAAATAAACAGTAGGTGACGCCAAAATGTCGATGATTTATAGCACGATAAACTGCAAGGTTAATACTTATAGGTGTGATTTTCTGTACAAATGTTTCTTCAGATCGTATATTTTGTACGTGTCGCTGACATCTTGGTCTCGCCTAGAAGGAAACAGCGATTGAAATGAGATTTGCAGGGGAAATTGCACGAAATAGAAATAGATTATTTGCTCTCGAAATTTTCTTTGTTGATTGTAATTAAGATATTAGCAGATATACATTAAAATTTCCCAGGCAGATTTTCTCTAGATTAGATAACGTTTTAATTTCTTTCTATAGCAGCTATTATACTGCTATTTGCAAAATTCATTTGTCTATTGAAGGTGCTACCAGAAAATGCCGGAAAAAACCGACTGCCAGCGGGATCCGAACCCCCGCCTCCGGAATTCTAGTCCGGCACTCTAAGATCAGAACATTTGTCCATTTCTTAATGTAGTTTCTAAAACTACTTTAGATGTTTCTGGCACTTTACTCGCCCATATGCTGGAAACTTTTTACTGAGATTTATGACACCTCTTTAGCCTTTATCAAAGTTAAAAATGTTTAACAATAAATTGTTTGTAAGATACGCCACACAAGTTGGTGATTGTGACGTATTAAAGAACATTGTGCATTGTTGATAAATCCAAAATGGGGTTCAGGAGTATGCTAATAATCCTCCTATAAGTGTAATTAATATCTATAAAAAAATACACATCTAGTTTCAAAAACAAACTTAGGTATAATAGGACTATAAAGAACAGGACATCACCAACTCCATTTTTTAAGACAAAGATGAGTGCTTTATGAATACATTTTGAATTTCCCGCCGCATCCTTTCGGAAGAAAATTAGAATAATCAAGAACCCCTAAAACGTCCAAAAACCATTTTTGGTTTTGAAATCTTTTTTGCCAATTACGCCGCCGAAAATCAATAGTTTTCATTATTTCACACACCAAATTTCAACAATTACGGTGGTTTTACTGAGATTACGAGATAGTAAGAATACAGGATATACTTGGCATGGAAAGAAAATTATGTAGATATAACTCCATAAAAAATGTATTGTTCGGATAGTAGGTAATTTTTTGGGGTGCTGAACAGGACGATTAAAAAAATCCTCTCATCTGACCCTTCCCACCACTCCAATATTACCCGGTTCTGTAAAAATGAAAGTACCTCTAAAATTCCTAACTACGAGGTTGGGGCAGTTTTGAGGATTTTCATGTTTTGTTAATTACTCAGATCTACTGTACCAATTTCAACAATATAATATTACTGAGACCCACACAACTCAAAAATATTAAAATCGATGAAGCGGTAACTGAGATTACATGGGTAGAAAAATTGCGACAGACAGACGGACGAACAGAAATTACTGACATAGATCTTCGTGATTACGATAATTCCGTCACATGCGGTGTTGGTAGTAAAAATTCGGGATGATTTGGAGAAAATGGCTGGAATTTTGAGTTGGCCAATTCTTGGTTATAACTATTACTGCCAAGTATACAAAAACGTTAGCTTTATTGAAAATGTACTGCTTGTTTATTGTTCACTTTGAAAATGCCTAATTATCTTTTTTTGCAAAATGCCAGTATTCAATTAAAACTTTCGTATTCAGGAACTATTTCGCTGGAGACGGTAAACTGTTTAAAAGGAGATTCCAAAATTATAAGAGTTTCTAAAAGAAAATAGCGTCAAGTGCCTTGACTCATTGCTTCCCACACATTGTCAGTGTTAACAAAAAATTTGGTGTTCCTCTATCCCTTCACCATCCTCATCAAAAAAGTAGATAATGATCAGGGACCATTGAAACATATAAAAACGATGTTTGACCGATTTTGAAATTTTCTGTTTTTTGTTGATTTCTCCTCCGACACTAGTAAGAGTTCCAATAAACGACAATCAAGTCCATAGTTTCCAAGTTATAGGATTATGTATGTATCAAAGTATTCCATAGATATAAATTTCAAAGGGAACATTCGGATGGGTCTAAAAAGCACACAACCCTGATTTCAATCCCTCCAAAAACAAAAATGGAAAACGAAGTTAGGAGAGGTTCTGATAATTTTCTGTCTTAACCAATTTCTCCACCGCCAATGCATCGATTTTCAAAATTAGGACCCCACAGCATATCGGTACCCAAATTTCATCACAATCCAAGCAGCTGTGACGCTAATAGACACACAGACCGACTGACAGAGAGACCGACGAAATGAATAACGTGGATTTTCGTTATTTAGATATCATAAATCGCCCAAAAAGCTTATTATCTCAAATTCGAAAATTTTCACGGTCACAATACTCGCACACCTATCGGTGTAAGTAAAATAATCTGAATTTTGAAAGTACATATCAGAGAGCGGTTAAATGTACAAAGAGGGTTGGCACGTTGTACCAATTACAGACCCTGGCGGTGAGTGCGAACATTACAGGGAAGCTGAGCTTTGAGCGAGGTGGTGTATTTTTTACTAGAATGTAACAAAATTGCTCACAAGACGCCTTCGCATCGTTAGAGCTATTCGAAATCAAAACCACACCACCTCCAGCGTGAGTATTTAATTACTCGTCATCAGTAGACAGCCGTCTCCGGCGACGGTGTCTGTATTGGGGGCGGTCGGGGCAGCATGGGGCCAGCTACACCCCCGCTCGTTGATGGCTAACCACCCCCGGCGAGAGACGGAACGCTTGGCGCTTGGTCCCCTCCTCAGGTCGATACCAGCAGCCCGACAAGGCATCGGCCGTGACGATTGAGCTAGGCGAATCTATAAGGCGTCCCAAATTCATCTGTTGTCAAAGGAGTGAAACTTTTGTGCGTCTCAAATTCATTCTGTTGTCGAAAACGCTCAAATGCTGTGCATCCCAAATTAAATCTGTTGTCGAAAACGCTCAAATTTTGTGAGTGCCAAATTCAATCTGTTGTTGAAAGAGTTTAAATTTTGTGTGTCTCAAATTAATTCTGTTGTCGCAATAATTAACATTTTTGTGCGTCCCAAATTCAATCTGCTGTCGCAATACTTAACATTTTTTGCATCCCAAATTCAATCTGTTGTCGAAATAGTTCAATGTTGTGTGTCTTACATTAATTCTGTTGTCGCAATAGTTAAAATTTTGTGCGTCTCCCATTCAGTCTGTTGTTGGAAGAGTTGAAATTTTATGCGTCTCAAATCAATTCCTGTTGTCGAAAACGCTCAAATGCTGTGCATCCCAAATTAGATCTGTTGTCGAAACCGCTCAAATTTTGTGCGTGCTGTTGAAAGAGTTTAAATTTTGTGTGTCTCAAATTAATTCTGTTGTCGCAATAATTAACATTTTTTGCGTCCCAAATTCAATCTCTTGTCGAAAGAGTTTACATTTTGTGTGTCTCAAATTATTTCTGTTGTCGCAAAGTCGGTGGTCGCAATAGTTAACATTTTTTGCGTCCAAATTCAATCTGTTGTCGAAAGATTTAAAATTTTGTGCGTCTCCAATTCAGTCTGTTGTTAAAAGAGTTGAAACTGTATGCGTCTCAAATTAATTCCGTTGTCGAAAACGCTCAAATTTTGTGCGCTCCAAATTCAATCTGTTGTTGAAAGAGTTTAATTTTTGTGTGTCTCAAATTAATTCTGTTGTCGCAATAATTAACATTTTGTGTGTCCCAAATTCAATCTGCTGTCGCAATACTTAACATTTTTTGCATCCCAAATTCAATCTGTTGTCGAAATAGTTTAATATTGTGTGTCTCAAATTAATTCTGTTGTCGCAATAGTTAAAATTTTGTGCGTCTCCAATTCAATCTGTTGTAAAAACAGTTGAAATTGTATGCATCTCAAATTAATTCCGTTGTCGAAAACGCTCAAATTGTGCGTTCCAAATTCAATCTGTTGTTGAAAGAGTTTAAATTTTGCGTGTCTCAAATTAGTTCGGTTGTCGCAATAATTAACATTCTGTGCGTCCCAAATTTAATCTGCTGTCGCAATACTTCACATTTTTTGTGTCCCAAATTCAATCTGTTGTCGAAAGAGTTTAAATTTTGTGCGTCCCGAATTTAATCTGTCGCCATAGTTAATATTTTTTGCATCCCAAATATCACTCGGGTTCATGATTATTTTAATCTGCAGTAGTTTTCTTTATAATATTATTCTTATTAGGTTCAAGTTTTCTGAATTCTTTTTATAGTAAATGGTCCTATTTTCCAATTAAAAAAAAACAAGTTAATTTAGTATGAGATCGAGGTATAGGCCCATTTTGTAACTAGAGCTGCGACCATGGCTATAATATAACATTCGTGACATTTTTTGCGTTCCGCGAATGGAGTATAGTATCATGAATTTTTTTATTGTTGAATACGATAGAGCATTCCACAAAAATGTCTAATAATTTTCCAAGATTTTTTTGGACTTTGACAAAAGCCAAGAAAAGGGAAAAATATTTATTTAAACCTAAGCCCGAGCCAGATCGGATGACGTCATCTCATATACACTGTGTCCCAGGACGAATCCTGAAAACTTTAAGGGATGATTTCTGGCACCGACCTATGATATAATATGATTGAATTATATGTTCATTCTTAATAGCAAAAACGTTGAAATTCCCTTAATTAGATCGCGAATTGGTTAATGTGTGGGCCTCTTTATCATCTTCGTACTGTACAAGCAATACATCATATGATATTTGCTGTAAATGATCGACAAAAACATTCAAAATACCCGTTAGCGTAATCCGACCTTCTCCGTTTTTGCAAGGAATTCCCGAATGTGAAAATGGGCCACACGTTTTAGTTATCCTTACAACCAAACTTCAAACGTTGATTCCTCTGAAACAAATGCAAATTCCTTTTGATATCGGCTTTACATTCCGAAACTTAAGTGCAATTTCTTTTTTCGGGATTCGTCCTGGGACACGGTGTATAGTATTAATTGAGAACATTCATATTTCAACCCCCCAATTTAATTGATCTTTATTCTAGAAAACGGTTAACCATAATTTTGCCTTGACATTTAATATACGATATGTTATCGATTTGAAGCTCAAACGCCCCAAGCATTACCGCAGCCTGTTTTCTGCGAATGTATCCAAATCTAGATGTTCGAAAGTGAGTAAACGACCTTATTAGCACTAACGTCTAGTTTATGTTACATTAATACCTCTTCATAGTAGTTAAGTCGTAGGAGTAGCTATAAGCTAAACTTCGCATTTGGGGTGAAACTTGACGTTAATATAAACGACTTCAGTGCTATTAAAAATATCAATAATAATTTATTACTATTTATTTTCAATTTTGATTTTTGACTTTAGAGGATGGTAGATTTTGGCTAAACATTCAGTTGGTTATATAAATAAAACGTGACAACTTTGCTACCACACACCAATGGCCAATTCAGATAGACTTTTAAGTGTCAGCAATGCTCGTTCTCGAAGGCTCTGAAAATAGATATGGGTAGATGATGTTTATCTCTTGTTAAGTACACAAAGCCATTTAACGGTAATTTCGAGCACTGTAAATAAACATGGAATATCGACGAAGCAATAGACTGGCGTTATGGCAGTTTATCTATAAGTAACTCATTTTTTGGTATCAATGTTCTTTTATTGTTTTTTGGGACGTCCTATCTTGCATTCATTAATAAAATACGTGTCACTAATTACCTTCAATTTGGAAGTCTATCTGATGGCAATTTTGTTGCTGCGTTATTTTTTAATTGTTAATTCTATCTAATATTCAAGGTGGTAGCAAGACTATAACAATATTAGAGATCCACCTATTGAACATTTAAGTAAACCAGTATTTTTTTTTTTTTTTTTTTTTTTTTTTTTTTTTTTTTTTTAGGCAGCGTCGACTACTGTGGTCATTGGCTGCCGTTATCACTATTTACAGTATAGCGAGTTCTACTTTACAATCTCCAGTAGAGTCCCAAATTTTTGATGTACAGCAGAACATTCTTAATCTTATCTGGGCTATTAAAACAACTATGTACGTCATGAGGTATTTCATATAGTTGACGCAGGTGGTGCAGAGATGGACACTCCCAGATTATGTGGAGGATGGTCAGACGGGTACCACAGAAAGTACAATCGGGAGGATTGGTGCCGAGCAAGAGATGGGAGTGGGTGAGGGCAGTGTGTCCGATACGCAATCGATGCAATCGGACTCTGTCTGCACGGGGAAGTATAATGGGGGGTGTCCATGGGGTAACTGTCCTTTTTGAGTTTTTGAGAAATGTGTTCTCAGTATCCTACTGTGATTGCCATAGATCACGGATGCATCGTTTCACCAGGATTTTGAGTTCATCTTTTTTGACATGGGGATTATCGATATCTACTGTTAGACAAGCTGCCTGGCGGGCAGCGCGGTCAGCGGCTTCATTGCCATGTATTCCTGCGTGTCCGGGAATCCAAACAAAAACTACCTTCTTACCGACGTCTGCCAAGGATTTCAACAAAGATAGACATTTTTGGATAAGTGGATCGAGTGAGTTTCGATTTCTCAAAGCTCTTAGTGCGTTAAGGGAATCGCTTATAATTGCTGCAGAGGGTGACGTTGGCTCCATTTCAAATGCTTGCAAGGCTTGAAAAATTGCATACTGCTCCGCAGAGAAGATTGAAGTCATCGGTGACAGTGACCAGGAATGCACAATGCCGTTGATAAAGAAGGAACAACCTACCCCGGAGTCTGTCTTCGAGCCGTCTGTGTAAAATATTTTTGTATCTCCAAGGTTGTCTAGAATCTGAGCGAGATTCGATTTAATGACTTCTGCGGGTGTCGAGTCCTTGGGTAACGTAAGTAGATCCTCACGCACTATGACAGATGGTAAGCTCCATGGTGGAGTTTCGTGTTGTTTAGTGGGGTAGGTAGGTGGTATAGTTAATCCTATTTCCTGGATCAACTCACTTACACGCGTACCTAGTGGTCTGGTTATTGTTGGTCTTAACAGATAGCTTTCATGGGTGTTAAACAAAAAAGAGTTATTACGATGTTGAGGCTTTGTCTTGCAAGTTAGGGTATATGTTAGTTCCAGCTTTTTACGCCGGAGAGTAAGGGGTTCGATGCCTGTCTCCGAGCATATACTCGAGACTGGGGATGTACGAAAAGCTCCTAGACAATACCTCAGTCCGAGATGATGGACTGTGTCAATTCTTTTCAGCTGTGAGGGTCTAGCTGACGAATAGACTATGGAGCCATAATCTATGCGGGAAAGGACGAGGTGCCGATATATCCTGACGAGTATGTCAGTATCTGCACCCCAACGTGTTGCATACAGACACTTTATTAAGTTTAACGTGGACTTACATTTGCTGATTAGGTTATCGATATGGTCTTTCCACCTTAGTTTGCTGTCGAAGGTTAGTCCTAAAAATTTTATTGATGGCACACAGGGGATAAGTTGTGTGTCAAGATAAAGCATAGGAGAGTTATGTGGGGATCTTAGCCTGCAGAAGTGAACACACTTTGTTTTTTCTCTTGAAAGGGTATAGCCCTTACTAAGGGCATTTTGGTATACGGTATCAACAGCGGATTGCATTAGCCTGGTTACCGACTCTATAGATTTATCTGCAGCTATTAAACATAGATCGTCCACATACAGGCATATTTCTACGCCAGAAGCTACAGAATGGGCAATGCTATTTATGGCGCATGCGAAAAGCGTGCAACTCAACGTTGAGCCCTGGGGAACACCATTTTCGAGAACGTGGGACGAAGATAAAGTATTGCCCACTCTCACTCGAAAGGTACGGTTACTTAGAAATGAGGATATAAACCTAGGCAGGTTACCTCTGAGACCCCACTGGAAAAGTTGTATTAATATTCCATGTCTCCATGTCATATCATATGCTTTTACTATATCGAAGAAAACTGCGACTGCGTGATGCCTGTCCTTGAAGGCGTTTTGTATAATATTTTCAACAAAGACAAGCTGGTCGATAGTAGAGTGCTGTTTTCTATAGCCGGCTTGATGCTTCACTAGGAGCTGCTGATCTTCCGATACCATGAGAGACGCTCATTAACCATTTTTTCGAAGAGCTTGCCCATGCAGCAGGTGAGGCTTATGGGTCTGTAGCTAGATACATCAATAGGGCTCTTACCATTCTTAAGTACTGGGATTATGATAGCTTCCTTCCAACAGGAAGGGTATTCTCCTTCTGTCCATGCCTTATTATATAAATCTAAGAGAGCATTTTTTATATTTAGAGGAAGATGGGAAATCATTTCATAATTGATTTTATCGGGGCCAGCTGCAGACTTTTTTGAGATATTTAGGGCAAACTCTAATTCTGAAAACTGGAAAGGTTCATTGTAACATAGGTTACTGTTGGTAGAGAAGTCGAGGGGGGTTTCGTTAAGCACTCTAGTGGCTTGAAAGTGAGCGTCGTAGTTTTCTGACGAACTTGTGCGAGCGAAGTGGTCAGCAAAGGCTTCTGCTATTGACGGGATGTCATAAATAATGGTACCATCGTTCTCTCTAAGGTGCGTAATGGGTCTATAGGAAGGGCAGCCTTTGATAGCTCGAACCTTATTCCAAACCTCTTTTACTGGAGAATCCGCTGTTATTGATGTGACATAATCTCTCCAAGACTTACGTTTAGATTCTAGCATAGTACGCCGAGCTTGCGCTCGTGCACGTTTAAACGCAATCATGTTGTTTGTGGTAGGGTGTCTCCTGAAAATGTTGAGGGCATGTTTCTTGTTTCGGATTTTTTCAGCAACATCCGAATTCCACCAAGGTACCCGGCGGTTCCTGGGGTAAGCATTGCTCATTGGTATACACGACAAAGCTTTCTGCAAGATTATATCGCTCAAATCCTCCACTGTCATTACTTCCAGCTCAGTGTTCTCTACGGCTGATAGTTGGCTTTCAAACTGTTGCCAGTTTGCTTTGGACATAATCCAGTGTTCAGGGGGCGTAGAGGAGGTACGCGCGACATTGAGCAGGTTGACAAGACAGGGGAAGTGGTCGCTGTAATGCAGATCATCCAAGGTTCTCCACTGCAAGCTATCGGAAATGCCAGCAGAACAAATAGCTAGGTCTAAATTGGAGAAAGTGCCGGAACGGTGAACTAAATGGGTGGGTGATCCGGTGTTCAAAAGGGCTAGGCTTTGGTTCTCCAGGAGATATTCTAAAATTCGACCTCTTCTATCAGTTCTTGAAGAACCCCATAAGGGACTGTGAGCATTGAAGTCACCTAGCAGCAGAAAAGGTCTAGGTAATTGCAAAATAACGTGCTGGAGATTTTCGGACGTCCAGTTTCCGTCAGGAAGGTAAATACAGCATACGCACAGTTTTATAGGTGAAGATATCTGAACGACTACAACTTGGAGCGGGGTGTCTACTTGGAGCTGCTGGAATAACACTCCGTCACGCAGAATGATTGCGACACCGCCATGAGCTCTTACTCTACAAGGAATGTCCTTTCGAACAATGGAGTATCGACGCAGGGAGTACGATTGTCCGGGGCGTAGATGAGTCTCTTGGATGCATACACACAGAGGATCGTAGTTCTGCATTAGGAGCTTGAGTTCGCAGTGCTTCTGTATAATGCCATTACAATTCCAATGGATTATGGATTCATTTGGCTCCATGTAATGTGGTATGAAGGTTACTGCGAATTTAATTATGTATGCCAATAGCACATAAATAAATAGTTAAAATAAACAAATAAACAATAAATAAATAAAACAAACAAATAAATAAATAAATAACACAGAGAAATATACATTTATGAATAATAGTAACAATGGTCACAGTGAACGAAATGAGTTAAATGAAAATAAGACGTTAAACACAAATTTATCACAGATTGAGATCACGGGTCAACAATAGGCTTTCGAGCCTTGCCTTTTGGCCATCCTCTCTTTCGTTTGTTTTGGGAGGATGTGGTAGAGGATTGGGTATCAACTGATCCTTCTGATGAGTAGTCAGTGATTAGTTGATCATCCACATGTATAATGGTTACTGGAGCTTGCTCATCTTGGTTCGCTGATGAGCTAGATCGCGGTGCTCTAGCGGATGTGGATGGGTGAGCTGTGGCAAATGGCGCTACAGGCTGTAGAACAGTTTTTATGGATTGTACCAATATAGGTAGTAATTCCTGGGCGAGGGATTTAGCATCAAATTTCTTTGCCGACTCAGATGCCTTGGCATATGATATTCCAGGGGTAGGGGTAGGTATAATAACTTTCTTTTTCGCCTCAATATATCCAATACGTTCTTTGGTTTTGATTTCTTGAATTGCGGCCTCTTGTTTGAATATTGGACAGTTACGAGATCTGGCTGAGTGGCTGCCACTACAGTTCACGCAAGTAAGTGGCTCAACGCATGAGGAACCTTCGTGTAAAGGTTTGCCGCAGATGCATACTTGCGGATTGCTGCATCTAGATGAAGTATGGCCGAACTTCTGACAGCGGAAGCAACGTATTGGTGCAGGAACATACATACGGACTGGGAGAGAATAAAATGCGACTTTGATTTTTTCGGGCAGTTTAGTACTATTGAAAGTAAGAATATGATTAGGGGTATCCCTAACCTCACCATTAGCTTTATTGGTAATTCTCCTAACATCAATTACCCCAAGATGACTGAGTTCCTCGCGTATTTCGTCTACGGTGCAGTTCAAAAGATCTTTACAGTAGATGACACCTCGCGAAACATTTAAGGATTTGTGTGGTGTTACTGTTATATCATCGTCAAGTAATCGCTTGATATTCTGAAGCCTTAGTGACTGTTTATCGGAACAACATTCAACCAGCAGGCTATCACGCGTTTTTCGGAGGCTTTTCACTTCACCAATTATACCATACAGTGCTTTTTGCAGTAAAAATGGGCTCACGTTGGCAAAAGTGCCACCGTTGGCTTTTATGATGGTCAGGAACCGGGGCGAAGCCGCCTTTTCCAGACTCACCTGGTTGGTCGTTTTACTAGAGGCGACCACCTCTGGAGGGGTTTTAAAGAATTCACTTTCCATAAGAGTCCCACGAGAAGCTAGGGTATAACAGTCGACCACGACAGAGCCCCGCATGCCGCAGCAAGGCTAAATTGCAACCGGAGGTCGCCTGGTATCCGGCCGGCACCGTTTGCGACCCACTCACGTGGGGCCATGCATCCCCTCAGCACGGTCGCTAACACTTTGGGATTCCGGTCCCTTTATCGCAGGGACCACACGCCTCTTGAGGTGAGGTAACCATCTGGGAGTCTACTTAGATCGGTACAAGGCAGGAGAGGTGGCAAGGGGTTCGTGGAGTAAGCTCTCTCATCACCACCAAACCAGCCTCGCAGACTTCTAAGTAGACAGTTTGGTAGCATTTTGCCTTGTCCGCTCCATATACGGGAGGTGAAAAGGCAAAGATGCCCCGGGTGGGGCGCTGGCTGTACGGTCTACCACCTTACCGTAGCACAGGAACACCATCCAATCCAGCAATACTGCAAAAGATGGTACCCCTAGTGGCCAGACGGCCAAACCAGTATTTTTATTCAAGTTAATGTAATATGTATAACATGGATTTCTTTTTATTTGAAAGAATCTTAACTTCGATAAATCCATATATGTGATATACATCGATGTGTTTTTGCTATCCTTACGTTTAATGAGAGACAAATATCTCAATTTCTAATGAAACATAATCTAGAGTATAACACGAGTGTAATCTTACTTAAGACTTGCTGGAACTAAACATTTTATTTCAACAGAACGGATTGTACAGTAAATGTGTTCTGCATCGGGACTCTTCGAGAAAGAACTGACTAAAAATATCACATTTCTCTGTTATCGGAAAGTGGTATAATTTTCCTGTTACTGAAAGGAATCACTGGCGTACGTTAATCCTTCCTTTATGGGTAGACTGTAGCGTCTGCCTCTTGGCGTTGCTTTTCAGGCAATTGTAAAATACGTGTTTTATTTGAAAATCATATCAGTAGTAGCAAAGTTATATTGGAAAATTGATTGGCTTTATATTTTCCACGTATTAATGAATTTTTGAATAGGAACGTGTTGAAAAAATACGTACATATCAGCATACTAGCTAAAGTTCGTTTGGACGCAGTAATCCTTTGTACACCATCAGAGGTAATATGAGCATACCGGATTTAACTGATATTATTAAGCCTTGCGTAGTGCTATTAGCCACGTATTCACTTCAGCCTGTTGTAATTGACATGGTATATATGGGGCTGCCGTTAGGATATCAAAAACCATAAAGCTTTATCGTCACAATACCACTATATGCTACTACTACTAATTCCGCTAGTATCAGACCGATTTTCAGAAACTATAAATATTTTTCGTCCTTGCAACAGAAACCGAAGAAGTAACTTTTTTGTGAAATTTTTACCATGATGAGACAATACTTTCCGAGCTATAGCGGCCAGACTGACAGATTGACGGAAATATTATTATGCTTTCAGCGTCTGACTCATTATTTGGAAGTTTATGGATGCTTTTTGAATAAAAATGAGATATTTTTTATTTTGGTGTAAACAGTTGGACTTTAGATAAAATAGATAGGTTTGAGTTTACATTGGATTTTTGTATCACTTAAATCTAGAGAAATATATGATTGCGTCGTCTGAAGTTTTTAGTCATGTCAGGCTGTATTCAATATTTGTATGTTATCACTATAATTGATAAATTAGACGAAATTGAGTACTAGCAAATATTTAAAGCAGTTATTAGTTATTACCAGACTTCCGAAATTAAGATCAACGGGAAAATAATCAGTAACATCAGATATGCGGACGACACCGTTGTGTTATCTGAGAATGTGCAGGACTTACAAAGGCTGATAGATAGTATTGTACGACACAGTGAAAACTTTGGCCTACTTATAAATACTGCAAAAACTAAAGTCGTTGCCTTTGCCAAGACACATGTACAGGCTCATCTGATTATCAATGGTAGTACTGTGGAACAAGTATCGTCATACAAATATCTGGGGTTTATTGTAAATGAGGCATGTGACCCGAAGAAAGAAGTAGATGTCGCATTGAACAGGCCACAAAGGCATTTATAAGTATGCGAAGATTTTTCATAAGGTCAGATCTCAGCCTAAAACTTCGGATACGCATGGTCAGATGCTACATTTTCTCGGTTCTCCTATACGGATGTCAGAGTTGGACTCTAGATGCTACATTGGAAAAGAAAATCGATGCCTTTGAAATGTACATTTATCGCCGTATACTCAGAATATCATGGGTTCAAAGAATAACGAACGTTGAAGTCCTTAATCGTATGAAGAAACAAAAAGAACTCATGCTTACCATCAAGGAACGAAAAACGGCTTACATAGGTCATATCATGCGAGGGGAAAAATACGAACTTCTGCGACTGATTATAGAAGGAAAAGTCCAAGGTAAAAGGTCTGTCGGTAGACGACAAAATTGAAAGACATCCGAAGATGGTTTGGTTGCTCACTTGACATTTTCCGCATGGCCGTGTCTAGGACTACGTTAGCTATTTGGATCGCCAACCTTCGAAAGGAGACGGCGTCATAAGAAGAAGAAGAAGACTTCCGAAATTACTAGTTTTTAACTGCAAGCTCATAAAAGCAAGAATAGTATTTTCCGGTGCCCCTCTGTGAAAGAATATCCAATAACACATATGGAAAAATAACATACAACAAAGAAGGCTGTCAGCAGTTACCATCCAGTTATGATATGAAAAGAGGGCTGATCAGGATTATAACTGGCTTTAGAATATATGAAACTATAAGAATGTTTTGTGAAGTATTATAATTATTGTATAATGTATGCCTATACCTTGCCACAAGGCTGAACCTTCTAAGAGTGGCATTATTTGTATCTTACAAATAAATTAATGAATTAATATAATGTAATCACCTAATTTGACTAACAATTATTTTCAGATATTATATTGTCTATACACATATTAAATAATATACCTACCTATACCTACGTATAATACGGTAATAATAAACATATTTTGTGTTGCAAAATAGAAAACTTGAGTTTTTTAAACATTTTGTATATTCCTTTGCCTGGTCTGGTTTTGATAGTCTATTGAAGACGTTATATGTCCTAAAAAGGATGCCATGATTTTGATCATGTTAATAACCGATATTCGCATAGTAAACCAGCAACAAGAGAGGATGCTAGTAAAAGTAAAGTGACTAACCCTGAGAGTCCAAGCTCCTTGCCTACGTCTACGATGAAGATGTGCGAGTATCACCGGTAGTGACCTAGTGGCATAGTTTTCATACTAAATGCCGTGCTAGAGGCCTTCTTATGTCATAACGATCGTATTGTTTATTATAAAGGTATAATAGATTACACACAGCTAATTACAAACTCTACAAATGGGTATGAACAGTAATGCAATAATTAAAGCAGCTCTTAATGCCATTGAAAATAGAGTTTATTTTGAATAAGCTATCGCCGTTTGGTCGTTAAAACGGTTTTTCCAAATACTAAACATTTATACAAAGAAATTATTCTTCGGTATAGAAGTCCCAAATGTAGCGATATCGACAAATAACAGCTTAAATCCACTTCAAAGTTGTATATTCAAGATGAGCTTTTATCTGATGGTGTTTAATTTCTGTTTGCTATATTTGATGTGCATTTGTTAACAATATTAAGATTATTTTTAACAAAACAAGATATATCTTCTGCAGACTAATACACTTAATGCAATTTTGTAGAATACTGGGAACGGCAAGTATATCTATAATTTATATGCATATTATGAACACTGTTTCCATAAAATGTCTTTTACATGCCGTTTACAAAAAGATTTTATTTTACTAGCTTACAAAATAGTAGATAAGATAAAAATAGAAAACATGTAGGTTGTATGCCTGAAGAGTAACTACGACTATAATCATGTGACGGATGACCGTGAGTAGGATTTAACCTAATGAAATCTAGAGCTTCGCAAGTAACAGCACCCGTATATCGAGTGACGTTACAAAGTAGTAAGACGACTGAAAATCAAGGCACGGAGAACCACCTATATAGATGCATCATATCGCAAATGGTATAATGTCAAACAAGATCAGCATTTATACAACATATCTATCTGCTCGTCGATATTAAAAGTTGCAGTAATTTGGGAGTTGCCTCTGATATAATGCGGCTATGCCCTACTCGGTATTAAGGCCGCAAAAGGTGAAATGACCTATTAAATAAAGGCAGGTACCTGTATACCGGGTGTCCCAGAATTTCCTTGACACGTGACATTTTCGTAACGAAAAACGGTTCAAGCAAAAACTGAGTGGTACTTTTGAAGGTACTATAGGGTCTATCATACCATGCATTCAAAACATTTTTTTTTGTACGTCAACCTCTAAAACTCACCCCCAACTTTTTTTTTCAAATAGCACCCCACAGGTTTTCCTACAAAAATGATATCCCCATTTTATTTAAAATCTTGTGGTAGCTTTAATTTTATATGCAAACTTATTTTTTCCGTAAAATCATAAGCATAAGACAAATGAATTGATAATTTGTTTGACGCCTGATATTTTTGTAACAAACACGGGTAAAAAAGAAAAGTAAGTGGGTTTTTCAAGGGTAGTGAATGGCCTATCATTCCTTGCGTATGAATCATTTTTTTCTTACTTAAACCCCTGGAATCCACCCCTAGCTAGTTCTTTCAAATTTCAATCCACAATTTTGCCTGGAAAAATAAAATTCTTTACTTGAATTTAATTATTGTAGTGCCTTACTTTTTATGCCCCTACTGCAATTTATCGTTAATTTTGGCACCCGTGTGCGGGGCACACCCTGCACACGGGGTTGGCGCGGCCCGATGTAACCATAAAACTTTTTTACCTTTTGCACTTAGTTTTGTTGTCATATTTTCTTATTAGTTGATTCATGATAATAACAAAATATTTTCCATACATGTGTGTTAATTAATTTATGCTTACGATTTCATGGATTAAACGAAAAAAAATTAACGATAAATTGCAGTAGGGACATAAGAAGTAAGGCACTACGATAATTAATTTCAAGTAAAGAATTCATTTTTCCAGGCAAAATTGTGGATTGAAATTTGAAAGAACAAGCTAGGGGTGGATTCCAGGGGTTTAAGTAAGAAAAAAAATGGTTCATAAGCAAGGAATGATAGGTCATTCACTACCCTTGAAAAACCCACTTTTCTTTTTTATCCGTATTTGTTACAAAAATATCAGGGTTCAAACAAATTATCATTTCATTTGTCTTATGCTTATGATTTTACGGAAAAAATAAGTTTGCATATAAGATTAAAGGTACCACAGGATTTTAAATAAAATGGGGATATCATTTATGTAGGAAAACCTATGGGGTGCTATTTGAAAAAAAAAAGTTGGGGGTGAGTTTTAGGGGTTGACGTACAAAAGAAAATGTTTTGAATGCATGGTATGATAGACCCTACAGTACCTTCAAAAGTACCACTCAGTTCTTACTTGAACCGTTTTTTGTTACGAAAATATCACGTGTCAAGGAAATTCTGGGACACCCAGTATATACAGACCACTCTAAAACAAAGGTGTTGGAGCTGGAATCATTAGACCAAGGCTGAAGATTGAGGAATCAGTTAGCTTGAGAAGCTGCAGGCTATAGAGCGGCAACTGAAGCACAAGGCTGTAAAAGATCCTTTCCGCTCAAAGCAATTGAATGAATCCACTATATGTACATCCAAAAGAGTATGAAGTTACAAAAAACATATCGGTTGCGTAGAAAATGGAAACAAAGTACACATAGCGCCTGGATACCAGGACATACTTGATACGAAGGAAACGAAACAGCTGATCATTTTAGCTAAAAAAAAAGGAACTGTCACTTTTTTCGTGGGACCAGATCCGGCAACTCTACTAAAATGGAACCAGCAGGGGGTGGGTTGGCTCAGTAGTTAGAGGCGGAAATTTATTTCTGTTTTTTTGACCAAAAATAAATATTCTTAAAAAAGCTCAGCGAGAATCCTCACCTGAGCCTTCACTGTTGGTTTCTAATTAACAGTGCTGTTCCTAGAGTGGCGCTGGGAAACAGTAACAAAGCCTACACAGAACACGAGGCTAATGACCAGAGAAGTTGATGCCGATGACACAAGTAAAAAAAATACACCAGCACTTTGAGAGTTTAACGGGAATCACCACATGCAAAGGCAGTCATGCTGAATCTAGATCAGAAAGTAATAGATTCGCTGTTAGGGATGATTAGTTAAATCCTTAGTGAAGTAGACTGATCATTGCAGATTACATGACCACATGAGAAATAGGGCTTGGTTGAGGGTGCCTCATGTTGGTTGTGTTTGGAGGAGGACGAAACATATTCCATAGATAGATCCCCAGTCCAGTGGTTGATGCGTCTGATATTACGAATAAAATCTATGAGCTTTTTTTGAATCAGCTATTAACAGTAACATTATATAGAGAACTTCGAGAACACCTATTACCACTGAAGCCCAACCTAGTGTCATCAAAAAGTCAAACACCCGAGACCACAGATCACAGAAACACTTCCCGAGACATCGACTGACCCTCTGTCAAAAGTTATTCTTATGAAGAAATTCTGCTCTGCGGCACAATTTTATTAAACATAATGTAGCGTTTCGGAAGTGTATAGGTTTTTGATTAAGTGAAAATTTTTCTACAAAAGGAAGATTATGTGATATTAATGACGATTAAGATTGAGGGTCGGTTTGCAGTTAGGAAGGAAAGACGATATACGGTTGCTTTGATGAGAAGCCAACCAGTATGACCGTTAAAATGTTCTGGCTGATAAATACTACATAGCCCATACGTTGCCTGCAGACAATAAAGAACATGAAGCTGCTTTGTATTGCATAGCCAGTCCAGGTGTATATGTCAAATCAGGCATGCCAGCAGCACATATTTCTACGACACCTGTTGCAGAGTAATTACACAGCTGAAACTGCTCGGGTGTCTGCGACTAAAACAAATCGAACCGGAAAAGAACCGCCCTTGTCCTGAATTCGTGTTTCTCCTATTGGCCGAGAACCCGAAACGCATTCAGGTGAAGTAAAGACGGCGAGAAAAAAAACGCATGGCGTTCAGATTCGGCTGTGCATGCGTTGTTACCGCAATTTTATCTGCAATCGAACGGTCGTCGTGTGACATAACAAGCCGGAAAGTGGGTCAGTAGGTCACCGTCGGTACTGCCTGTTAGCTGCTTCTAGCAAGCTGGCATGGCGGTTAGGCGAAAGCTTTTTTCGCAGAACACAATGCCACGCAGCCCTCTGGCTTTTGCTAAATAATATGTTCTTGGTAGTTGTGCTAATTTTGTATTTTTTTTATATCTCCTGCGAGCGTTTGCTATACAACAGGCAGAATATGTATAAATCCAACAATCGTTTCGCTAAAGCATTTCTCTTATTTTCTTTAGCGACTGTGAGACGATATAGTGGGCATAAGCTCAAATCATTAATTTTTTAGCTTGAAAATCTCCCTTTTATGTTTTATTTTTCTAGTCGATTTCGAGATAATAGGTTTCTTTGTACGTTTGAATCAATTTATACCTATTGATTTTATGCCAATCATTTGCAAATGTAGTTGCAGTTAAATTTTGACAACGTAACTTAGCGGATATGGACAGTGTGTTGTTTTTGAAAATCGAGTCAACTTCAACCCTATTTTTGGCATTTTTGAACTCGCACGTGGCAGAATGGATACGCGATCTTACGGGGCGCGGACGTGGCGGAGGGTAAGTGTACAATCACATTGAAAACAGGTACCCTGCTTTGGCCAGAGCCGAACCGCACGCAATTCAAGGCAGATAACCAGCGCCGGCTCGCGCGTACATGCTTGAAAAATGAGTACATGTAATTATAAGCCACTTTCATCGCCGATCGGTGTGGGTTCCCTACTTTTGTCCTGATTCCAACTGCGTGTGGTTCAGCGCAGGCTACCTGCAAGCAGGCAACCTGCTTCACTGTGTCTACACCTTAATGTACATAGAAGGGGGCATGGTCGTGACGAGAAATTTCGGTTAGTAGCAGAAACGGCAAGATGAAGTTTGGAGGATAATCGTTTTGGCTACAAATGGTGACTACCAATTGGATTAAAACATGAATTTTTCTTTAAAACTTTGAGGAAACTAAAACCATAAAATTTTGGAGATGAACGAGAATAATAGATTGTGAGATGGTCACTACATCTAGTGATGGATATACATATACATACATGCACCAAACCCGAAGAGATAATTAAGCATATATGTATGAAAGTGTAAAATGTAATGTTGTTGACAATAGGTTGATGACCGCATATAGTGGTACTGTTGGAGACGGGTCTGATTTGTTTGTATGTTGTACGTATATGGAAAATAAACTATTCTGTACTAATTCCATTTTACTAATCATTGCGGATTAGTGTCAATATGATCACCTGATAAGACACACCTCATATCTTGCTCTCATCAGGAAGTTGTTTTTTTAAATAGCTGAATGCTCTTGTACGCATCAGTTAATGTATGTGGAAAGTTTGCGTCGGTTGTTTATACTTTAAGCTGTAGAGGAATTTTATATGGCCATTCGATCAATTTTGTTCACATTACTACTTTGTATATCAGATCGCTTTGACTCGCCATTCAGCAGAAATTACATAGTGGTTGCTGAACCTTAATGTATTCCTATATTTATGGACTTAAAAATACATCAAAGCTGTTTCCATTTAATAAAGCAAAAAACTGGAGAAGATAAATCAGTTTATATAATTTCTTGCAAGGGCATTTTCCTTCACAAACGTATACTTTTCACGTATATAGTGAATATTTAATATACACTAATTTTTAGAGGGGAGTAGTCATTGCTAAAACAAAAACCAGTTACGAAACAAACTAATATTTTTTATTAGGATACGACAAATTAACGTAAAAGTTATACTCTTTTTACTACAAGCTTTCGCAAACATCATAGAACAAAGTCAGTGACAATGACTGAACAGGAAAATACCACATGCCATTGTAAAACCATGTTAAATTGTGATAAAATATAAAATGTGAACAATGATTCGAAGATTAGAAATTAGTTAATACGTTGTTAAAATCGAGTTGGGTTGAATTCGAGCATTCGATGATTTAACGTGATTCATCACGTTGTCTAGTAAGCTAAATCCGCGAGAGGGCAGCATCTGTACACAACTATTATTTATTTCGAAGCTCCTCCTAGTTTCTGCTAGAAATACAGAAAAGAGCCATGGCCGCGACAGCAACGTTGCCAAGGATGCTCAAAGAAGCACCCGACGGGATCCCCTTGTCCGATAACCTTTGTCGACACCCATCCGACACCGGTACCGGCAACAAAAAATCTGCCGGCTTGTCCCTCAAAGGCAGCAGTAACAGCACACGTGGCCGTCCGTATTCCATCATTTGGGATATGACCATATGAGTAATCTGTAAACTTTGAATTGGGGAAGGGCTAGGCTTAGGAACTGTTGTATTATTTCGCAAGTGGGCATTATACAGGAGGGTTTGTGTATCTTATTTTCGGATAATTGGTATTTTGTTAATATTGATAAATTTTTTCGATGTATGCATGTATGTCTTTGCTGGAAGTTTGAAAATTTCATCCGATATAAGGTTGACGGTTATTTTGGTTATGTACGATAGCGATTTGAAAACATTTTACAGGGTGTGACATGTGGTTAAAAATGAAATTGAATATTAGTACCTAGTATTTTTAAGAATTTATAAAATGCAAATTCTGGCTGTTTGGCTGATGGGTCAAAGAAGATGAGGAATACCTAATTCGAAAATATGTACCTATGCAGCCAGGTAAAAAAGAGCTAAAATGAATTGAGATGCTTGGTGATGGGCCGTAGGAGCAAAATACATTTGCATATTAGCATAACATATTTATTGTATACCTACCTACTACTTATTACTTCCACACAATCACACAGGTGAGATGAGTAAGTATTGTAATTGCGAAACATTTTTCGTATCGAGATAATTATGTTTTTTGACGTTTTGTGGAGTCATCTCAGTAACCGCTGCGCTGCTACAATTTTCTGTCGGAAAATGAAATTACCAGAACAGCTCCTAATTTCTTTTTTTAGCATTTTAGGGGTTTCTAATAATATTTAGTTTTTTTCGGTAAGGAGCATATTAATAATTAGGATCGCGGATCGCCGGGAGAGTTGCTTGAGGGGCGAGTTGCAACCATTTTTGTATTCATATAGAACTTATGATAAAAAAACAGGCCCACTCGACCATTGTATTTGAAGATATACCTGTGGACGTGGATGTGGACAAACATCAGCGGACTATTATAATGTATTATGATTATCGTAATTTCAGTACCTAGCTACTGGACCGATTTTGATAGCGTTTAGTACCCCCACCCTTACCGGCATGTATACTTGCAAATAATGCGAGTCTATAGAAATTTACATTATTTGGAAATTGAATGATAATATAAATATATATTGGAAAAGCGAATCAGTCATTTTACTTTAGGTATACCTACGTTTTATTCATTTATTATTTATTATTTTTTTTCTTCAGAGTTTAATCAACTATAAAGATATTTGCGATACGGTGCGCAAAATTCGTTTAGCCCGTCGTTATGCTCGATCCCATTTATGATGCATGTGGCGTTTAGAAAAATGCATCGGGCACTACAACTTCTGGTGGCCCGAGCAAGAATGACATCAGATTTATTAATTTCAGCCATTTATGTTCCTGAAAAAAGTAAAACCTGAAATAGTTAGCTAGAGTTTAAAGATTACAACCCTTCAATTCATGATGATACCTATATCAAAATGTAACAAAAGTTAAAACAACGTTTCGTAAAGTAAGGACACATAAAGATTATCAACAACTGAGGTGCCAAAAAATTCAAGCTTTCAGCACTCGAATATGAACAAATAGACAAGCAAATGAAAAATCTGAACAGTGACCTGAGAATATTCAGCAGAACATCTAAAGTGATCAATAAATGAAGCAACAATGAAACAATGAAGGCGAACTACGGGTAATGCAGACAAACCACTAATACCAACATTCTGAAGAACAGTCTCCAGAAAACTAAATAAATATTCGGGAGAGGAATAGAAGACAATGTATATATGTTTACATTTACAAATTGCAAGCAAAAAATCAAATTATCTCTGTGGTATACAGCACTACCTCTACATATAAAAAAGGGGTCCGCGGCGGCAGCTTTGTAACCACCACCGTTACGTACGGGCGGGTCGCTCTTGGCGGCGCGGCGTCACCTCAAACGCTTTGCGAAAGCCGCCGCGCCGGCCGCTACGCGCTATCACTGCTCATGCCGCTCCACGCCATACGTCTGCCGACGCCGCGCGGCGGCAATGCGACGCGAGACATCCCTCAAACAAGAACTCGCCTGGAAGTATGCTATGATTTCTTATTATTTGACCCATGGGGCACCGCTCAACTTGCTAGGAAGCCACAATAATATTCTAAAACTAATTCATGTATCATTTTTTCAATCGATATATCATTTGCTTTACCTATTCATCTAAGATACCGTGATGGCACGCGGATAGTTGCACAGGTATAAGTGTTTTCCAGTTTTCAGATAGAATGAAAAAAAAAACAATCGTACATTGCTATGTGAATATATTATGTAGACAATAATGTACCTATATATGGTAACATCACTAACATCGCTTATCACATAATATCGGCACAGAACTCATAAACACGTTTCCAGTAACTATTTCCTGGAATATCCTTCTCTTTGACAGTTTGGCAACAAGGCCGGTTATTTCTTGTTATCGGCCGGCCTAAAGTTATCTGTCTCACTCTAAGTAGGACGGATCAGTGGGAGGCGTGTCGGAACCGATTTTTTGATAGTTTTTCATCAATCTTTCCGTTATTATTAGAGATATCGAAAAAAAGTTTTTTTTATTTGATTGAATATCTAGGATTGCATTGTACTACGCTCAGAAATTTCGTAAAAAGAAATAAATTAAAAAACTAAGCAAAGTATCTTTTTGAAAAATCAAGTTTTTCAAAAAAGCTTTGCGTCAGTCGAGACATATTGTGTCACTAATTATAAGAACAAAATTAGAAAGTTCTAGTATCGGTACATTTTGAAATATTATTGAAATAAAATTCAAGAAATCTAGTACAAAAATACCCACAATCCTCGAAAAAACTATATACATTCAATGAAATACACCCTCTTAGAAGGCATGACAATATAACATCAATAAAAAATAGCCATTACTGGAAATATAAACCGTTTATAAAACGTGACGAAAACGTGACGAACCACCTTAAGAAATCTTACTTTTTTGTCCATATCCATGATTTGAAACAAATTCCTGCTTCATTTTAAATATTTTTAACGGACCGTCTAAAAAAATGAGATGAAGAAGAACATAATAATATAAAATATGAAATAAACTTGGATCTGTGGGTAGAGCTCGGGGGTGCTCGTCACTGGAAGGTCTCGGGTTCAATTCTCGTCAGGGACGCAAATTTATTTCTGCTTTTTTTATTTTTTTTTCAATCAGAAATGAATTTCCGTAGAAAAAGCTCAGCGAGAATCCCCTCTTGAGCCTTTGGCTTCTAATTAACAGTGCTGTTTCTAGAGTGGCGCAGGAAAACAGTAACAGAGCCTACACAGGCTGATGACCAGAGCGGTCGATGCCGTTGACCCAGAAGTAAAAAAAACTAAAGTTTTTCTTAATAATTGTAATATGATTAAAATTTGAACGAAAATATAAATTTTCCTCTTTTTTCTATCCCCATGCTGTTCCCTATATTCGAGTGTGCAAAGCCAAAAGTACTGAAAATTTGTTTCATTGACAAGCACTGTCAAAGCGGTATCACACAACATTTGTTTTTTATTGGTAGGTGTTTTGTGATTTCCGCGAGATGTAATCGATAATGACATTTTACAGATCGGGAAAGAAACAGGCCTCTACACGAATTTTCTTACAAAAATTGCGTTCTGGCGAATATTTAGCCTATAACCTGTTTTGGACTGACATCAAAAATCGTTTACCATTATTCAAATCAAAGAGAAACAATTAAATATTTTTGATTGTCAATTTGTATTTTCCGAATAATTGTTCATATTTCATACTTTTACTACTATCATTCGACACAAGAATGCTTCAGTGTGTAGTTTTTGCGAAGTTACAGACTTCCTTAATAATGGAATCATAAGTTTTCGAAAACTTGAAATATAGAGCCAAAAGAGTACATCTTAGCGCTATTTTGCCGCATCCCAATTAAAAATAGAAGTTTGGTACCTAATTCTATTTTTCTTTGATCGATCGTATTTCTAAAAACTTTAGCGCTTTGAGAATCGAATTTTATACCGCAAAAGTTATTTTTGTTAATGCATTTCCATTTTGACATTTTTAGCCCAATAGATTGGCAGCACTATTACTCTTTTCAATCAACTGATTTAAATCGATTCGCAAAATTGACTTGTAAACCTTTAAGTAATACGGTTTTAGTTGAACTGTTTCAAAATAAAAATGGTTTAAGAAGCCGTGTAAACATAGTAACTGACTAACTAATAAAACTAATTAATAATAGAATCAGTGGAAATCACACCATTTTACTGACGCTTTGACCGTCTGGGGTGTATACCCCAATGCTTAAAAAGTTCTGTATTTGTTCATAGGTATTTATTATGCTTTTGATGATTAAACATGATTACTTGTATTAGCTTTCGTGACCTGTCTATTAATAACCATATCTGACCTATATCAAGTTGCTTTGCTTGTCGGAATTTTTCGCTTGCTCTTCATCACTGCAGTGGCAAAAGTGACACGTAATCGTAAACACATTAACTATGATATGAAAATGCATTAATTTGATATCGATATCGCATTGATTTATGCCGTAGAACATAGCCCCTTAATATTTAAAGTAGGATTCAAAAAGAAAAATTGACTCAAATAGATCAATAGTATAACATATATCTATAGTCTTAACGACTCGCTAAACCGATTATTTCATACTCTATACGTACAGCCTGACAAGTGTAGCAAGAGACTTGGGAATTTCGTCGCTGTCTCACACGCACACGTCATTTCATATCCTCTCGTCTCTTGCGGTTCTTGTCTATTTCATATTTCTCACCGCCCTTGTTACACTTGTCAGGTTGTATTTTGGTATCTATTATAGCACACAGCATAACGTGTACAAACTAAACTGGGTTTACATAGGCCACAATTTGTCGATAAAGACATGATTTAAAATAATATCAAAAAATTTGTTTCCCTTATACAGTTTATTTTTTTTTTGTTCTTTTCATTTGAAATCATCATAACTTGTGAAGCATTGTGTGCATTATATAAGATGCTGCTTAGCGAATAAGAAAATTCGTCAATAAATAAGTGAGCTTCAAGAAAATATGTTTTTTAGAAATGTCAGACCTTTTTGTGAATCACATTTGGATGTTCTAGGAAATACCCGACAGGACCATATTTTTTGTCTCGTCCAAGTAATTTCCGTCCTATTGCCTGTCTAATAAAAAACAGCAATCTTTAATGCACCTGCAGAGCGTAGCGTCGTTCACTGATCATTTGTCATCGCTCAAGTACAGACCCTCTTTTGCAACATCACTGTTCGCAGAGGCATTTAGAAAATTGTTGCTTACACCGATACCACTATTTTTAATGACATACCTCCATCTCCATACTTTTTTGACTGCTTCTCTTGATCTTCATTCATCCTATTCAACAACAAAACTACAGCGTTCTGTCTCTAGCGCAAGATTGTCTATGCGACGTTACAATGTTACATTGAAGGGTTGGTGTGAGCGACGCTTTAACTTTCAGACCACACTGGTATGTAACGATCTTAATCGTATAAAGTTCTAAATCTTTTTTCAAAACGATAACTGACGAATGTAACATAGCTAACATGTCCCGATTTTTTTTTTGAAACTAGACTTAAAGTGAAAAAGTAATTAGATCTTTGAGATAATTTTAGTTGATGCGATAATTTTGAACAGGAGTTCATGGAAAGCTTGCTTTTGCGTGCAGATACAGCTTTTACCTCGATTTCCCGTATGTACAAGCTGTGTGTTTTGATGTTTTGTTTCTTTGTATCATATTTTTCGGGAGCCGATATATTTGTATAAGGATATGTCTTTTTTCAAACTCCTAAAGCTATCAGGGAAAATCGCTAGTCGGTGAATAGACAGTTTTTACGCAGTGTCGATTCTGCGATATGGTATACCTACATATAAATGCCCCTTAATCATTCTATAAATTATATTTCCCAATTTAGCAGCATTAGACGCCTATACGCACTATTAAAAACATTTATTAGGACATATATAGACTTTCACAAACTTTAATAACCTATAAACCTTGAAGTCCTTTTCCAATTGCCGTGACGAAATTCGCACAAGTATTACAATTGTACGTTCCAATATAAATTTGAAGGCTGTATTTTTATTGTTGCAGCTTTGATTCTGCGCTCATTGAAAAACTTGAACTTGACCCGATCTTGACACACTTACTGCATACGTTGAAGCAAGACATTGCGAGTGGCGCTTGGCTCACTGTTATCTTTTCCTACTTTCTTTCTTAATAATCTTATATGTCGTCTGACAGTACAGTTGCCAACGTTTTTATGAGACATAAAATATATTCCTGTCTGAGGAGAAAAATAAACCGGTTTAAAAAAATTAACAGTATTTGATTACTTACGAATGCGTTGACTATACATGCTTTCGATCTGTTCGCATAACTTATGGTTGTTTGATCAGGATGTGATCTTTTTAATTTCCCGCGTTGTAGCCGCTTCTATCGGTAGAATGATGTAAAATTCAAATGCTATTTCCGATATACGTTTGGTATTCGTACAGATTCTATCATACACGGTGTTCCACATAATATTGCGCACACTGCAGGGATCTCGCAATCTGGAAGATTGACAAAGAAGATCAAACCAAAGAAAAGTTGCGCCTGGTGCTGCTATATGGCGTTTTAAAAAATTTAAAATTCCAAGTACTTCCGAAGATATTTGAGAAAAATCGAATTTTCCCGATTTCGTTTTTTTTTCTCACTTTATTTGAAAAGATATGACTATGCGAATTTCACATGCCCATTGCAACTATTCCTGCTCTGCTAAACTGATGTTATTAGATTTTCAATCTGACGTTTCGTTTCTTAGCAACCATCATCAACTTTGGTTTTTTAAGTGATCGACAATTTTTTTTGTATCCCTAAAAAACTCTAATTTTACTTCTAAATACAACGATATATCGCTCTTTTCATTTACCTGATGTTTCGGATTCAAAAAGACATCTTCAATGTTATTTGATGAGAATTACGGAGAACCAAAACGTCGGATCAAAAATCGAATTAAGTCATCATGTAGAAGAGAAAAAATGCCATAGGATTTTGAATTTAGTTTGATATACCTATCTTCTTTATTAAAATACGAAAAAATAAATAAGTAAGCAATATGTTATCATTAAATTATAAAATATTTATTTTTACACTAACAAAAAAAATCATCATAACTATGCATATATTCAGTCTTAAGTTCAAAAAGTCCTCCTTCAATTTTCTAGGCAAACGTAGCAACGGTAAACAATTTCATCCATTACATTATCTAATATCCTGTCAATTTAAATTTGTAGATTTGTAGATATGCAATTTGAGGTTGAGATCAAATCTAATCCACCAAATACCTCGATTTCTTTCCAGTATTTGCCATTTAAGAATACCTGTTAGGTGCACGGTTGTTAACAGATGGAGGAAATCTTTGATGATTTGATGATCCAAATTTACTGTATTCAAATACCTTAAAGTTAAAGCAAATCTTTCCCTAGAAGAAATACTCGTAGGTCCGCGAACACAATAAGTTATATACCCAACCTTCGACCAATAATTTCAAACAACGATTTAAATTCATTACGACTAAAGCAATTCATAGTACGATTTAAATACATAATAATTGCGAGCTATTGAAAACTTCACCTCACTTAGGTCATTGAAGTAAATACTGAACACAGTTCGAATTAGCGTTTAACGTCTCATAGCCACCTTTGCAGTTATTATAGCGTGTATTTGATAATATGCATCTCCAAGAGATCGGTACTGATATCTAGTAGGCGTTGTTCATAACCGTGGGAACGTGAGTTATGAAAAATAATGCACGCAGTTTGTTTACTATAGTATTCATGTTCAAAAGTAATTTAGTGATCGCTATATAACATAATGGGAGTAGATAAAATATTTTTCTGTATCAGCTCTCTTCTTCTCCTTGCTACTTCCTGTTTTTACAAATATTAAAAAAGTTACTTAGTACCTATGTAAAATGTACAGGAAGTAGGACCCGAACTACTGCAACTTTTGAACAAAGTAACTTATGTTGTTCAATTAATACGTTATATTTGTATATTCAAACTATCGAAATACTATGCCATCGTTGTTCTTATTTTAATTGGAAACAAGTCTTTTTTGGTTAATTATTAGCCGTAACTCTATAGTATGCAACTTGCAAACCTCTACCATAATAGCAATTGCATCTTCATCGCTTGATAATACCAACAAAGTGTAGGTTGTATCGAGTGAATCAACTTGACTTTAATTTTTCATTAGTTTATTCAGACAAACGTGAGAGTCGAGAATAAAAACTCTTGTTGCATTTAACACCCAAGAAAATTTCGCAATTGTTTGCTAGTTTTGAGTTACTTATCATTGGCCCGAAAGGCCCATACAACTGCAACATTGCGAACAACGAAACTAATATTCTTGTGTTAATACGTTATATTTGTACAATCATACTCGAAAGTATATCGCGTCTTTGTTCTTATTTTAATTGCAGTGGAAACAAAGTGTGTTGTGCCCCACTTTGGTGCGGACTTAAGTAATCGGTAAAAGTATATGAATTATTACGATATGCGATAAGGCTGAAATATTATGAATTATAGAAATGAGAAAAAACTATATGTAGTTGATAGCGTGTTTTAGAAATCTAGAACGATGCTAAATTGTGATAAGGTCAAAAACGTGTAACGATTCGTTTAAATGAGTCTTATTTACTTTCGTCCAAGTCATATATAGGTATAATGGTTAATCATTAGTTATACATTGATACGTCTTTACCTATCAAGGAAAAATTCTATGTTTTATATAAATTTATTGGCATTCTCTATCTAATGTGTGTTTCGGGGAACTTCAAAATGTATCTGTCATAAATGTGAGTTCAGTTTGCGGGTGAGAAAAATGAGATTGAAAAATTTTGTTTTTGGACATGCAAGTATTGTATATATGCTTAAATCTTTCATATCTTCAGCATTTTGTGCTTGCACGGAGTTGAAAAAAGATGCGTGGAAAACACTGAGTCATTTGACTGTTTCTATGGTTGGTTTTGTTAAAAGAAACAAGTTCATTATGAAACCATCTTTCTAATTGGTTATTTTTTTCTAGGTAAGTCTGGACGCATTGATTTTCAACTTCTTCACTCCTTACATGGTAAGTGGTAGGAAAGTATTCGAATTTTCCTTATACTCTTTAAAGTACGACGTATTGGAAATATTTCAATTTCGTGATAGTAACAGCATTAAAAAAATTAGTTAAATTGAAGAAGTTTTGTGTACAGCTCTATAAAAATCAATGATAAAGTAATTTATCTCAAAATGCCGGTTTTGATCTTTCGATGTCACATGTATCCTATGATTATTATCTAGCCCAGCACGAGATTTTTTTAACCTAATTCTATCTTGATGATTCCAAATATACTCAAAAGGTTGGTTCTGAAATACCTATAGCGCATAAAGTTCACATCATCCCTCTAAGGTCGACGTTTATCATCCCATATTTTCCAGTAAAAACGCTGTTTTTTGTTTGTTTTACTGTTTTGAATCCAAACAAATTTATACAGTGACTTATTTGTATAGGTTCATATTTTTGAGGTTAAAAACCCTGCTACAATTAATTCAAAAACAACCTAGGTGATGCAAGATCAATAGTATTGGAGTTTTATGTTTTCAGTTACAAAATTGGACTTTGAAATTTCCACCTGGTCCTCAGCCTAACATGCAGTAGTTTTCTAATAACCTTGTATTGACCTGAAAGCCTCCATGTATCTCAGAAGGGTCCATGGTTGAACGCAGGTTTGCTACGACCAAATTTACAACGAAAATAGACGATCAGCAAAAGGTTGCATACTTACCTGTTTCAGAAGTTTATACTAATTGTTTTTGCATATACAGAGTGATTGGTAACTCCATACATTAATTTGGAGAGGTGATAGTAGAGGGTAAGCCAATAAATTGACTATATAATAAATACCAATTATATTAGATTCGGAGATAAATTGAATTTTAGAGATTTTAATTAAAATGCGGACCTCCCAAACGAAAACCATAATAAAACAAAATTGTATTGTATGATTTTGGAAGTTTCAGTATTAGTCCTTAGAAAATATGCCATTACGTCATACGACTAAAAGAAAGTGATCATCTATCAAACACTGTATCACTTCAAATTGATCATCATCAATGGATAACAACTGTTGTGCATGAAAATGAAACCCAATACTTTGACTATTATATTATGAATCCAAATAGGAACCCTATTTTCCCTAACCCACCGAACTGAACGGAAAAGTTTTCGTAGGACACCCACCACCATAATCCCGAGTCCAGGCATCCTCGCACTAGTCGCCCGGCGACGCTGCGTGGACCTCACATCCTACGTGTTCCGTTCCTTCGCCGCAAACCCACCTTTCCCACTCCAATTTTGCCCAGAATTTGTTTCTGCAGTGACTGTATACCTTCAGCTTACCTCTTGAAGAGAGACGCCCCTTGGGTACTTTGTCACTGCTTCCGGCCCTTAAATTTTGCCCTTTGCCAGAAGGTGACGATGATCCTTTGATCAATTGTGCTAAATTCAGATCTTAATTTTGTTGATCTGTATTACCCATAGATTTTGCTGAAGCATAAAAAACAAGGGATGAAAACAGCAAACATTTGTGAAAATTTTCCAAAATTAAAGGAATTCAAAAAAATTTCACTTAGCCATTTTTGTTACTATTTATGTTCGTAGTAAATGGTGTATAGATTTTTAGAAAACTGTGAAGGGCATACGTCGTGAGCTTATAACAGGTAATAAATACTGTTTCAGATTCGAATATCAGCGCATTGGTCAAAACACAAAGAAAAAAATTTAAAGTGAGACTTTAAAAACTACTTCTGTAATCGATACTGGATTTTTACAAAGAAAAACAACCTTACAACAGAAAAAGGGTATACTCATTAAAGCTTTCTTGTTCTTGTTCAATAACCTTCTCTATCTCCGGAGACATCCAGTAAATGTACGGCTCGTCGAAATATATTACATATTGTCAACAGTAAAGATAATCCGACAATAATTCCATGTAAATTATGTGAATAGATGGCTGCCAGTAGACATGATAGTTCAACATCATAAATAAAATAAATTCAGTGGGTACGGAGAGGTATTAATAAACGAGTATGACCTTGAGTCGCGGTCACTACTAATGAACAAAAGCGAATCTCGTTTGAAGCAAGTGCAAACCGTCAAGTACAAATGTGAAGGCTACTACTCGTATTAAAGAGTTTAAATTTTACACAGCCTCTGTTACTTGTTATACAGTTTATGTGTACCTGTCCCATAGTTCAAGAAAAACCTAGGCAACTACAAATAAATATATGTATGATTAGTTTCATTATATAGGTATTTTGTAGTAGCAGTAGTACCACTTTTACTTGTTTGGTCTCCTGGAATCCTGGTGAACTTTTTTATCAAACCTACGAGAGGTGAAGAAGAAGAAGAAGAAGCTTTATTGGAAAATAGATTACCTTAATACAAAATAAAGTAATGATACCCAAAATACAAATTGGTTATTCCAAAATAATCAAATTAACACTGAAAAATAATTAAATACAATGCCAATATTAGAAACCTCAATAATGGAGAGAAGTTAACTGTGAGTCTAAAGATTATCAGATGGCTCTTATGTACTTTAATAACTGAGGTTTTGAATAAATTTTTTTTTTGTCATAAATGGAACGATCATACATAAGTTTTATAACAAAACTGTTTTTGTTTTCTTTTTTTTCGCAATAATTCAAAAGTTATATCAAAATAAAAATTGGTTTTTGAATCGAGTACCGAAAACACGCCGACGGCTATCGAACCCGTGTGACGTCACAATGGCGGTAAGGATGCTTTAAAAAAAATAATGGCGATTGATATTGACGGACAAACCTCATCTCCACTGATTTTTTTAATTGTCCACCGCCTCCTGTACTTAGTTTTTGCACTGTGCAGTGCAAGTATGTAATATGTCTAACAAAATTTGATTCCAACATATATTTCTGTTGATCGTAAAAAAATGTGCGTAACAAGTGCAAAAAGCACATCAATAAAATTTTTGATAAAAAAAAATAAAAAAAAATTTGGAAGGCCTGGGGTTCGATCCAAAGACCCCAAATACCCTCTGAGATCCACTATCGGACTCTCTAACCACTGGGCCATCCTTCGATTGAGGAGATCTTTTCAACGAAACATATTTGATTATAGGTACTTACTTACTGGAATCTGTAATCTGACTTCAGCTTCAAACATTCAAAAACATATCCTACTTCGATAGTAGACTTCGTCTCGAGCAGCAAACTTCATTCATCAAACAAATATACACTAGTTACCAGGTTAGCAGTACGTATTTTCGCGATTGGCTGGGAATCTAGAATCTAGTATCGGAGTAGGATGTCGTTGGACAAAGGAGCATCCTTACCGCCATCGTGATGTCACACGGGTTCGGGAGCCGTGGCGTGTTTTCGGTACTCGATTCAAAAACCCATCTTTATTTTGATATAACTTTTGAATTATTGCGAAAAGAAAGAAAACAAAGACAGTTTTGTTATGAAACTTATATATGATCTTTCCATTTATCACAAAAAAAAAGTAATTTTTTTCTTAATTCTAAACCTCAATTGTTGTTTAAATATTGAAGTTTACTGAGTTTCCTCTTCAAACTCCGTCATGCCAAATATCTGAACCATAATATTGCAGCAGATCTACCCAGGAAGTGGAATGAAGTTTCGTCTACTCTCACACCATACGCTTTTTTCTGAATATGGATTTTTTCTGGTATGTCAGGTATGAGGTATGAGTCATGAGTCATCAAAAGTATATATGTATGTCCTTCTGATCTACGATTTCTTTTAGTTCTAAAATATCGTAAAATGCTTTATTTTGTTGCTTTCCACATCTTTGACTAATTCATACTGGAGAGGTCGCTGGATGCGCGATGATGGATGAATTAGATTAGACTATTTTACAAGTTTTCCGCTCCTGTTAACTCCTATTAGCTATAATTCTTTAATTGGGCTTAGCCCAATAGATGAACAGAGGTAACTTCATATATATTAATTGTCAAGTGGGCTTGAGAGATTTTTTTATGTAAGCTATTTACTTTATGCACTATGTACTGCAAAAAATTTAAACTTTTGCAATGTTACATTATTAGTACCTACTTATTTCCATCTTTTGCAATGTTGAAGATATCAAAGTATACCAATAAAAAAGTAGTGTAAAGTAATCGTCGATAACTGCTCTTTGCTATTATCTATTTGTACTTTAATATACTATAAAGTAAAATTACATGGGATTTAAAACACATTTTGTTTGAATGGTAATGTCATCCCGTAATCATACTGAGATTACTGGGTGTGTCTGATTTATTGGGTCAATTTTTTGTGTAAGAGACATCTGCGCAGATGTTTGCATTGGTCCCAAGATCGAACCTTGCGGAGCACAGTTCTTTTTGCATACTTGCTCTAAGCATTTTTGGATATCCGTGACGCTTTGGTGGTACTTGGAAATACATCTTTTTCTAGTAAAGAGTTTATTTAGATAGCACACGATCGACGAGAATCCTAGGAACTTGGTGGATTTCGGGTCACTCAAAATTTAGGTACTGCTCCATCTCTTAGCATCCTTGTCTGTGTCTGGTCATTCAGTGGCGTTACCCACAGAATGGCAAACTGGTTGTTTATGAAAAAACGGTAAAATGGCCAACCTGTCATCTTAGCAGCTAACACCGAGTGGTAGGCAAATTTCGGAAGTTCACCGATATTTACCAATTAAGTGCCTCTTAAGGGGGTGATACACGTACGAACTTTAAGTACGCGGTTTTTAAGTTCGCGAACTTACTCGGCTCGCGTCGGTGACACACGTACGAACTTTAAGTACGCGGTTTTTAAGCTTGCGAACTTACTCGGCTCGAGGTCGGTGACACACGTGAAACTTTGAAGTACATACTGTACTGCGATGTCGTCGATAGAAGCTTCGTGTTATTTGGGAATTATATCATATTACATTTTAAAAACTGAAAAAAATAAACGAAATCGAAAAGTGTGGCAAAAGAACTAGCTTACGAAAAGAGAGCGTTTATCACATGTGAATTTAGTAAGAGAGTTACGTCAAGACAAGGAAAATTTCCATAATTATTTCAGAATGTCCTTATGCTATCTCGCACTTTTCTATGTTCTTTACGATAACCAGCCCTTAATGAATTAATTTTTTTCTTGACGTTATCAATAGTAGCATCTCTTTCCACCTTACGTAGAATTTCTAATAACTTATTGTATGCTTGAAACTTCATATTTTTGTCTAATTTTCCAAAGACAAGGATAATTTCGGAAACATTCTATGAATTCTGTGAACAGTGCATGTGAGTAAGTTCTGAAATCAGTCATTTTGATAATTTTCCAAAAACAACAAAACTTTTAACCTCGCTTTTAACAAACGTCAAACGCTGCCGAAACAAAATGGTGGCTCGCGGCTCGCAGTGCTGCCACACGCACGAGCCGAGACAAGCTACGAGCAAGATTTCAAACCAGTTGGATCGCCGGCGATTTTGCTCGACGGTTTTAAAGTACGCGTACTTACGGTGACACACAGGCGAAAAAGGTCGTCGAGCCGTAAGTACGCGTACTTACTCGTACGTGTATCACCCCTTTTAGGCAAGCCGCAAATTGAGACGCGTATGGCGCGTGTGACGTGCAGCATAGCGCGTTTGTTTGTAACTACTGGATTGAAATAGATCGGCGCAAACTGGCCACTACGAAACGCGGCGTGGCACGACTTGCGCCGGCAGATAGTCGCGCGACGCAGTAGTTCAGACACAGTTTCTCGTGCCACATGTAGTATTTGCAACACGGGCTTTTCTTTTATTTCTAAAAAATTGCAGAATTCAAGTTGATAGAGGCAGTAAGGGTATACAACAATCTTTACGATACCTAAGATGATCACTATACATAATGAAGACACTGAAGAATCGGATTGAAATAACAACATGCATTCACTGTTGCTGTTCCTTGAGTGGCGCCGGGAAACAGTAACAAGGCCTATACAGAACACGAGGCTGATAACCATAGCAGTCGATGCCGCTGACACAGAAGTTAAAAAAAAGTGCTTTTCCGTGTCACTTGATTCTAATTCGGAGCTCACGCCTAATAAAAATTCGTTCGTCTGTAATATTTCCCGATGTCGTTAGTGAGCGAGTCACTTCAAAACTGCGACTCCATATGCGGTTTACCGCATTACGCGAATGGCACGTACGTGTCGTGTCTCTCGTGTCACGTCACCTCACACGCGCTATACGTGTCTTAAGTTTGCGCCTTGCCTTATTTCACTCGGATCTTTAGCACTATGTGCATGTTCTTAGGTTTCAAGGACAATAGGCAATTGACAAAATAGGAAATGCTTTCCTGGAGGTGTAAATTTCCTGTAAACTGCGCACCAGCATGGCGTGAGAGAAACATTGTAAAGTCTGCACGTACTAAAATACCGGACGATGGTTAAACCTAGCTTGGTATGGCTTGTCGGCAAAGAACAAAAGCAAGGTGGATGTAAACGTTAATTAAACTCTTATAATTAGCTAAAGAGCAGTACTGGTTCGCGTTCGTACTCTTATGATTGAGTACCATATTATTTCTAAGTGATGCAGTACTTTAGTCGCAAACATACTCAATTTATTGATGAGAGGCGTAATTTACGCTATCAAACCAATATCATTACTTTTTGTAATGACTCGCAAGCTTATTAACATGGATTAGATAAATATTGTTCTGATACATTTTCAGCAGAATAAGAGTTACAGAGAGGCGATAAATTACCTGACAAAAAGACAATGACATACAGGCTGACGGAAGTCAGTGAAATATTTTTGTGTTACAGATACAATAAAACGCCTAAAGAACGTTGTGCATATAATAAATTTGAAAGTTTCGCTGTTACATTAGGTTGTAGGGGTTGGAAAATAGAAAGTCTAGTTCTTGAGGTCCAGTTGTCATGAAATAGTGGTTAAGAAAACAAAATGTATAATCCCAAACTTCGTTTTAAGCCCCTGGGGAACAGGGATAGGGTTTCCAATTTTCGGGATTCCAGGATCCCGGGGTTTCGGGATTAGGCCCAAACATTTTTTTAAACTCTAACACTAGTAACAACAATAAAAAATGCAAAAATATAGTAAACTGATGTACGTATTTATTAAAAAATAAAAAATATATATTTTTACTTCTGAAAAGTAAATATTAAATCAACTTTGGTTATAAAACATAAAATTAGGAACATGAACTAAAAGCAAAAAGAAGGGTTCATTTAAATGTGCAATTAAAATGATTTTCAGAGTTCTGATATTTGCTCTTTTAAGCGCGATCTAAGTTTTTTCGTAAATGAAGCCGGTGAAAAAAGGCTTTCAGCTTCAACACTCGTCTGGTGGTACCGTCAGTAAATATTCGTAACTCTTAAGCCTTTTAATTCTCCATTTTCATATAGTGACATTTCTTTTTAATTATGTCGAGCATGTTAGGACGACCTCTTGGGTTTTCTAATTTTTGCCAATTAGGCTTCCTGAAGTTTCAGCTTTAAGGTTAAGGTCTGTGTTAACTTGTTTTGTGTTTCACAAAGAGGCAGACTGAAATTGTATCATTTTAAAAATCGACATTACCCGGATCCCGTTTTATCCGCAATCCCCGATTCGAAACAGTAGACAGGGACCTTTGTCTCTGATCATTATTAGAATTTTATTGATGGAGGTTACGTCTGTGTAGGGATGGGTTTTCAGGTTCCACAACTACACGTTTTACACTGAAATATTTTCCGTATGACCCTGATAGTTTCCTGTACTTTTACTTCCCACACCATGGGTATAAATACGAACATTTTAGATTTTGAGATATGTCCTTTTACGTTTCAGACGGATCAAAAAAATCTTTATTACTCATTTTTCTAACAGCCTAATATCTAACTGTGAGGTCATAGGTAATCGTGCTGTATTTCTGACAATCGTTTGTGTATATTTAATAGGCAAAAAATACTCATTATCGCTCCTAACTTCCTTTTTGAGATCTTTAGCAGTTTATGAAAACGTTTCACTTTTTTGGGGACTGGGTGAAATTGGGGTGGTGGGGAGGGTTATTGATGCAGAGACTCCAAAAATGTTTGTACTCGTAAAGTATTCTCCGTTACCTGAAAAAATTACTTTAATGATAAATACTTCAAAGAGATAGCCTATATTTATAGACTAACTGGTACGGTAATTTTGTTGAAATTTAAAGGTGTGACATGTGTAATTGTGTATGGGATCATAATAAGAATGCTGTTGTAGCTTTGAAAATCAGTGCATTCCATTTGTGGCGGAGTATGTAATAAAAAAATCTTCAGAACTGCTCCAAATTTTGTTTTTGACAATTTTAGGACTGGGAATGCTAACGGGATTGCAAATAGATTTTTTTCGATGCTAACACGGCTGGAGCCACGAGATGAAAATAATTTATTGTAGTGGTGTCCAAGTAATATATCATATCATACTTATTTGTCGGATAAACAGTAAATTGACACACAAATATAGAACCACTCACTGGAGGTTTACCATGTGCGTAAGCATAGATCATACAGTAAGTCCTCTTCCCCAATCACTTCCATTGAAGCTACTAGTTTTTTTTTAGAGGGTTTAGCAGGGTTTATTGGAGATCATCAGTCTCACCATGTTATCTGCGTTCAGGTCTTCAGGTACATTGGCACAGGCTTCTTGTCTGTATTTAGCTTATTAGTGTGGCTATCGTAAATCGACTAGCGAAAAGAAATCGGTGAAAGAAGTAAGGACGTTACCATAACTCTTAATAATTAATCCTATTTCCTTCTTTTACGTTTTGTTTTACTTTATATATAAAGGAGACGGCAAATAATTTATATTCACTTAATATCCTGTTTACCTACTTCATGAAATTTATAACTACAACCGGCAACAGCAGATTTTATCTCCATCTTGAAGACGATCCGGCGTCGTGATTGGATAATCGCTGCAGACGATATTCAATGTCCCTGTTTTACTTATGTTTTCTCTCCCTTTTTAGACTCGACATGATATTGACGATCGCTACCTAAGGGGGTTCCCTTCCCGCTCCCTGATCTCATGCCGCCCTGGTCAATTTACGATGGCCACACAGTACTAACTGGACTGTCACCCCAGTTGGGTGTCTTTAAAGCTCGCTTTTACTTACCTCAGATTACAATCAATGATGCCTAATAAGTTGAACTTGCTACCACAGTAAATTTTAAATTGTTCTTGATAAAAAGAATACGAGCATAATTTATAATTTGCTTTTCGCAGTCCTGGTATCAAGTACAATATATTTCTGATGAAAAATTAAAATACGGCTTTCGGTTATGTAATTTTAAGTTAAAATTACTAACAGAAGTACTCTTTCCATATTTTGACATTCTTAGCTACTCTGCATTGGAATTACTTGGTCCAGTTTTGTAGAATTGGTAGAGTTCCCTTATCGATCGTGACGATATCGTCGTCAAGCTTAGGCGGAATTTGTTATAGGGTTATTGAAAAATAGATTATTTGCTGATTGAATAATCAACGGCATGGGAATTGGTGCGGCGCCGTCGGCGGAAGGTATTCCAGATGGAATTCGCTGCCATTTCGCTACCGTACAATATTGATACGTACATGAACACTGCCGGAGATGAGATATCGGCGTTGCCAAGAAAAATGCCGTAGATGTGCACACACATAAAAATAACAAAGATAATGTTATCAAATTATACTTAAAAGAACATGCCTTCAGTGGTCTAGTATCGTGAATTATTTTTATGATTGCATATGATAGAGTATCACACGTAGGGCGTAAGAACCTTTTAATATTTTTTTGGACACAGGAAAGCCGAGAAAATGGGAAAAATATTTGAACAGACAGTTGGAAGACCTATACGTGTGCCGTGTTGCCGTTTTACCTGATCTAATGTCGTACGTACGTATATTGTGTTCCAGTTTTAGTGATCCATGATTCTGTGGCCGTGATCTAGGTTAAGGCTCGTGATCGATCAATCTGTTCCGTCACTCATTAGTGACATTTTACATGTCGGTTGTCGAGCGCCTATAGTTGTGGTGGTGAACGACTACCCATATAATAGTCCGGGATCCCAGGCCCATTTTCACTACTTACTACTAACAAGCTAATTTTGCGTGAGTAGCTTCATTTTGATGAGACGCCCAACTTTTTCCTTTACAAAAATTCTCGATTGTGGTAGCTAACAGGGGTAGCAGGGATGAAATATGTCAATTTGACCAGTGTCAAAAATTAATTACTAACAGTTAGTTTTTCAACTAAATCTTAAGAATGTGATCAACCTTATTAGAAAAAATGTTTGTCCTACAAAATATATGGTTTGATCACATTGTCCCCCTCCATCCAACATGTACCAATAAAAAGGTCATACAAATTTATTACTAACAGCCTGATTTTTTCACTATTGCTTCGTTAATATTTACACAATTTGACAGCAAGATTGTCCTACAAATCACGTGGTATGTTAACCTGGTCCTACGCTCAGAAGTTGTAGTACAAATCCCGGGTGTAAAAATAATTACTATCAAGCCTAATGTTCGTGGATAGCTTCGTTGCGATGAGACGCCCAACTTTTTCCTCTACAAAAATTCTCGATTGTGGTAGCTAACAGGGGTAGCAGTGATGAAATATGTCAATTTGACGAGTGTCAAAAATTAATTACTAACAGTTAGTTTTTCAACTAAATCTTTAGAATGTGATCAACCTTATTAGAAAAAATGTTTGTCCTACAAAATCTATGATTTGATCACATTGTCCCTCTCCATCCAACATGTACAAATAACAAGGTCATACAAGTTTATCACTAACAGCCTGATTTTTTCACTATTGCTTCGTTAATATTTATACAATTTGACAGCAACATTGTCCTACAAATCAAGTGGTATGTTATCCTGGTCCTACGCTCAGAAGTCGTAGTACAAATCCCGGGTGTAAAAATAATTACTACCAAGTCTAATGTTCGTGGACAGCTTCGTTGCGATGAAACGTCCAACAATTTTCTATACGAAAATTCTCGTTTGTGGTAGCTGACAGGGGTAGCAGGGATGAAGTATGTCTATTTAAACGAGTCTCAAAAATAAATTATTAACGGTGGGTCCTTCTAATCAAATCTTAAGGAAGTAATCAACATTATAAAACAAATATATGTCTTAACAAAATTCAGCACGTATCAATCAGGAGGTCATAAAAAATGATTACTAATTTATATTTCACGGTAGCTTAGTTAATACTTAAATAATTTAGCAGCCACATTGTCCCACAAATTGATTGGTATGTTGTCCGGGTCCTACGCTCTGAAATGATCCTTATTACGAACTGCAGAGCATTGTGTGTCATGTATTCCAAGTTGGTGTTGACCATAAGGGTGCCCATGCAAAGATTTGCTTGAGCAGTTTTTTTCCAGCATGTGATCAGAGCAGCATTATTTAGACAGATACGTTCATATCCGTAAGAATGTATAGAACATTGTGTAAAAGGTCAGACATGAAGCAAAAATAGTATACACAATTTACAGCACAATCAATACATTAAATATATAACAAACATATATATAACAAACAAGTTGAAATTATTATCTCAAGAAGTCATCCATATAGTAAAATTCCTTAAGGAAGTTTTTCCTTAGAAACTAATAGGCTCGAGGAACAGTTCAAATCACATTATATGCTTTGGACAGAGAACACAGTTAACCTTTTATGTGATAGTTAGTAATGAAAAAATGTGGTATTGACAACTTCTGAGCGTAGGACTGGGATAACATACCACGTGATTTACAGGACAGTGTCGCTGTCAAATCTTATAAATATCAACGAAGCAATAGTGAACAAATCAGGCTGTTAGTAATAAATTTGTATGACCTTGTTATTAATACATGTTGGATGGAAGGGGACAATGTGATCAAACCATAGATTTTGTAGGACAAACATTTTTTCTAATAAGGTTGATTACATTCTGAAAATTTAATTAAAAAGCTAACAGTTAGTAATTAATTTTTGAAGCTCGTCAAATTGACATATTTGATCCCTACTACCCCTGTTAGCTACCACAATCTAGAATTTTGGTAAATGAAAAAGATGGGCGTCTCATCTAAAGGAAGCTACTCACGCAAAATTAGCTTAGTAGTAGTAGTTATTTATTATAGATTTCGGCAAAGATTACATTTTATAATACAAGTAGAAAAATCACAATTCTTGTCGGACTAATGATACATACCTGTTTTCTTGTAGGACATTATTTCGTTTGGTCAGAGAACACAGCAACCTATTATGTGAGATTTTGTCCTACAGTTAGTAATGAAAAAAATGGTCTTGTGGTATTAACAACTTTTGGTCGTAGGACCGGGATAACATACCACGTGATTTTTAGGACAATGTTGCTGTCGAATTGTATAAATATTAACGAAGTAATAGTGAAAAAATCAGGCTGTTAGTAATAAATTTGTATGACCTTGTTATTGGTACACATTGGATGGAGGGGGACAATGTGATCAAACCATAGATTTTGTAGGACAAACATTTTTTCTAATAAGGTTGATCACATTCTTAAGATTTAGTTGAAAAACTAACTGTTAGTAATTAATTTTTGACACTCGTCAAATTCACATATTTCATCCCTGCTACCCCTGTTAGCTACCGCAATCGAGAATTTTTGTAAAGGAAAAAGTTGGGCGTCTCATCAAAATGAAGCTACTCACGCAAAATTAGCTTGTTAATAGTAAGTAGTGAAAATGGGCCTGGGATCCCGGACTATAAATAATATTCAGTTCTTCAATACGGAGATGAAAAACTTGAAAACTAAGAAGTAAGTTTCAAAATATTAAAATAACATTTGCGGTAATGAACAACATAATAATTATATATTTGCAATACATGTCTTTTAGGTATATCTCTATTATCTCCTTTTCCAATTGCAGAGAGTGGAAATTTACGCTGTTCAGTATTTCTTGGAACAGCACAGAATATGTCTGTTAAATTCTTGCGACATGATGGCACAAAGCATAACTTTTCCATTTTTTTGTATCTGAAAATAAAAATAAATTTGAGTTTCCAGTATTCCATGCACGCATTTATGTGATCTATACATTAGAAAAAATAATTTCATATATGCGGGTATGCGCCCAGTGAAGCAGACTTACTGATCTGGTTGATATTCGGTTGAAAGTTTCCCCATGTAGATATAATTGGGCAGTAAGGGCAACGTGGAATGAGTATCCACTAATGCGAAAATGTGTGAAGTTTTCAAATTCCCGGAATCAATTATTCACCGCACAACAACTAAAGACAAAAAAGGCTTCCTTTCGAGACAGGTATATAAATATAATATAAAATTATAAAGTTAGCTTTAACGTCACTTGACAACCAACTGCATAATTCACAAAACAAAGCGTTCTCTCACAGAATCTATATTCATATGACACAACCAAGAACCACAGGGCATCCCCTTGACGGAAGACAAATCACAAAACGATAATTTGTTTAGGACAAAATTGGGGAGTTGACAGGTAACAATGCACTGCTGATGTATAGCGCGCTTCGCACTGATTGGCTAAATTTGAATTCCTCTTTTTAACTTGAAAATTGCATCAGTACACCTATTTTTGTATACACTAAGAGGTTATAATGATTTAATCGTTGTTTTCAAATCCACGATACTAGCCCATTGTCGTTTGGCAAAATATATGTTGTACAAATATCATTTTCTTCACAACTAAGATTTTAGTATTCTTTAAACTTTTGGTAAAGCTAAGCTATTTTTCAAGGAACCCGGTTTACTTCGATTAAGAAGAGAACAACCTGCACCTGACGTCTAAGACGTCAACCGACACGAAGTGTCAGAATTGAGTCTAGCGATTTTTATTAAATAATTTGTGCAAAAAGCAGCTATAAATATGGAAGACGAGTTTGGGGGGTCACTTGGTGACCCCTCCACGGCCACAAATGGGGGCAACCCGAATTTCGACCAGCTTCAGATCCAGCAGCAGAAATTAGAAAGCACGCGGCACCAGACCGAGACTTCTACTGTGACAGCTGTGGAGAAACACGGCGGCACCTATGGAGCAGAGCAGCAGGATAAACTACACCGCATCATTGCAGACCAGGCTCAACAAATCAAGGACCAGGCAGAGCAAATCAAGAGACTGACGGACTGCGTTGAGTCACTAAATACCCAGGTTTTTAATCTCAATAATCTCCTTAATAAATTCATGCCTAATAATGACAGTTCTTCCAAATTGTCAAAGCGCAGACATGACAGCCCCACTAGCTATTTACATACTGAGACTGACGATGATACACAGGGTGGTGATTTCACTACTGCCCGACGACGTCGCAAGAAGCGAACAGTTAGTAAAGTAGACGAATTTCCGCCTTTACCGACACACAGATCCCCAATAAGCGCAACGTCAGTAAACCAAATACCGCCTGAGTCAGTTTTTTCTACTTCTGCCAGCCAGCCAATGGGTGTGCAAACCCCACCCTCAAAACAGGCTGAAATGCCTATTTCACTATCACCAGCTGCCCCATCGGCTGGCAGCAACATTGCTGTTTCGCCATCTCAAGCTACCGTTGATACACAGGATCAACAAACTCGTCAAGGCCGAGTGACCCCTGTTGTATTAAGGGATGCGACGAAATGGCGCACCATTAACTATTCTTTCATTAGCCTTGGCATAAAGATTACGCGCGCAGTAGCTGTTGATGCTGGGATACGTATAGTACCCAAAAGCGAGGACGATTATCGGAAGATAATTCGTCTTTTTAAAGAGGAAAGTATTCCTCACCACACATTTCCTCTGCCCTCCGAAAGAAACATCCACGCTGTCATCAGAGGGATCCCAGCATCAACTAAAGAGCAGGAAATCAAAGAGGAGCTCGAACAGAAGGGTTATGCTCCCCACCACATAATTCGCCTGAAGCGCAACGGTGGCGTGCCCATGCCTTTGGTAGTGGTGATTCTGCCAAAGACAGAAAAATCTCAGCAAGTTTTTAATGAGCACGAATTTCTAGGACTATCTGTCATAGTTGAGGTGCAAAAGAACTCCCGATTGATAGGACAGTGTCACCGCTGCCAGAAGTATGGACACGCTCAGTCGTACTGTACTGCTTCTCCAAAGTGTCTGAAATGTGCCCAAGACCACATGACACATCTGTGCCCTCAAACAGGACAAGAGGTGCGCAAATGTGCGAACTGTGGTGGGGATCATCCGGCAAACAGTCCCACCTGTAGATTCACTCCTAGGAGAAATCTACAAGTCATCGCACAAAGGCGAACCAACTCATACGCGGACGCGGCCAAGGTTGCAACCTTGACTACTCCTGCTGCCTCGAGCTCACCTTCGACTGCTCAAAGCGTGGACTTGGCAACAGCGCTCAAGTCCTTGCAGCAAATAATTAGTCCTCTGATAAGCGCCACACAGGCCTTGCAGGCGATTTTTCCGGTAAATGTCTAGGTACAATAGTAGACAGCCTGCATTTATCAAAATTCTTTTTTGGAATTGTTTAGGTCTAAGGGACATTCCCAAAAAACGGGAATTTCACCAAGTTCTTTTGGATGAATGCATAGACGTAGCTCTGCTGCAGGAAACATTACTTAATCCGGGAGATCGCCTAGCTTTCTCGAATTATGATGTCATCCGCGCTGATAGACTGAATGGACGGGGTGGCGGCTTGGCGGTGCTGATCAAACGTGGTATTGACTATCACAGAAGCACAAATGCTGAGATGCAAACCATCGAGGCAGCTTCTGTGGTGGTCAATATGGCAGGAGGCATCCCGTTGAAGATCACATCGGTGTATGTCAGGTGTGGTGCCAGGTTACGTGAGGCGGACTTGGAAGTTCTCTTGGACTACTCGGGTCCGCTTCTCGTGGCAGGGGACTTCAACTGCAAACATCGAGCATGGCATTCCAGGCTAAATTCTACTAGTGGAATTCGGCTGTATAACCATGTATTACGAAATGGGTGTCTCATACATAGCACTGACGAGACTACACACTATCCATTCAATCATCTTCAAGCACCAGATGTAATTGATTTTGCAATATCTAGAAGCTGTAGATACAGTATTACTTCTCGTGTCATGTATGACATCTCAAGCGACCATCTTCCTGTAGTTTTGGAGGTGGGTGATGGGAATACTTTGGAGGAGGAAACTCCTCCAAAGAAACGCGTTGATTGGGAACTATACAAGTCCCTTCTCAGAGAGTTTCCAGATACCCCGATCATAGATGATGAGAATGAAATAGATGCCGCTCAAATGGAATGGACAGAGTTTGTTCAACAAGCTCTACAACGTGCAGCCGTTCTTCCTGTACGGAGACCGGGCAGACCTTTCCTCCCTGCCGACATCAGGCAAAAAATTTCTGACAAAAGGTCAGCAATCAAACAAGTGAAAAGATCTTGTCATCCCGACGACATCCGTAGGGCAACAAATCTTGTCCATGAAGTGAGAAACGCACTTCATGAATTCCGAAACGAGCAGTGGAGCGACTTTCTGGCGGGAATGCTTGACTCAAGTGTTCCTCTCTGGAAAGTAGCAAAATCGCTCAGGAATGGCAAACGGGAACAACTTCCTCATATCCACGGTCCAGGAGGTGTTGTCTTCACGACTGAGGAAAAGGTAGAGGTTTTTGCTGATGCCATGGAAAATCAGTTCTCACCCAACTATGATCTGGATAATGACCTCGACGAGGAGCGACAAATTGTAAGATCCGTCAGGAGATATTTTAGGGCCAATGGCGTCAGTGGCGATGATGCTTCTATTTGTGATTCCTCTACTGAAGATTCTTCTTCGGAAAATTCTTCTACAGAAGCTCTACATAGCACACCCGAAGAATTACAAGTGATTCCTCATTGCACACCAGCAGAGCTTCAAGGTCATATTAAAGACCTAAAGGTGCGTAAAGCACCTGGAGAGGACCAGATCACAAATAAGGCATTGAAGTTACTTTCGCCGAAGGCTTTGACATATCTGGTGGCAATAATTAACGCAATTCTCAGAACTCAGTACTTTCCAAAGGCATGGAAGGTTGCTGATGTCATCATGATTCCAAAGAAGGTGGGTTCGATTTTTCCGCAGGATTATCGCCCCATTAGTCTACTGTCTGCGCCGTCTAAGCTTGCCGAAAAGGTGATTAAACGTCACCTTGAGAATTGCTCGTCAGATCACAACACGATTCCTGACGTTCAATTTGGGTTTCGGTCTGAGCACAGCACGGAGTTGCAGGCAGTCAGGCTGGTGGAGCGTATAACCAGTGGATTCACCCAAGACAAAAGTACTGGCATCTTGCTTCTGGATGTATCAAAGGCTTTTGACAAGGTGTGGCACGAGGGCCTCCTCTATAAATTAATTCAAAAGGGTTTCCCTTTTTGGCTTCTAAAACTTTTAAAATCCTTTCTCGAAGGAAGGAAATTTAGAATCAAAATTAACAATACTTTTTCGACATTACGGCCCATAAAGGCCGGTGTTCCTCAGGGTTCGGTCCTTGGACCTATCCTTTATTCACTTTTTATTCATGACGTCCCTTGCCCCAGCAACTGTGAAGTCTATCTCTACGCTGACGACACTGCGATTGTAGCTCAGTCGCGGACTGGAGATCTGGTCCGCGATGGGCTGCAGCTTGCGGTGGATGAAGTGTTGGAATGGGCGGATCGGTGGCTCATCAAAATCAATCATTCGAAAACGCAGGCTATATATTGTACCAAAAAGCGTCGTGGTGCCCCGTTAGAGGTCTCAGTGAACGGTGCTAGGATTCCATGGGAAAATTCTGCCAAGTACCTAGGAATTACCCTCGACAAGGGCATGACTTGGCAGAAGCACACTGAAGCGTTAAAAACAAAATTCGAAATTACGTTTCGTCAACTCTACCCTATGTTATGTAGAACTTCAAAATTAAGTTTGGTGAACAAAATTCGACTATATAAGATGATTATTAGACCGGCAATTACCTACGCATGTGCGGCTTGGTGTTTCCTCGCCAAAACGCACATGCGAAGCCTGCAGGTTCTGCAGAGCAGGGCATTACGTATAATCACTAACGCCCCATGGTATGTTTCTAACGACACCCTTCACAGAGACCGGGACATCCCTTACTTGAGGGATTACATTAAACAGCAAGCGCAACGACGTTATAGTCAAGCGGAATCGCACAGCAACCCTCTGTTGCGCGAGTCAGTGAACTACACAGTCGAGCAAGTTCGCAAGCACACAAGGCCGCGGCTCGCATTGTGATCAAAATTAAGTCGTGCAATTTTGAAAACTAAATTTTTCCCTTTTAGACATGTAACCTCAAAATTAACTCCTGGTCAAACCAAAAAATTTCCGAACTTTAATCGGCTATGTCAAGCTAAACCCTCTAACTGACGAACTTCCTCCTCTTTGCTCTTTTCCTTCCTTCCTTTTCTTTTTCTTCCCTTACTTCTCCCTGACTTTGTCTGGTTTCTGGGTAACCAGACCTGACAGACCGATCGATCGACACGACCGCAACTAAGAGCAAAGGTCCACCGGACCGCTCTGACAGACAATGACGAATTGTAGAACAACCTGCAAATTGTGAAACCTGCGTTAACAATAATAACAATATTGCAGTTTTGGTTTGAAAATGTACTCTGCTTTCCAAGTATTAAACCTACATAAAGGATTCCAATTCTGCTTCAGTGCAACAGTAACTTTTCTAAAACCTCACTAAAACTGCCAAATGCTTATGGAGATGCTTTTAGATTCTTTTTCTGGAATAGCAAAACTGAGTTGTCTGAAAACGACACTTCCGACGAATATGCAATAAGTAGCCGCAATATTGGTAGAACAAGGAAATAACTAGAAGAAAAAAAAGGAGCATCTGGACCTACGCCATTAAAAAAAACCAAACATTGACATTCCCAATTTCAAGTTTTCTCAGCATTCTAGAATATAACCAACGTTGGATTTCAATTTCCTCGAAAAGCGAAATTTTTTGAAAAAAATGCTGTAACAGTAAAATTTAGAGAGCACTGTTTCCCTACAAGGTGCAAATAATATGTAAATCAATCACAAACGTATTTTAATAGCTTTCGTTTTTTAAATGGCATCGGCACTAGGATAATAAAACAGAGAGCAGCTCTGAAACTGCAGCAAAAATCGAATAGACTTACATTTTATAAGATTCATGATGATAACTCTAAGCTGTCTACATTTACATTTTAATTGAACACAAATTGATGATGATATAATAATTGTCTGTCAAAAATAGTGAAATAATTAATTAATTTGTTGTATCACAGCCAGGATTTACTATTAACCTCGCTATTAACGTTCAGTGCACAGAATTTGGAGCAATTGCAAAATTTTGTACTTTGATAAGAACTAGAGAGTTAGCAGAAACTTTACAAGATAGTTTATATTTGATGTTTCAGTTAAGGGTCATTAAAGTGTGGATTGATGGATTGAAAATATTATTGTTTAAATCGCGTTTGTGGGGGAATGACCTTCTATCGTGTATGTTGTCGTACCGGAGACAAAGTTCCTGTAGTTCCAGTTTTGGCAACGTTTCGGCTAACTCTCCCGCACTGTATGCACTACAAAGAAACGAGTTTTTGTTTATAAGCTTTCTCGGAATGGCAAATCCGGATTACCAGCCATAAATTAGGAGTATATTTTGGGAGGTTGGAGCGAATAGCCTTAGCCGCCAGGTCGAGGAACGGTTCATTCCACGGTTGATAAATATTTATATTTAGAAAATACGAGTACAGTACTAGTCCACTAACTTTGAGATATGAAAATTGCAAGCAAACTTCTCTAAGAAAAAAAATGAAGTCAAGTTGATTGACTCAGTACTTCCCACACATAATGATGATACTATTTTATTATTTTCCCATTATAGTTTGAGATCCCTTGCAACCAAATCATCGCTTACCCGTCCGCAACACAAAAACTCTCGTAATTAGTTTCTTGCGTCTCCCTCCTTAGAAACTAGGACGCTATAGTTTTTTCTTCATGCTTCAACTGGACGATGCGAAACGATCAGAAGCCGTCAGAACCGTCTAGAAACGAAGTTTGAGCTGTTTTAATATTAATTTTTAGTTTTTTTTATTATTGCTGCGCCGCCACTGACACAGTTTTTCAAAAACAGGCGCGTTTTCCATTCTCACCGCAGTAAATTATGTTTCAAAATTTCATTAAAATCAATTCAAAATTTTTTTTCCTTACGTAATATACATAGAACGAAATAAAGCAAAACCTGTAATGTATAATCACAAAATTGGTTTCTGAAATAAGCAAGCCAACGTTCAGATGAACTTAAAAAAGTGTAATATGCTGCTAGGTATTTCTTCCACAGATCAATGGACAAACTACTATCAATACAACAAATTTTTCAGTTTTACAGCCCCCCACCCTCCAACCACCTCAAATTCACCCCCACCCAAAAAAAGTAGAAAATTATCAGTAACCCCTAAAACGCCAAAAAACAAAGTTTGAGCTGTTTTTATATTTTTTTTATTATTGCTGCGCCGCCACTGACACGATTTTGCCAAAACCTATGCGTTTTCCATCCTCGTCGCGGTAGTAATACTGTGTCAAAATTTCATTAAAATCAATTTAATAATTTTTGCGTTACGCAATATAGAACGATCTGAAACAATATCGTATGTACCTATACATCACAAATTCTCTTCGTTTCTATAATAAACAAGGCAATGTTCGGATGGGCCTAAAATAGTGTATTATGCTGCTAGGTTTTTCGTTCACAGGTCAGTGGACAGCTCATTATGAATACAACAAAATTTTTCAGTCCTACAACCCCCCTACCCCCCATCCTCCCCAACCCAGGAACCCCTAAAACACCTAAATACGAAGTTTGAGGAATATTTGAACTTTTTGAATTTGAAGTTTTTTGTTAATTACTCCGCCCCCCATACGACGATTTCCAAAATTATAGGAACATTACCTACTACTACCCCACAACATTTCATCAAATTTCATCACAATCCATGCAGCGGTTGCTGAGATTACGACGTTAGAAAAACGCCAAGAGACAGACAGGCAGACAGACAGACAGACCGACGGAAACGAGTGACGTTGATTTTCGTTATGTAGACATCATAAAACGCCCAAAAAACATATTATCTCAAAATCGAAAATTTTCGGAATCACAATAGTCCACTCACCTATCGGTGCGGGAAGTAAAAAGTGTTGGATAAGGCAATCAACCACATTAAACACGATTACAATACTAGCCCGCTAACTTTGAGTCATTAAAATTACAACGAAACTTCTCTAAAAAAATCTTTATTGTAGAAAATAGTCTTCACGTGGTATCGATGCTGGGATATGATGTATCTATAAATGGCCATTAATGGCATAAAAATTATTACACGACTGACAGTGGACTCTCTGATGACAGATTACGAATAACATGTGATTCTGGTCCAAATATTACTGTTGCGCTTATGGTAAAATGTATGTCCCATATCAGAACGTGATAGCCTCACATCTCTGGTAAAATAAAGCTTAAATGAGCTTTACCACTGCATTTCACACAAAATTGTACTACTTCACGCATTTGAAAATTATATGTTTATATAAAACCATGAGGTGTGCGAAATCAGTTGTTTGAATTAACAGAAAATGTTTTCAGAGAGACATTTCAGCATGTTCATGGTGGAAATTTAACTGTAGGAAGAATGTGGAAAGGTAACTCGGTGTGGCCTGAAAAATAAACAAGCATTGAACTCACAAAACAATGTTTTCAGTTAGAGGTAGAAATAATAACCTTTTCATTATCTCCTGAAAGTAATTTCTACTATAGTTATGCTGTATGGTTACTTTAGCAGAAAGCTCTATAAATTTTGCATAATTCTTAAAGAATCAAAACAGGCATGCGGAAGGAATCATGATAGTTGCCTGTTAGGCGGAAAACATACTTGAACGATGTTTCTCATTTTTTATATTGTCAGCTAGATACATAATTTCAGGTCTATACAAGAAAAGCAAACCAAGTTATAAAGATTGCACAAAAATATCTGACAAGTCGTATAAAGTTTAATGGTGATATAGCAGGTTGGAACGACATTTTTGTCTTCGTTTTTATGAAACACCATTGCTCTTATGGCAGACAAAGAAGAAATGCCGAAGTGTCACACTATTTCAGATTTTTTTGCTATTAACACATTTTTTTTACTTCCCACACCGATAGGCGAGGGGAGCATTGTGATCGGGAAAATTTTCAACTTCGCCATAATACGCGTTTTGGGAATTTATGATATCTACATAACGGAAATCCATGTCACTCATTTCCGTCGATCTGTTGGCGTTTTTCTAGCCTCGTAATCTCAGTAACCGCTGCATGCATTATGATTGAAATTTGGACAGCGGTGGGCTGTGGGGTTGTAGTAGATAATGCTGCTATAATTTTGAGACTCGGTGCATGAGCGGTGGAGTAATTAGTAAAAAACCAAAAATTTCAAATATTTCTCAAACCTCGTTTTTAGGCGTTTTAGAGGTTCCTGATTATTTTCTATCTTTTTTTGCGAAGTGGTGAAATTGAGGCGGTTGGGGGGTGGGGTTTGTAAACCTCAAACATTTGTTGTATTCATGAAATAACATTGCGCTGAAAAAGCTTACTTTGGTGATATCGTTTTTTAATCTATCCGAATGTTGCCTTTGAATTTTATATTCTGTGAAATAAATTGACTCATACATAATTATAATCATATAACGTATAATTTGGAAACTACGAATTAGATTGTAGTATAATTGTGACACCGTATTACTACCATGAAGGAAATGGTAGCAGTGTATCATCTGTTTTTTGTTACAACAATGTGTGGGAAATACTGGGTCAAGACACTTGGCGCCATTTTTTTATTTTACGCATCTGCTATTAACAATACTAGTCCCCGAAAGGTATTGAAGATTGAAAACCACTAGTTAATTAGATATTTTAGAATTGAAAAGAAAACTAACAGAGGTTGATGTCTGACAATATTATTATATTGTTAAAAAATGGAGCCAAGTTGATTGACTCAGTACTTCCCACACATAATGATGATACCATTTTATTATTTTCCCGTTGCATGAAGCTATAGTTTTAAATCCCTTGCAACCAAATCATCGCCCAGCCGCCCGCAAAAAACAACCAACACAAAAACCTCTCGTAAATAGTTTCTTGCGTCTCCCTCCTTAGAAGCTAAGACGCCACATTTTTTTTTCTGCGTGCTTCAACTAAACGATGCGAAATGATCAGGAGCCTCCAAACCATCTAGAAACAAAGTTTGAGCTGTGTTTTTATATTTTTAGTTTTTTATTATTGCTGCGCCGCCACTGACGATTTTTCAAAGACAGACGCGTTTTCCATTCTCGCCGCGGCACTAAATTTGGTGTCAAAATTTCATTAAAATCAATTCAATAATTTTCGCTTTACGCAAAATACATAGAACGAAATAAAGCAAAACTCGTATGTATACATCACAAAATTGGTTTCTGTAATAGGCAAGCCAATATTCAGATGGACCTAAAAAAGTGTAATATGCCGCTACGTATTTTTTTCAACAGGTTAATGGACAAACTATTATGAATACAACAAATTTTTTCAGTTTTACAACCCCCCACCCCCCAACCGCCCCAATTTCACCCTCACCCAAAAAAGTAGAAAATGATCAGGAACCCCTAAAACGCCTAAAAACAAAGTTTGAGATGTTTTTATATTTTTAGTTTTTTTATTATTGCTGCGCCGCCACTGAAATGATTTTTTCCAAAACATACGCGTTTTCTATCCTCGCCGCGGTAGTAATACTGTGTCAAAATTAAAATCACTTCAATAATTTTTGCGATACGCAATAGAATAATATATCGATCTAAAACAACACTCGTATGTATACACCACAAATTCTAAGTCCCTTGGTTTCTGTAATCGGCAAGGCAATGTTCGGATGGACCTAAAAAAGTGTATTATGCTGCTAGGACTTTCTCTCTCAGGTCAGTAGACAGCCCATTGTGAGTACAACAAATTTTTCAGATTTACAACCCCCCACCCCCCCAACCACCCGAATTTCACCCCCACCCAAAAAAAAAATTGAAAATGATCAGGAACCCCTAAAACGCCTAAAAACGAAGTTTGAGCTGTTTTCATATTTTTTGTTTTTTTTAATATTGCTGCGCCGCCACTGAGACGATTCCTAAACATCAGACGCGTTTTCCTTCCTCGCCAAAGTAGTAATACTGTGCCGAAATTTCATTAACATCACTTCAGTAATTTCAACATTATAAAATACAGAACGATCTAAAGTAATACTCGTATGTATACATCGGAAAATTCTCCAAGTCCCTTGGTTCCTGTAATACAAAAGGCAATGTTCCGAAGGACCTAAAAAAGTGTATTATAGCGCTAGGTCTTTCTCTCTCAGGTCAGTAGACAGCCTATTATGAGTACAACAAATTTTTCAGCTTTACAACCCCCTACCCCCCAACCACCCCAATTTCACCCCCACCCAAAAAAAAGTAGAAAATGATCAGGAACCCCTAAAACACCTAAAAACGAAGTTTGAGGCATATTTGAAATTTTTCGTTTTTTGCTAATTACTCCGCCGCCCATGCACCGATTTTCAAAATTGTAGCAACATTACCTACTACGACCCTACACCATATCACCACCGAAATTTCATCAAAATCTATGTAGCGGTTACTGAGATTAGGAGGCTAGAAAAACGCCAACAGACAGACAGACCGACAGACAGACAGACCGACAGACAGACCGACGGAAATGAGTGACGTGGATTTTCGTGATGTAGGCATCATAAAACGCCCAAAAAGTGTATTATCTCAAAATCGAAAATTTTCGCGATCACAATACTCCCCTCACCTATCGGTGTGGGAAGTAAAAGATGATAAAATTTGAGATTTTATGATTTAAAGAAGAGTAGGCAGACTTCAGTATGAAATTCTCTAAATTACCGTAGCGTAGTTGAGTTTTATAATATTTATTGTATAATTTCTTCTTATGTCTACTTTCAGCAAAAATAGCGAATTGATTGATTGACCAAGAAAAATCTATAGACGTTATAATATTCAAGGGATTCTGTTTATAAAATGCAACTTAATTATAAGTCACCCTGAATAAATGTTACAACTAAAGTTAGAATATCAGTTTTTGAATAAAATGTTGATGCGGTTATTTCTGATTAACAAATAAACTTGGAACTTTGGTTGATATCAGGCTCTTTAACTTCAGTATTTCTATAAATTAGTATCTACTGTAGTCGTAACGTTCATACCAATATAAGGTTACTGCTGTTCTATTGTTTAACTAACAAACTCCTAATAATGTAAAAAAATTAACTAAAAGAAAACATGCAACATAGCAAATAAGTTCAAACCGAATTTGATGAATTCAGCTCCTGTACCATCATGTAGATTTAGAACAAAAGACAAACGCCAATTATCCCAACAATTTGGCTTGAAGCTAAACGTAATCACTATTCAGTTTGTACTCATCCGTGACAATTTCATTGATGTACACGGTAAAAAGGTTCGCCGTAGTGCCACGTACAGTTGCCAAACGCGAGACAACTAGAGCAAATAAACACGAGGTGCACGCCAGTTTCGTCGCTTTTTAACACGTTAATTTTTCGGTGATTGCCTAAAAAACGCAGCAGCAATCACAGATCTGTTCCGTGCCGTTTGCGCTCTGACCCACTTTTGGCGGCAGTACCGTATTGATTTAGATGAACTCATTTTTTTAATTCGCGTTGAATATTCCTAAAAAGCATCACTTTTGTATGTAATACAAACCGTTTATTAACATTTTGGCCACCTCTGTAGCCTTCAAAGTACAAAATGCTTGATTTTTTTTGAGAACTAACACAGAGAGAACTAAAGCAATTCTAAAGCAGTATCTGTTCAGCACATTATATTGTAAAAATGTTATTAACACGTACTACATAAATTTTGTTATTTTCTCTGTATATTTAATTGACATTATGTACACGTTGAGTATAGTGGCCGTTATTCCGTTTTACTAAACATCGTCTTTTCTGCTGTATTTATGTAATGGTGCAAAAATCCGTCATGCTTAAATTTTAAGCTATTTACTCACAAATATTTCTACATCCTTTCTTCATGAGTTCTGGAAGCGTTTGAAATATCTTCTCAAATCTAAATAAACGTGCGCTTCTAATTATACCTTACTATATGCCATACAAATTAATGATTTAATCAAAATCCATTCTGCGGCTTTACATCTAATGGTGATAGCAATGTCCTCTTATCAGTCTGTTTAAAAAACAGCGCTTAGCTTCCTGCGAATCAGCTGAAATTGCTTCTCGGTAGTAAAATACTGACTCAGCTTTTCTGCAAATGAATACAGTGTAGGTGAATGCCAGCAACTAATTAAAATTACATGTTTCAGTGTCCTGATTTTTATCATTTATATTATGCTGTTAAATGTACGAGTGATCTCTGCCCAAGCCGAGTGGTAGATAAATAAATGCCTTGAGTTGCTACGTTCAGTATGTTTGTCGACCATTTTTTAAATGATTAAATAAATGTTCCTAAAATACAAATTATGGATGCACGTATGTATGCAAATACTTCTCAGACGATTGAAGCGGTAAAGTTGTGTTTCTGTAGACTGCATGTAATGAACGCTTGGTTACGGTTGTTCCAAAAATAGTAAGATTTTTATACTGAACATTCAGTTAAACACATAATACTACTTAAAAGTTTCGGTCTGCCGATTTCATCCAATATTTATTATAATTTACTGTTCTATTATAATTTTTAAACGGGGTCACTCCATATCTCAACTGGTATTTAATCTATGAAATACAATATGTGAGTACATTTTCAGTACCCATTGTTTTCGTTACTGATGGATAATCAGTGAATTAATATCAAAACAACAGAAATATAGCTAAAATTAATTTAAGTCTGTTAAGAATATTTGATAACTTTCAATTTTATTTAGTATCTTAATTACTCGGAGGTTTTAAGATGCTAGCATGTTCTATCAGATTTACATCTATCGTCTATATATATATATATATATATATATATTTCATCAGTTCTTGCATAAAGCTGAAGTGGCCTGGAAAAACGTTTACCGTATGTCCATTTGTTATGTATGTATAATCGGAGCTTTATCACATCAGCTATTTTAACCTACATACCTGCTGTTATAATGTTTGAAGTTATTTTTGTATGCTATATATTATGATACAGCGAAATTGATATACAGGGTGTACATTTGGAAACTTCAGACTACGGATTTATCGAAAACCACTGAATAAAAGAAAAGTCGCCGAAACACGTCAAAAGATTTGTCAAGCGGAACAACTTTTTAACTGAAAGCTACATCACCCCCTTGTATGCCCACCAGGGTCATCCCCTTAAAATTTTTAAATGACACAGGGTATCAAGTAATACCTGGTTCCATAGGTATGTCGAAGTCCTTTATTTTGACGTTTAATTTTTTAAAATCTGTCGATTCGTTTTCGAGAAAATTAGAAAAATTTGTATGTATCTTAATTTGTTCAAATAGAAAACAAAAACTCACGAAAATATCACTTTTTATTGCAATAAGTGTTCAAAATGATGCGCGTTATCGCCCAAACAGCGTTTAGGCGATGTTTAAATTCCTGACGGACAGTTGCAAAAACATGATGTGGTATATCATGGCTGTTTTGGATGATGCGTTGAGGAAGGTCATCCAAACTTTCAGATTTGGGACTAATCACAATAGATTTTAAATAGCACCTTAGAAAAATATCTAATGGCGTCAATGAGTCAATGAGTTCTAAGCCCTATCCATTCATCTGGAAACGCGTCATCTAGCCATTGCAGAACCGGAAGAACATAGTGAGAAGGAGCGTCGTCTTGCTGTGGAAATAGATTTCAGCCTCATCAAGTATAGGGTTTCCATCAGCGGCGTAGCGTGGCGTCAATACAAGGGGATGTAATATGTAACTGGAATTAACATTTTGCTAACATAATAAATATATAACCAATGTTACAGTTTAAAAAAATAATCAAACCAATTTAAAAAGACTAAATCTAGGTTATATCTTCATTTTAAAATTAACATGAATTCTTCTAGTCGCACTCAGAATCCTTCATCGCGACGCGCAACAATATTTTATTTTATACCGCCAACGAGATGAGTTTAGGAAACCGCATCACCCACCGACATAAAACAGCGAACTGGGCACAGTGGAGACGTAATCACGGACCTACCTTGGAATGCTTTCGATGGCGTTCAAGATGTGACCAGGACAGTCGCATCACTCGCATCATCACGCGGTCGAAATATTTTTGTTTTAGCGTTTAGCATAGCCCTTAGTGTTATCTATAATATCGATCGATACATACGTTCAATAATTGATTTTAATTAGGTATTTGAATAACTTTTCTTTTTTAAATAAAAACTTCATTTGAAAGGATGCGACGCATCACCCGCATCATGGAAGCTACGCCGCTGGTTTCCATCCTCTTCGATTTGGTTTCAGTAACAGGCAGATTGATAGTGATGATTTCCAACATACCCAAATAAATGTCTCTATTTAAATTTTCATCAATAAACAGTGACCCAACCAACTTGTTTCCTAAATGCCTGCTCATACATTAATTTTTTGGGGGTACTGGGGTATCCCCTTCTACACAAGCATGAGGATTTTCATTGCTTCAATACCTGCCGTTATGCTTATTAAAAAATCCATTTAAATAAAATGTGCATTTATCAGTGAAGCAAATATTCATCAATGATATTACCATTAATCGCTGTACTCATTTGTTCACAAAACTCAACTCGCCGATCGAAATCGCCTTCGGTTAACCCTTGCACCAGTTCCATTTTGAATTGATATCATTTATGTAGTTTAATAACTGTGTGTATAGAGCCAAATGAAATGTCCGTCGGATCCACAATGTAGCGTAATGAAGTAGTAGGATTTATTCCAAAATGACCCAAAACATTAACTTGAGCGGCTTCATCCGGATCTTTCCGTTTTTTATTTGCCACAACAAATCCAGTTTGAGTACATTTCGAAACATGGTCCAAAACATGCCTATACGAAGTTTTCTTCCCGATATCTGGCGTTAACTGGAATGACAGTTTGATTATGGCCACCATAAATTGAAATCGTTTTCACTGTTTTTGCAACTGTTCGTCAGGCACTTAAACATCATATACATATCATTGTTTGACCAATAACGGACAACATTTTGAACACTTATTGTAATACAAATTAGGATACATAAAGATTTTCTCGAAAGCGTATCTACCGATTTTAAAAAAATCAAACGCCAAAATAAAGGACTTCGACATACCTTTGACACAAGCTATTACCCGATACCCCTTGCCATTTAAACTTTTGAAGGAGATGACCCTGGGGGGCAGTGGGTACAAGGGGAGAAAGTAGTTTTTAATTTAAAAGCTGTCTTCCTTGATCTGAATGAATCTTTTCGCGTGTCTCGGCGTTTCCAAATTTTGAATCTAGATTTCAGAAAACCTATCTGTCCTAGATTTTGGGGCGTTATGACCTAGCATCCTAAACCATCGTAGATTACCATGCTTTCGTTTTAGTATTATTTTCACTCATAATAAGGTTGTATTCGGTTTTTCTTGATTTCTGTAAAATTTGTTTCCGTGTTTGTTGCCGTGGACTTGTCGGGTTTTTCATTTAGACGACTAAAAGGCAGTCTCACTCAAAGCACCGGCATAAAGAGCCAGGTTACAGACTACCCGCTGATGAGAAAGAGGCTGATGGTGGCACTTTACTGCAATGTCTTTGATACTAAATGGGTCTGCAAATTTCGGAAACCCTGTGGGCGGATGTGGATCATACATTTCTATCTATTACTATTTTTTATTATTGAAATACATTAAACATGCTAAAACCAAATAAAATCTTCAGGAATCGTTAACGATTGATAACTTTGTATCCTTTGAACTTTTATTGATAGTCAGTCGATTATTATCGTTATCCATAATCTACAAGCAATTTTAGTTTTATGCGTATTTATAAAACCATACATCATAACAAAGAAAAATCGCATATGTCAGCTTCTTTTGTTCTGCTACTATTAATAGTAGGAAATGGAGGTTCATATGTCAGGGACGATAATGAACTATACTGGTATAATCACTGCGTTCACAAACCCATTACTATTTATAGACGTGTTTGGTACTCTAATTATAAATAAATCTTATATATAGTGAATGGGGGTCCAGAACAAAAGATTGCAATAAAGGTATTTTATTTTTTCCGTCTAATGCGGGAAGGTGCTAGAATTTATGGGGTATCACGGATCAAGCAACACAATAACTGGTAGTAATAGTGCAAAAGGTCACAACAACTCTAATTTAATAAAAATTATATTTATACGCAGAAAGAAGCCTTATTTGTTTTGATCTGCTTAGACAAAGGTTACATTTGTTTTCTACGTAGGTGATTCATACCTGAGTAAGTTCAAGGCTTCTGGAAGGCTAATTAGTCACGGCATATTCTATACATAGAATCACTCTACAGGGTGACTCCTAAGTTGATACTATTTTTTTCAACTGTGCATAGAAGTCGTTGAAATAAACGACTTTTTTAAATAACTTTTTTCAGAGAACTGAAAAATAAGCGAGATACAGAATAATAAAGGTATATCTGGGCCTGTGTATCAAGGCGTATCGCGAGGCGCATCGTGCCTGTTTAGCCACTTATGTCACTGTGTCGCTGGTACTTGCCGGTACGTCCCGGTACCGGCGCCGGCGGTCTGCAGTGGCAGTGGCCGGGTGCCGCCGATATTTTACCAGTATTATTTTACCAGTGGTTCACTGTTGTAATTTGGACGGCCGGAATAAAACCGGCCGTCCAAAATCGGTGTATGTGCAACTAGCGTAAGGTGGAGCGCTTGCCATTTGGAATCAAGTGAAATTACGGATTGCAATAAGTTCAAGATGGCCTGGGCAATGGCAAAAATTATTACATTTGTTTGGTTTGGTGCTCTGAAAAGGATGTTGATATTTCTATTAGGATGAAGGTTCACCTTAGCTGGTAGAGTAGAGATTCTAGAGTGATGGAGAGGTAGAAAGGTGCCAATAAAGGAAAAAAGTGGCATCCAGTGATTGACTTGGTCCTTATCACATATTTTCGAATTACAGGATAATTGCTTACACGCCATGTCTATCCCCGGAATAATCGTTCGTCGTCACCGCAGTAGTAGTTACGTTGGCACTGTCATTAAAATTTAGGTCAGTATTTCCAGAGTTATTGGGAGATAACGCACCAGAAGAACGACGGATATGAATTACATCGTCTTTTTGGATGTACATACATGAAAAGATATTCTTAATTCAAGAATTCTTATAATCCTATGAAGATATACTAGCGATAAGAACATCTGCTCTCACACTAAGAACATTTTCTTGATGAGGAAGTTATGTTTAATTTGAACCAAGAAAAATATATTTTTGATTTCAATACTCATTCTAAAGAGGTGTGTATGCTCTGATCATATAATTAATTTTCTCCACAACTAAAATTTCAATTCACTTCGACCAAGTATTTCATAAAGTTTTGGTAAGGATATCATGTTTTTCAAGCGAGCTTCTAATTCGATCAAAAATATAAACAGCGTAAGAATTTAATAGTAGCATTGATAATATGAAAATCCTGGTTCATGATCAATGACAGATTGCTATAGGCTTTATAGTCATTTGTAAATCATTCATAATTTTACCTGTGTCTGTGTGTTATATTGTTATACTCTCATGATTATTGCGCAATAGGGGTTGTGGAGACTTCGTATGTAAGTACCAATATGTAATATATTTATGTAACTAGTTGTGAATGACATATGAACAATGGCGCTCCGGTGGGCTTCTATTAATAGTATAAAATACTATATAACGTAAAAGTGCCAAATGCTTATAAAGATGCCCTTAGATGCTTGTTCCAAGAAGACTAAAATTTTGAGCTGTTTGCGTCAAGATTATGGAATGCTTGTCATCAACAGATTCTTATTCTTATAGGTATATATATTTATTGTTTGGTTTTCAAGATGATCATATGCTTGATTTAAGATTTTGGTATTCTTACTTCCAAGACTCTTCCAGTTTTGAATTGACAATATTTACTTAATAAAACCCATATGGTCAAATTATCACATTCATGGTTCAAAATAATTACAGCCTTGCGCATAAAGCAAGATATGGTACTTCGAATGAAAGTATGTATTCTTCGTCGCCAAGAATTAAATTCTTGTGTGTAAATACTACAAAATGTTCAAAGGTCGAAATTTTTCACTCTGCTTATTGGCGAAAAATGTATACGTTTAAAAACCACAATTTTGGAGGTACTTTACTTAATGATGAGAAATATGTATATGTAAAGTTATTTGTAATATGTATTAGGTAAGGTAACATCACCAGAATGAGGTATAGACCGATTGTCGGTGACCAATGAATATTTCATGAACAGGTTGTGATGATTTAAGTGTAAGGCAAGTTTGCTGGTTGCGAGGTCATCGAGAAGAGAAACCACCGGCACCACGGCATCGCAGGTGACGACTACACCTGCTCCTCTCGATGGACTGTGCGTCCGCCACGTGCCGACGTGCCACACCAACGAAGCACTCTGCGTCGTCCACCTTTTTGCCCCGCATAATATGCACACATGTCGGCGATTACGAAATGCCAAGGCAACGTTGTTTTTGCGTACGCAAAATTCGCTTAATTCTTTACTGTTCAGTAGACGACATGGTTTTCAAAAGATCTATTTTTATATTCTATATCTAAGCAATGGCGAAGACAATCCATGTATCAAACTTTGGATATCTTAAAGCCTCAAGTACGCGGGACAAGTTTACAAGCAAACAGGCCGGCTTGTAAAAAGCCGGCGAGTCGCAGTGGCGGCTCGTGGCAACTTAGAGAGGTAGTGCCAGAATGACAGCCAAAACTTCAAACCGATATAAAATTGATAAAATAGTTATAACTATAGCCGATAAGCCGAATTTAACTGAGTCTTTATGTTCGACTTACCAAGCTTCGATAAACTGAAAACATTATTCATACGCATTTTAGATTTTTCATGTGTCTTCATTTCTGTATATGAATAAGATCATCCGTGCCTTTTTTCGTCCAAGTGTCATCGCCTCCAAATAGAACACACACAAAACAAAAGAGTTCGTTAACTTCTTTACAGTACTTATCCAATTGTTCTTATCATAAATAGTTTTATTAAATTTATGACAACGCGATTTCTGTCCACTACCAATAAGTTTTTCAATTTTTAAATCAGGTGTTGGACGTCCTAATTTCTTAATCTGCAGTTTTTGTTCCAGCGGAAGATTACTAAATGAGTTTATTAATGCGCCAATTTTATTCATTTTCGCTCCAATGATATATTTTGACACAAAAGCGATACCGGCCCGAAAACAGCGCACAACTCACTCAAACTAATAAGATCTAAATTTCAAAGTCGACATCAGCGTTAAACATAAACAAATCGAAACTGCTGAAACAAAACAAAAATAGTGAACCATGCGAATGGAAATATGAGTAATGTGCCTGGCACGATCTACTTCGGATTTTCGTATTTAAAATCTATCCAAACGTCCAGCATAGCGTTATCTCTGTCACTCATAAGCGTTTGTGATAAGATTTCTCTCACTCTGTTGGTGCCTTACAAAAAACGGCACAACGCCACGATGCCACGTGTTGCCTGGCGCAAGCATTTATGCGCTGAGGCGCTATTGCCATTTCATATAAAACAGAAAAAGTCGTTGGAAACTAACATAGAATAAGAAAAGTTTAAGAGATAGATAAATATGTTTTTGTCGAAAATTAAGGTAGTGCCATCATGGCACTGTGGCACTACTTCACCAGCCGCCACTGGCGAGTCGGCGAGTACGTCAGTGGTCGAGTACACACAGAATGTCTCACTTGCTCAGTAGCTAACTAGTTGGCGTGTGGAAACTACCGTCGACATCTTCAAAATCAATGCTACTAGCCACTTGTGCACAAGCTACTGTGAGTACACGTAGCTAGTTTACAAGCTAGCTCGCTAAAAACCCGGCGAGTGGCGAATAAAGTCGTCGGCAGTTCAACCTTCCCAGAGCTTTTTTACAAGCAGCTAATGGAGCGAGTGCATCGAGTACATTGGACTTGTTTACTAGCTGCTTATGAAGAAGCCGGCTAGTAGCTTGTAAACTCGTACCGTGTACTGGAGGTTGAAAAAGTTGTAGTGTCGGCGACTTTACACGCCACTTGCGGGATTTTGAGCGATCTAGCTTCTATAATAGCTACGTGTACTTCCAGTACCTTGTGCACAATTGGCTAGTAGCATTGATTTTGAATATGTGGTTTTTAAAATGTCGACGGTGGTCTCCACATGCCAACTAGTTAGCTACTGGACAAGTGAGAAATTCTCTGTGTACTCGACTCACGACGCACCCGCCGATTCATTTTTTTAAGCCGACTATTAGCTTGTAAACTCGTCCTGTGTACCTGAGTCTTTAAGAATGGCACGGAATGCCTAACAATGTGACAAAATTGTAATATGGCTGTGGGTGTGGGGGCAAGAGCCATTGCAAATAGTTTCAATGACTTTTTTTAATGTAGATATTGAAACTGCAACTAGACAGGCTTACCCTGTACATCAGCAAACATATTCATTGTCTTTAACTCCATGCACACCACAATAAGTTGAAAATATTCCGAAGGGTTGAAGCCGCAAACCTTCTCCTGGATTAGATCCAGTTCCTGGAAGTGTTGTTGCTGCACTCTCAGAACTCACTGGTTCTGATCAGAACTGCATCCAAACAACAAAACAACAACAAAAAAACAACCACTAGGATAAGTGAAGGTACAAATACACAAGGTTAAAAAGCATACTATTAATGAGCAGTGCTATTTCGTAGCATGTGTATACGTGCCTTGCTCGAAATAAGCTTGCTAATTTCGAGCATGCTAGATTAAATGGAAATGTATCAGTGACAGTAGCATGCTAAATTTGAGCATGCTTAAAAAACATGCTATTTATGAGTATGTGTATCTTTAGCTTTTTAAAAGTTACATTAAAAAGAAGCTGGTTCTTTTGTAGTATAGTGAGGAGGTTAGGGTTCAGTTACAATCCCATCCTAACCCTTTGCGAAACTTAAAACACATTGCCTTATGCTCTTCTTTCTGTCTTTCTTCCTGGCTTACATTCAGATAGGAGTTTCCACTTACACTCAAGGCATGACAGTCGAAGATAACGTGCTTTAGCTATTTCCTCTGTTTCACGCTCTAGGTACTTCTTTCATAAAGGATTTGCCACATCGATCCCCAACATTTGCAGTTGTGCACTGAACATCCAATAGCCAGTTATACATCTAATCACCTTTCATAGCTGCTTCCTGCTCAATCTGAGAGCGTCTGCTGAATTAGAACACAAGAGTCCCATCAGCATCCTCTTAGACTCAGCATTCCTCACTCCCTTTGTCCCCGCGCTTCTGGTGCTTATCTGACGCCTAACTGGTGACAGCTCTCTGTATCCGTATCCGATATACTTCATGCTGGTTCTGGCCCGATGAGAGGGAGTTCTGCATGTTCCTTGGCAAACCTGTCGGGCCTCACGTTCCCCACTACTCATATGGGATACGCACCCAAGATAATAAGATATAATGTTACCTTTTTGGTCTTCTTTAGGGTATTATGGCAGTGCCACACTATTTTTGAAGAAAAAGCTGAATGAATGAATGACCAATGCAAAATTGTCTTAGTCCACTAGCATATTATTTATGCGTAGTTTGTGATTTAACATTCGTTTTTCCATTCAGGGATTGAAGCCTCCTAGTGATTTATTTCACTCAATTTGTCTGATCGTTTACAGATAAAATAATACATCTGATATGCGTCCTGGCTCAGAAAATTAAATTCTTGATGAAGCAATAGACTCTGACACCGATACTTATGTTGTATTGGTAATGTATTTTGTATTCTCATATATGATAAAATTATAAGAATACTGAAAATTATGTTGCAGGTTTTGATTACCCTTTTAAATTCCAAAGAGAAAAGTGCGTAAGTCCATTTTTGAAAAAACAAAATCTTGGAAAGTAAACCACTAAACTAGCTTTTACTTACAGTCGCTCACTCTAAAAGTAATAAAATACAAGATTATAACAAATCAAATGATTATTCGAAAAGGTAATATTTCCAGAGATAAATATAAAATTTAACAGCGTTCTCTCAAGAACAGAAAAGTGTGACCTGATGAACACTTTTTACATTGGGCCCTTCAATTAGACATTAGCACAGTTATTTGATGTTCGCGTGCCTTGAAGGCAATGCCCATCTCCGTACTTCCTCACCGTCCTGACTAGAATTGCGGCGGCGGCGGCGCGTTACATGGAAATGAAACGATATTCTGAAAAAAGTGTGCCCGTAATGAAGCTTACGGTACCCGGGAAGTCCTTTTTGCTACCGGACTACAGCTACAGCAGCTGCCGGACTGTCCGGCCGACATCGACAACCGCATGACGGCGCGGCGCGGCGGGCAGACGGACATTTGCATGCGCGATTTCCGACGACACTACGGACGTAATTAGGCTTTTTGCTTATGGAATTCAACCGTGGGAGTCGCTTGTGGGTAGTGTAGTGATTATGGCGGAAGAAATATCTTGTCTACTGAAACGTCTTGGTTAATTGATTTCTGGACGTAGCATATTTTAATACACACATTTTTGGAATTCAGATATGTCTTGCAGTTAATGTAATTTCTGAAACGGTATTGTTAAATTGAATCTCATTGCTCGCTTTTTTTGTTCTAAATTGGGGGGGCAATGTAAAAAGTGCCTAAGACACATTTTTCAGTTTTTGCGAAAAACGCTTAAACTTTATATTTCTCTCTGGAAATATTATAATATATAATAAATAGTATTATAACACGTCTTAGATATTCGAAAAAATTGGATGTAAAAGTGCGCTGTAGCGATTGCGTCCATCCTACTTTTTGCTAAATATTTAGGATGGAAAATAGGACCGTGACATATAGCTTTAGGAGAGAAATACGGTAAAATTGACAGTTTTGCTCTATATGATAACATTTTTAGGTTATCTTGGCATAAAACAGGATTTTCCTATACAAATACAATATTATCGACAATATTAAAAAACCCACTTACCTGTGTTTCCTCTACTAGTTCTCCACAATTTTTCAACTATAAACGTTTAGACAAATTGAGTGAAATAATAAATCACTAGGAGCACGCTTCTATCAGTGAATGGAAAAACGAATGGTAAACCACAAACTACGCATAAATATTAAAAAAACTATGGCTTATTTGAAAAGTACTGTTTTATTCAAAAAATCTGAACATTAGTATTATCATTACTTTGCCCATTTTTCTTCTTTTTTTAGTAATTACACTCACTGTTTACGCGGCTATGACCAAGTAGTTAACGCCGCTATTTAAATAAAAAAAAATAATATGCTAGTGGACTTCGGCAATTTTTGCGTTGAAGTAGTCATTCATAGTGACTAACAGACTGTGTACTTAGGGTCATCTTCTGTGGAATATATTCTATCTAATATTTGGCTGGACTTAAGGGGCCTGGGTACACATTTATACATATGCATTTGCCATGTAAAACACGGATATACGCACAATTCACTTATTTTTCAAACTGCATACATAAAATTTCAGATGTTTAAGGTTAAGACCTTAGTGAATGACAACTCAATGATTTTTTCGAAAAGGTTTTTTAATGTGCAAAAAAACTCGCAATGCAAAATCGTACATTCTTCAAACGTCTGTAATTTAACAACCAAACACGATATCAAAACAAGGCCACCGAATTAACATAGCGCAAGCTTTCTTCTTCAATTTGCTATTTGAATCATTACTGTAAGTATAAAGGTATTAATAACGTCACACTATCAATAGGCCACCGGACGGTCGCTCTCGACTTCGCTCGATGCGAAATCGTCTTCGCGGCGGTCGGCCGTCAGCAGTATCACAAGGCGACCTTCGGACTTACCTCCCCTCATTTAATTTTACACTCACATACCGACTTGAGAAATCGCTAACACGAGAACACGTATTTTCTTGGATTCTCAAGTTTGCGAGCTATACCCTAGCCCCTTAAGCATATGTTGCACTGAACTGAGAACTATTTTAAAAAACTCATATGCATATGCTCGTAGAATCACTTAGGTACATCTTACAACAATTTTAGATATACTACCAGAAAGATAACAAAAAGTTCGCATACATGGCACCGATAGTGTATATTTGATGAAAATTTCTTGCATTGGACAATTCAATTCTCCTTATGGGAATAGATACACACATAAAAATAAACTCTTGGTTGGAGAATATATACTTTCATTCTCAAGTACACCTTATCCTCCTATATACGCAAAACTGTAATTATCTTACACCAATAATGTGATATTTTTGATCGTATAGGGTTATACCAAGTAAATATTTTCCATTCAGAAGTGGGAAAGTCTTGCGAGTGAGAAGTATATGACATTATATTATTGACTAAAGTATTTCATAATCTTAGTGCAGATAGCTCAAGATTTTGGTATTCTTGGAAGAAGCATCTAAGGCATCTGTATAAGCATTCTGCAATTTTACGTTATATGGTGTTTTTCAAAATTCATGTTGAAAAATAGAGATCATAACAGAATATGAAAAATATATACCTACCTGTACTTTTTAAGTAGAAGAATATGTTACGCCCACCGGTCCGCCATTGTTTATATTCCATTCAGAACTATCTACATAAATTTACTGCATATCGCACATACTTAGTACTTACATACAAACATGTGTATGAGGTCCCGACGACCCCAAGTAGTTTGGTGGGTTCATTATTATCAACTGCAGATATGTCATGCCAAACGAGGCTACAGTATATTTTCATAATGATAGAATGGTCTTAAAATTGCACAACTGTATTTTATCGATACCCGCATAGCAGTTGAGTTTGTGTTAGTATAGTCATACTGTATAATTTGTTCGTCAAACAGTGACTTCGTGATCGAAACCCTACATTTTTCAACGATTTTGGTTTTACAATCAAGTGTATACAGAAGTACAGACTTGGTACTTGATTTCAGGTTGCAAATTAATTGAAAAATAATAAGGTTGATCAACAATCGTGTTGTTTTATTCACTGTCATGGCTGCGAAACATGTCAGTTTTTAGAAAATGTGAAGGTCTTCGCCAAGATTTAATCACGACATAAAGCTTTGAAAGAAATCTAAAAATCTGCCAGTCGGCTTCTAATAGTTTTGCAAATTTTAGAGCCAGTTCGGAACAGTAGGTGTTCAAAATCAGAACTAGACGTTTATAGAATTTTTGAAAGCTTTCTTGTGGTGATAATTATATTGAACAAGCTAAGTGAGATTGTATGAGTACCTATGAAAATGCGGAAGTAAGCGGAAGTAAACATCTCGTAAGCAGCAACGTTTCCAGTAACTCTACCGGTATAATTATTAATACAGCAGCATCTTGTTTCAAAATGGTGCCACTTTATCGAATTCTTGATATAATCGAATCTTCCGAACAGAAAGAAATTGCTATACAAGTCTGTACAGAAGAGCTATTACAGCATGGACACAACTTTGGGCTTAGCGTTTTGCGGAGCGGCAAGCGGAGCGATGTCCATGTCACGATATAATAAACATTTTATTTATGTCTGGGATCTCGAACGACAGTGAGTCAATAGCGTCATCTAAACACGATTGAAGACAGCAAATCACTCGAAGCACCATGACAAATTATGAAGAGAATAAAATTTCCAAATGAAGCTTATCAACAAACTGGCAGTTACAATGTATATAATATATAAATAGATATTTATAAACCTTGTAAGTTTGTATTTTAATAAAACCTAACGTTATGTCCTGGTAATATATGTCTGATTCACGCCCGCAGCCTTTACATTTTTTATACTTAAGTTGTGGATGTTTTGACATTTGTATAAGCGGCCAATTCAAAATTTATGTAATTAATAGTTCAGTGTTTATTTCCTAAATCAAAAGATTTTATTTTAGAAGCTTCCGCTAAGTATGCGTTTGTGAATCACCGCTGCGCGCCCCGCTCTGAATTCGTGATATATCCCGTATTGCAAGCCTTCTAATTGTTACACACGTCCTGCGCTCACCTTGTCACTGCCGTGATCCGCTTGTGAGAAAATGCTGGCTTTTCCGCTCGGGTGGCGCCTCGTGGACTGTTTGATACATTTCTATATGTTTGTTCTAGCCGCTCTACGCCCCACTCTACGCTTCTTGCCGCTCCGCAAAACGCTAAGCCAAAAGTCGTGTCCAGGCTGTTAAGGCAAATAGTAGTCATCGCTATTCGATGTAGAGTATAATACATCCAGGAACGGATAGCCTGGTGTCAATGCTGCGGATGCTTATTAAAATACCAGGGCCAAGGGTGTAACTAGGATTTCATTTAGGAGGGGGGGGGGGGGGGCAGACAGGAGTATTGATGTCATCAAGGGCGTAGCCAAAGAGGAGTCTAGGGAGTCCCCCCCCCCATGTAGAATTTTTTGGACACTTTTTTAAAGAAGTCTATAAGTTAATGTCAGTAATAGTCGATATTGACAGAGGCCACGAGGAGACGTTATTAAAACCTTTTTTTTGCTCTTTAAGTATTGATAGTTCAGTTCAAAGGTTGCATGGTTCAAAAATGTTTATTACGGAAAACAGTAAAATACATCCAACTGAGTCCAGCGGTTTTTGATTGTAACAAATCCTAACAAAAGTAATATAATCTAATCTATTCTAATGCTGCTCGAGCTCAAACCCTCTCTTGTTTCGTGATTTTCTCTTATTCTTGTTATGTAAATTTACTCACGTCGCTGCTCAAAGAAGTTGGTTTTCTGTGCTTGTAAGGTCCATTTGATTACCTTCAGTGTAGACGCAACAACGTTTTTTCACAACTGTTGCAAGGTTTAGGGGAATGGTACCCCGTCTGGACCCACCTTAAAGGTCCATGCACTTGTTCAAAACTACTTTATAGCCACTCAGCATAGGGGTATTTATATTGAAAGTCCAGGCAAAATTATTTTTTAATCTCAATTTACTTGGAACAGTGTAATCGTATGTAATATGGTCAAAAATTGTACTTAGTACTTACATCAAATAAATTAATAAAGAACGTATATTTAGAAAATATTAATAAAAAACGTAGAGGCTGTGCTATTCGGAGAGTGACAAACAAGATTCACCTCAACAGTCGTCGTTTACTTCTTCTGCAATATTGTAAGATATCAAGACTGATAACCAGTTTTTGCACCCAAAACCATCGCATCAGTTTGTTTGAGGAATGGTTTAGTAGTTTTTCTGGGAGTGGGTCTTATGCCTTATCAGGGGATCCGAGCTAATCTATTTATTATAACTAGATCGCAAGACTTTCAGCTGAATTTGCAAGTATAATGTTGACAGTATGACCGAAAGCGTTTATTACGCGGCTCAGCGTCCTCTTACGACATCATTTCTATAGGTGACAAAGCCTTTATAATAACCGTAGACCCATGAAATAAAATTTTGTGAAGATTTTGTGTCATTGGATGCCACGAATATAATTCTACGTACAGACTTGCAGTGCCCAAACAAAGATAGTCTCGAAATTTTGCGTTTTTATTTTATGGCAGCTTGATATAGCCTCTAAAATTACCCTACGATAAAAAATGAGACCCAAATCTATATCGGTCACCTCTGATGATATCTCATGGTTAGCAGAAAATCTTCGACTTGTATTTCCGTCATTGCTATCAGCTACATCATCATAACATTATACCTTTTTAATTTTATCATACATACCGCTATTTAGAAATATTATTCATAACTTTGGACGAAGGTGAAAACGTTTTTTAATGATGTGACGAATAGCAGAGGGCTAAGTTTGTAGTATGACAAAAATTAAACCCAGAACTCATCCAGAAGAATATCAAAACCATTTAATTTCCAGAAGTGTCCATATTTAATAATTAAAAGATTCTTAAAAATCTTCGGAATATTATTACGACATCAAGGCAAGAATGTACGGACCAATAGACAAACAGCCGAATGTGCGTCGCTTCTCAAGAAGTTGGTTTTCTGTGCTTGAATTTGAAAGTTCCATTTGACTACATTCAGTGCAGACGCACAACGTTTTTTCACAACTGTTGCATAGCAAGGTTTAAAGCGTCCCATTCATTATTCTAACCCGGACCCGACTCCAACTCTCGTCCGGACACGCGACCCATCTGTGTCAGCACACACATTACACGAACCTTGCAACGGCGCTCATTATTTGAGCATTGAACGTTGCGAACATTTGGAAAGAATTTTTTGCAACGGTGAACTAAAGCCTCATAAGCACCATTTCTTTTCTGTTTGTTTCGATAATCTGTGCTCTTGACATCCCATAGGCATGAATGTTCTTGATATAACAGGATAAATGTCTGCCAAAAGTCTTTATTGTCCTCAAACGACATCTTCAAATCACCACACGAATTTTTCTCAATATAAAAGGAGTAATTCTCGCCAAAAGTCTTTCACGTGTAACTTGAACAAGTCAACAAGTCCGACTGGCTCTCACACATTGGAGGATCGGTCGTGGTCACGACCCGGACCCAACCGATGAGTGCGTTGTCTCTCATTGCCATTCATTAGCAGATCATCTCAATTTGAATACAAATAAATGCTTTATTCTCACTTACTGTAGAAAGAAAGAACCTATAGTATGGTCTTACAAAGTTGAGAACAGAGTGCTGAATAGGTGTAGCCAGATGAGAGACCTTGGTGTTATTTTTATAGTGATTTGTTGTTTACTGACCATATAAGTGATATGACGTCATCTGCTAATAAGATGTTGGGTTTTATTATACGAAACACCAGAGATTTTTCCAATTTATATGTATTGAGCCTATTATATTTTTCATATGTTCGATCAAAATTAGAAAATCGTTCCCTGATATGGTATCCTATCTACAATATACATATAAGTACTATCGAAAGAATACAAAGAAAATTTTTATAATTTCTATCATTCAAATCGTCAGGAGAATATCCGGCAAGGGGATGTGATTATTCTATACTTTTAAATGAATTTGGTTATATATCATTGAAAAATAGGAGAGTTACAAGTAGCTTAAATTTCCTCCATGATGTTTTGCTTAATGGTGTGGTATGTGAGTTCATCCTGAGTAAGATTAATTTTCATATACCTGCACGCACTTTGAGACACCAGATAACATTTTACTGTGATACAGCCCGTACCAATATTTCAAAAAAATCACCTATCAGTGTTATGTGTGGGAATTTCAACTTATTAAATCTGAAATGAAACAACAATTTCTTTCTCTCACACATAATATCTGATCAGACCACTGAAGCGTTTTTTTTCCTTTTAGTATAACTTGAACATAACTTGAGATATCATGTAACATTGTATGTATGCCTGATGTACTTGTATTTAATTGAATAACTTTAGTATATAATGTCGTATGTATGTATGCCTAATGTACTTTGTCATTGATTCTATTTCCTGTAATTGGGTGAATTCACCTGTCGGAATAAAAGCTATCTATCTATCTAGATCGGTCGGCGGACTAGTCAGAACGGACCGATCCGGCGAACCGATCCGCCAATGAATGGGGGTCTTAAGGGTATAGGGTATAGCGCGCGAAATTGAGAATCCAAGAAAAGACGTATTCCCGTGTTAGGGAGGAGACGTGGCCACCTGGCCTGTTCCCTTTCTCAAGTGTGTGTGTCTAAACCTCAGAGTAACAACTGAACTGTTCAGTTGTTACTCTGAGGTCTAAACTGAGAGGATACAAGTCCAAAAATCCAAAGGTAAGATGAAACGGTCCAAAGGTAAGGTCCAAAGGTCAACTATAAAAATGAATTTCGCATTTCCAAGCTCCTGACGTTACCTTTAAACTTACAGTAATGACTCAAAGAGCAAATTGCAGAAGAAAGCTTGCGCTTGTGCAACTGTTTAGCCTTTTTTGACATCGTGTTTGGTTGTTAAATTACAGGCATTTATAGAATGTATGATTTTGCAATGCGAGTTTTTTTGCACATTAAAAAACTTTTTTGAGAAAATCGAAAATAGGTGTCATTCATTAAGGTCTTAGCCATCGCCTTCTGAAATACTATATAATGTAGTTTGAAAATAGAGTGAGTTATGCGAGAAGTTGTGAGTCCGTGTTTTACATGGCAAATACGTATGTATAAATGTGTGTATCCAGGTCCCTTAAGGGAATGGTGCCCCGTCTGGACCCGCCTTAAAAATCCATGCACTTGTTCAGTACGATTTTATAGCCGTGGGTAGAACTACTGTACTATGTGGAATAGAACCAGTTTGACGATCGATCGGTGCGGCGAGACGCATCAGAGTAACTCATGTGAGGCGCCTTCCAGAACGGTGCGTCGCGTCGCCGCCGTCGCCATTTTTTGACGTCTGACACCGGCCGTCACCGATATGCGGGGACCGGAGCCTGCATATTTTAGCTATTTAACGGGAAAACGGAAGGTCATTTCCTGGATTATGGAGCTCGGTGTGCTGCTTTAACAGTTAATGTGGTCTCGAGTACACGTCGAAGGCGTTGGCCTCTTCTGCCGGTTATTGCTGATGGTGTAATTAGTTCTACGTAAGCGAGCCGCGAATAGTGCACTTTGAGGAGAATAATGGCTAACTTGGTACTCCGTGCTGATAGTATAGGCGGCCATCATAATGTAATTCCTATAATTTCTGGAAGTTATCCTCATATCATTTTGTATTTCATGCCCCATCAATCTGTTACATAAGGACTCACCCATCTTAATTTTTTGGCCAACTTACGCGTTCTGGATCAAAGCGCAATGATTGCCAATTTAATGTTCTTAGTTTGATCACAGGCTTTCCCTAATAACGACTCAAAATACAGGGTGTTCTATGACAAATGGGAAATTTAGGAGAAGACTGTACAGTACAGCTCACTTCCAAATAAAAAGTCATATAAAAGTCGGGTTCGATTTTCAACTGTTTCACAGATAAACTGATTTTTAGAGATTTTCATTAAAATGCAGACCTCCAAACGAAAACCGTCGGATTTTGGAATTTTTTGTATTAGTCCTTAGAAAATATGCTATCACGTCATCATCGACTAAAAGAAGGTGATCATATATCAAACACTTCGCGAGATAGTGTCAGAATCGGCATGTGTTGAAAAGTAACTTCAGGAAACGTTACAAAAGAATTAATTTATCTTAATCACCAAATAATTAACCGTGCACTTTACGGTAAAAACATGCCCATCTTTCTAGTTATCTATTGGTACCACAAACGTATCGTAAATGTGGTAAACATAGTCCATAAGATTGCATTTAAGCTCTAAAAGCATAATGGATCTCCAAGACCACTAAATTTTGACAGACCATTTGGCAAAAACTTGTCATCGGATTTTTAATTTTTGTTATGGGTACTTGAATAACATGCTGTTACATTATGATTAGCCATAAAAAGTGATCGGTTAACCAAAACTTCGGTATAGGCTTTCAAAATTGTATAATTTTAGAAGAAAACTTCAAGTTGTAATTTAAGATGGATTTGTCTTGAAAAGTCGCGAAGCGAGCAAGCAGAACACGCAGGCCACTTTATAAAGTATCTTGTATCTGTAGATTTTCAGTTATGTATGGACTCATCATCCGTCCACAGAATCCTGCTTAAAAAAGGTGCATCTTCGGTATCCACATGAAGCATAAATCGACAAAAATCCATGCTTCTGACAGAATCGCCTTCTTTCAAAATGTATACTGGCATGTCATGGTACGGATACAGACCAGTCCTGTGCGCAGTGACCAACACCTTCCACTGCGAAATACAGTATTGAGGCGATGTGCAACAGCGTAGGTGGATACTGTAGGATCTTGTTCATAATTTCGAAAAATTTGGTCCTCATCTTCGGATCATATAGATGAGGCCTACCGGTATCACTATACCGAAGTTTTGGTTAACCGATCACTCTTTAAGACTAATGATGGTGTAATAGTACATTTATTCAAGTACGCATAACAAAAATTAGAAATTTGATGACAAGTTTTCGCAAAACGTTCTGTTGAAGATTTGTACTCTCGGAGATCCACTATGTTTTAGAGCTTAAATGGAATCTTATTACCTGTGTTTACCACATTTACAACAAGTTTCTGTTACCAATGAATAATTAGAATGATGGACATGTTTTTACCGTAAAGTGAGCAGTTAATTATTTGGTGATTTTTTTAATATGATTAAATTTTTTTGTAACGTTTCTTGAACTCACTTTTCAACACATGCTGAGTTTGACACTATCTCGCGAAGTTTTTGATCCATGATCACTTTTTTTTAGTCCTAAGGTATTTGCCATTCGTCATAGAACACCTTGTATAATGATTTACTATTCCTGTATAGTAACAACGTTCGAGATATACCCGGCAGTAAATTTTATGTCTCAAAAGGTAATCTCCCAAAACCGCAGCTGACAACCCTGATTGCAGACCGTTCTCTCTCCAGGGCAGTACTGAAATAATTTTTATTTTAATAATAAAACTTATAAGTGAGACTATTATTTCCGTACAATGTCGAATTATCTAAATGCTTACTTGTACTGTTGTAAACAGTGGATTCAGGTAGCAAATTTTCATGATTAATCTGGAAACGTGCATTAGTAATGGGAGCTTTAATAAATACGAAACATTGAGAAATAAAAATTCGAGATTATTGAAAAAAGTACCTAACACTTCCTTTAGGAAAGCTGAGATTATGGAATTTCTTACAAAAAGTCAATTATTGGAATTAGTAAAATGTTTCAACTTTGATAAATGTATATCGTTGATGGAAAGGCGCATCAAAGCGGTGGATGTGAGGTCTTGATACTTCCACCCTATTTTTGTATTTTTAATCTGATTGAATGAATATAATTTAAAAAGAAATATCAGATAGCACAATAATCACCAAGAAATTTCACCAGCTGTTCTAAATTTTATTAGAAGAGACTAGATACATTTGATAACTCAAAAAAAAAATGGCAAAACTGCATTAAACATGTAATAACAGTAGTCGTCATTTTTAAATACACGACCAAATGGACTCATGACTCATCTGGATCTGATTTAGATTTTTGTTAAACTCATTTTATTTCCTCGTTTATCATTTGTATTCTTAAGTAATATTTTTAGAATATAAGTTTGAATGGTATTTATTGAACATTTTATAATGTTAATTAGTATCTATTAAAAAACTAATAGGCAACTACGTTTGGTTTTCTTCTTTAATTTTTGTGTGGCCCTGGATGGTTCTATTTTTTTGAAAAATTAAAAAATCAATTTTTAATTAAATCGTGTTTTTTTTATTTTGATCAGCTTATATGAACTTTCCTTAAATGTGGTACAATGAACTTTGAAATGGCTTTTCAATTATTTTTTTTGTCGAATTTTTAGGAAGACATTTTAAAATGTCATTTCGGCTAATGAATGCATCCTTGTTCGACTCAAATTCAAAGCAGTATGGTATTGATACCGATTCCTGTTTTCTCCATCGTAGGACTGATTTGACTTTAAATTGATTTGTATTTTCTTGTTTTAGGTAAGTGCCGCCAACATTTCTCAAGTCAGCATATAGTTATATCATGGTAAGTAAAGTCAAACTCAAAATTCATTGGACACAGAGTGTCATGCGGAAGTCTGATGATACGGCAACCCTAGAAGTCTCTGAAACACTTCTATATTTGTCATGTAATTTTATAGTTTTCCAGCTAGCAATCACTTTTCATATTTTATTCGCAATCTTGCACTTCGCCAGGCTCCCATAGATATCAACAAGCTGTGAGTCAGCAGATATATCTTCAAACGTGATGTTTGGATAGGTCTGAAAAGTATGGTATATAGTATATTCACAAAAGTGTGGTATTCCTCCATCGCCCACCCTTCCCACGTCCTCAGTTTCACCATCTCTCGGAAAAAATGGAAAATTGGACCAATGGATCGGTTTCCAAAAATATAGCAGCATTACTACAGTACAATTCGAAACATGGATGATGATATAAAATAAAGATTGATGAGAGTTGATGGAAATGGTCATCCAATGTCTGGCGCAGTAGCAATTATAGATCACGAAAATGAAAACTTATTATTGACCAACTGTGTGGCCATCGAAAATTGGCCATCGCGGCATGAAATAAGGGAAGCGGAAGGTTCTCTCAGATAGCGATTATTATCGTGTCGAGTGTAAAAAGCGATAGAGGTAGTAAGTAGAACAAGGACATTAAATATTGTCTACAGCGATTATTAACCAATCACGATGCTATATCCTTTTTATGGTGGGGAAGAAAATCTGCTGTTGCCGGTTGTAGTTATAAGTATTATGGATTAGATAAATAGGATAATAAATTGTTTGGCATATCAATTATAACTAAAATAAAACAAGATGTGAAAGAAGGAAATCGGATTAATTATTAATAATAAATTGAGTATATCAATGGAACATTTTAATTCGAGACAGCATACAATTTTCATTTTTTGATATCTAAAATAAATTAAGAGTTATAGCATCGAATTCTTTTCGCTGGTAAATTTACGATGGTCATATACTTCTTGCCATTTTCACAAATCGGATACCTATTTGAAGTTAGCCAAGGTTTTTGTGGAAAATGAGAAAAAGGGCTCAGCATACAATTTTCCATCGTTTTTCCACCAAAAATTTTCGAAATTTTGTCCTCCATTTTTGTTTGTTGGAAAAACATCTCAAAACTATTGGTAAGACGCGTCTGTACAGTACTAAATAGCCCTGACAAGGGTGAAAAAATGGCGGACAAAATGTCCAGTCCTCACGGCTAACGGGATATAAATCTGACGTTTTTATTTTTCTTTTCTCGTAAACGTTTGGTGGAAAAACGAAAATTTTTGTTGGAAAAACATCTCAAAACTATTGGTAACACACGTCTGTACAGCACTAAATAGCCCTGACAAGGGTAAAAAATGGCGGTCAAATCTTCCAGTGCTGACGGCTAACAGGATATAAATCTGACGCTTTTATTTTTTTTCTCGTAAACGTTGGGTGGAAAAACGAAAATTTTTGTTGGAAAAACATCTCAAAACTATTGGTAAGACGCGTCTGCACATCACTAAATAGCCCTGACAAGGGTAAAAAATGGCGATAAAATTTCCAGTACCCACAGCTAGCATATGCGATACATTTTTATTTGTATTTCTCGTAAAAGCCGACGGGGAAAAAGAAAATCTTTGGTGGACAGAAACCATAAAGCTAATGATAAGGCACACGTGTACAGAGTTTCTGTGGGAAGAACGTGCAACGTTAATTAAAGCGCGAGCTAGATTGATAGAAAAAGTACTGAAATAACAGCGGCACTGGCGCTGATGGCGCCGCGCGACAAACATGCATTGTTTTAACGTCTTTCTTCATTAACCAAAGATGGAAAAACGATAATTTTTGTTGGAAAAACGTGTAAAAACGTGGCTGCGTAAACTTAGCCCAGAATTTTGATTTTCACTTTTCGCAATAACCTAAAGTGGAAAAACGAAAATTTTTGTTTGAAAAACGTGGTAAAACGATGGAAAATCATATGCTGAGCCTTTTTCTCATTTTCCAGAAAAATCTTGGCTAACTTCACGTAGGATAAAGGCGAATAGAATACCTTTTACAGTTAAATTAAAACAAAATCAACAGCGGTTAGTTCTGATATTGCAAAAAGAATACCGCGCACACGGTTCATGTATTTTTGAAATCCTAAACATCTGCCTGCGCCGGTATACTTTCGCGCAGGCAGACCAGACCGTATATTGGAACAACCTATGCAGGTTTTTTGACCTGCGCGAGCGACTGGCGAAGACCGAAAATCAATATTTTAGGAAACACCATACGGTGAACCTGAGCTCTCTGGTGCACACGCAACTGGCCCCTGCAGGTATACCAGCACACGCCTCTCCGGTAGACCGTAACATGTATGGCCATCATATACGCTTATGAGTACTGAGTAGTGTCCGGCCAAAGGTCAATCTTTGGCTTCGGCTGTTAGAATAGCCTGCGGCCGAAAGCAGAGGCCGAAGCTTTAGTCAGCTGTCAGCTGGAAACTCTGACTGAATAACTTTGACCACATCAAGTATTCGTAATATAACTTGACAGAGTTTATAAGCACGACATTTGATTTTGATTAGAATCGAACATATTAACTCAAAAAGATAAACATTAAAACATGATGACACTCAGTAATCGACATTATACCTACGCTAAAAATAATGATTTCTCAAAAATTTCAACAAGTAAATTTGCCAGCCACACTGAAAAAGCACTTGGCCTTGAATCAAGGAAATGCATTATCTTGACCAAAAATTATCTTCGGAGGAAGTCATAATCTCCATTGAAGAAATATTATCTTAACTACTGAATATTCACGAGTTTGGCTGAAATTCTCAATTACCTTGATCAATTATTATTTTGTTGCAAAGCCTATGCCTTTATGATAAAGAAGTGATTTTATAAGAAGAGAATTGTCTTTGCCCGTTAGTCATAAAATTCTTCCCTAAAATGTTTCCCCCACTACGCCCCTATCCCGCTGCCTGCTGTCTGTCCAAGGGTCCAAGCCTATATCGGTATCAGAATCAGATTATCACTTGACCATTTACCAGTCCACCAGGTTCATCGTTATCAAATAGCTAAATCACGGGGTAGTTTGCGCTGTACGCTATGTACGTATGTGCATTTCGGCTCAAATATCATGTGCTAAAAAGTAAAATGGCCGAAGTGCTACTGCATACATTTAATATCTTCACTTACACAACAGATTTGAAGGAATCTGTATATATGTATTTAGAGGATTATTATCATATGCAGATAACAAATCTGATCACTATGGCGGCATCTCTCATTTCTACTTTGTACATATACGAATATGTCCAATTAATTCGCCCCAATTCGTAATCTGTCTCAGACGTGTATACAAAGTATTACTTCCTTCATACAAGTGAATATAATTTTCTGCCAAAAACATATATATTTTTCAGCAAGGCAATATATGTTTGCCACAAATACATTCATTTTTTAATATAAAGAAATAAAAAAATCTACAGTCTTAACTGAAGGACGCTATCCTTTGTACTAAAGATATAATAATCTTGCGCTAAGAAGAAATATTTGATATGGTAATGTGCTAATAAATGTACAAAAGATGCTGGCTTTGCACAAAGTTTATTGTCCTTGACTCAAAAGAACAATATATAAGTGTGAGTTTGAATTAAATACTCTTCATATACATTTGACCTTTCTGGAATGTCGACAACCACAATTGCGGAAATAGCCAAAAAACACTCCACACAAGAAGAACTACAAGGATGCCGATTTGCCAAGGAAATCCTTGCAGGTTTTGACATGGCAATGTCCAAAAAGTACTTGGCGATTACCAGACCAAACTTATACGTCTCATAGTAGGATTCCTCACTGGCCATTGTCAACTCAGGAAACACATCCACACTATGGCGTTAAGTGACACACCGATATGTAGAATGTGTGAAAGCGAAGACGAAACCAAAGATGAAACTGTGGAACACGTCATATGTGAATGCCCAGAGTTATCTTCTATTAGAGAGTGTGCGTTTGGCGAGTCTTGGCCTACACCTGCCCACATAAGTCCCCTAGCGACTTGTTGACCTTCCTACAATTGGCAGGATGGACGATGACCTGAGAAACAACTCCCTGGGAGGATGCACAGTGGGCCAGTTGTGGCCCAAGTGCAGCGGGACCACTCACTCTCCCCACTCTACAGATACAGATACAGAACATTTGAATCGTATTACCTTGTGATAAATTATTATTTATTTCATCTAAGATGGGATTAGTTCTTCTAATTGAGGATATGGATGACTGCATTCAAGACGATATTTATGTGGACATATACAAGATCACAGCGGCTTTCATTTAATTTCGTTTAACCTTGTTTCAACTCTTTTATCGGTGCACAATGCAAGAACCAAACCTTGTTTTGTTAATATGAAAGTCAGCTGACAACGACAAAATCGGTGATGTGCAAGAGGAAGCTGCACTGTACACTTATTTCAATTATGTACCTCGTTTTCACCACAAAACAGATTTACAAAACATATTCTTTTGGCGAGTAAGCCTGAACTCTGTGGACGATCACTTTGCCTCGCGACTTCGATCCTTTGCCTTGGCTTGGCGCAGAGACCGACAACGACTGGAAGTGGCTCGCGCTCGAAGGAGAGCGAAGTAGTCCGAAGCGACTCTTGTACTTTGGGCACCTTCGCGGGTCGTCTGGCTGTGGCTATAGATTTGCCCTGCAGGGCTAAACAACTGTTCACTAGGAACATTGCGCACTGAGATGAATCCTTGAAGGCGACTGGCCTCAGATGGACATAGGGACTAGATGTCCAATATTCATAAATGTCGGCATTCCTTAATAGTGAAGTTTCGTAATACTTCAATACTTCGTTCAGCTTTGGAAGGCTTCGGCCAAATCTTTGGCATATTTTGGTCGAAGCCGAAGGATTAGCTGAAGGTGGATTTTTGACCCGAATGTGGCCGAAACCGAATGCGAAGCTTTGGTCGGACACTACTTATGAGTTAAGGATAACGTATAGTCTGTGTAAAAAATACTTAAACCGTGTCCCCCATGTCCTGTATTTTGGATCACACAGATGACTTAGCAGCGTGTTGGTGTGATGTTTTGTTACGTTCCACTTTTAGGGTGATGACACGAAATAAAGTAGTAAATCGATAAGGGCGATGACCGTCTGCGTAATTCTATAGTATTCAATCTTGCGTGGCAGTTTCTTGAAATCCGGCAAACGACCACTTCCTGCCCGCCGCCGCACCCTAACTACTAACTACCGCTTCTCCCTTTCCATGCGATATCCGTTGACACTTGCCACATGGTTACTGTTACTGATGCCTGCAGATGGACTGTGCTCCTTTGCCATAACGAATGACCTTTTTCAGACAGGGGAATGCTTTTAACCTAGTCTAGAGAGCACATTTTTGACCTAACAATCTAACGAGATGAAGAATTGGATTCAGGTAATTAACAGTATGTATTGTGTTTGATCAAAAGTTTCAGCAGCTACGGATTTTTGATGAACTTCGAATTTCGGGTTTGATTTTAACTTTCCTCCTTATTCCGCTGTTTCAAAATTTATCTTGAAACGTTGTGGCTCTGTGAAGCGTGCCATTACGAATGGGTCGTTTTAGACGAGGCTACCCAGTGTAGATAGTACATTTGACCTAAAAATATTTCTGGACTTAGTGAAAAATTGGATTCAAGTAGCTAACAGTGTTAAGTGTGTTTTATCAAAATGTTTTATTTCAGATGTTGCGATATAGAATTTTGGAAAAAATGGAACAATGCTTGGCTTTTTCCTACTGTTTGTTAATTTTTTGTATTAACAAAATATCATCATAAAATATGTTGATTCCATAATTAATTCATTGACGCCAAGGATGAATTTTGTTCATCAATATTTTAATAGGTGCTGTAATAAAGATGTAAGTACGAATTTCGCTTTATCATTTTTTGAACAATAATAAAATTGTATGAAAAAATGAAAATATTTTCTTTTTAAAAAGATTCCATAGCGTACGCAATATTCTGAATTTATTTGTGTTTTATAATTCAAACACCTTCAAAATTGTGTTTAAAGGGTGATACAGAAAATAATTAAAACTTATAGTAACTGGCTTCTTATTGGTGAATTTTGTAAGTTAGAGATGTATGTCTTATCAAATTGGCTGTTTCGGAAATTGCTATATCGTTTAAATACATTTTTATTACTGAACTTATAAATTATATTTTATAAACTATTTTTTTTCTACACAATATTTGAAAACATGTAATAAGAATAGTAAAAAACATGTAATAGGTATTTCTTTCCAAAATCCAATGCCCGGTATGCTGACCTTTAAAGAAAATAGTGTACAGGTTTTTAGCTAAAAACCAAAATTTAACTCATTTTCGAATTAATGAGAGTTTTTTAGAAAATTACTTTTTCCACACCTAGTTTGTAACCAATCTGACAGAAAAGCCTGTTCGTGAAAACTGGTACCCGAAATGTATTGTCATGGTGTGAGGAACTGTCCTCATCATTCATTTTACCTCTGCTTCATGTATTGCTGCCTGACATCCTGTCAATTCTATTGGACAAAGGTTTCATCCTTGTTAGGAAGCTTCAGTACGACACAAGTCGATTGACAGAGCTGTTTCAACAACCTTTTTTGGCGGAGCTTGGGTTAGTGAAAGCCCTCAGCTATTTGCCACGCATTGCTTGTTTCATTTCGTCATTTCTGGGTAGCGTCATGATTAAATCCATACCATTTACCTTTATTTTAATTGATTGTATGTACTGTAAATGCTTCCGATTTGAAATGTTTATACATTTTGAAATTGACACAAAGCCTATTCTGCCAACAAACAAAATTGCATTATTTTATGTCCTTCAGGTACTTACTACGTAGTGTTAGATCAGTTAAAATATTATTGATTTTCATTGCATAAACATTGCTATGCAACTGAACAAAAAAATTCCTGGTAGTCTCTGAATCATTTTGTACAACAGAGTATTATAGCAGTATTAATCAATTCCGTGTAAAAAAGTGCACATGTAAAGATCCTCTCAAGTACGTCTACAACCAGTATTTCTAGGAATGAACATTCACAGATCCGAAGGCAATCTCGCGTCATTTCTTATTCTTCGTTTTGACGTAGTCTTTTTTCCTACAGCAGGTTTTACTATTGAATGTTAGGAGAGTAATATTGGCATTGTGTTTCTATAATACATAATTATAATTGCAATTGCCTATTGCAATGACCCATCATTTCAGGGCAGATTATTTTTGAAAAGACGATGGTGGCTGAGTACTGATCATAAATAAGGTTAAAGAAATCACGCACTACCTGGTCCCATCATGGCGATTTGCTATGATTAATTTGAAATGTTTTCCTCGACAAGTGCAATTAGTGTTCGTAACTTGATGACAGAACGGGAGGCTGACCTCTTTTTACAAATTTTAGAATTGTCTATACTTCCAAAAAATCAAAAGGTTCTGTATTTTAAGAACTATTGTATTACACTCTTAAGATTTGTCTTTTGCTCGTCCATTTATCTCGGTATTCTCGGTACATAATTTATATAACTTTATATAATGTAACACAGTAGTATAAGTGCAGGTCTACCTATCGCATTGTAGTTTCGAAAAGTATAATCTGAGTTTTTTTATTTGAAATGTGTAAAAATAACATTATTTTATTGTCTAACTTTGTTTTCTATACTTTAAGGTTTATTTTTGTGTGATGTCAACTTTTTTCTGCACAAGACCAGATTTGCATTTTAAAACCTCATTTCAAAGCACATTTTATTCTTTTAAGTCAAATACTAATCGTGATTTTGATTGAAGGAATTTAGTCAGATTGGGATCCTGAACTCAATAGAAAGCACTCCAAATGAATATTTTTAGCCTCCATTCATAGAGTGCATTGACCTAAGACTTTAGTTATCCCGATGCCTTCAAAATGTATTTTCTACATCAAACGTTTCCCAAGAGTAATCGGTTACCACATGGCACCCAAAAAGATGCATAAAAAACTAACATAAAAGGACAAATGTTTCCTGATATATCATCAAATCAAGCCGTCACATGTTTTTTTATTGAAAAACGACTAACCCATAATAAATCATCTTATTCAATGATTGTCGACATTTCAATGGATCCTGATAAGGGCCAATGGCCGTTGATGAATTGGTGTATCTTTTAAGATTTGTGGACTTGATTTTGTAAGAAGATTAGTGTAGCACAGAAAGTAAGCCGTGTCAGCCCAGGTAATCTCACAGGCCCTTGTCGCCCTATCCAATATTCCATCCCCGCATTCACGCAGATGATCAAATTTGGAAAAAGGGATAGTAGGATATTGAGGCAAAGTCAACGTTGGTTTGTTTGCGAAGATTTATAAAAATTCTCCTTGAAACTAAAAAAAAAAACGAACCTGAATTCTCTCTTTCCGGCATAAGTACAAGGTAATTATTGAATTCAAAACAATATGACTGTCATTTCGATATCGAAACAAAGGTAAAACAAAATTGTGAAACAGATTGGACACGCACGTCAAGATAATATAGAAATACCATTAAATTTATGAAACATTATCGTCATTCAACAGTCACATTAACAGCTTAAAGTATGTCCGAATATCTTTTTATCTCAGACGCATAATGTCCTTAAAACGATGCTGCATTTATACTACCTTGGTCATAATGCTCATTCCTTTGTAGTACGCGTGAGCTTATACATTTCGACATTTAGACATTCGCTATGGTAGTAGAGCCATAAAAGTATTCCATTTTTGATTTATGTTGATGCCTTAATGGCCCACTCAAAAATATTTCTGAATGTGAGTCAGTTCAATGGAACTCTTCTTTTACTTCTACTTTATCCTTATGGTTTCTGCGCGTTTGCGCAGCAACTTCACTACGGAGGTTGTAACGGAGTCTGGCTCTTGGCCATGTTACGGTCCAAAAAGTACCTAAAGCGTCACTAATGCGTTTTCTCAATCAAAACTCGAAACTATCATTAAGCCTCGTTTTTTGCATCTATACTACTTTTTATCATAATATGGATATAATTTAGATATTGGGGCATTTTGTAACACATGTGAGGCATATTACCTAAGCGCTCCACGACAAAACGCCCCACTGCAGGTTTTAAAAAAATACTTATTTTTGATTTTATCTCTGAGATGATCGCAACAGCTGCCATAACATTACAAAAGAACTAAGCTTTTATTCTGAATAAACAGAAACAACATAACTTGAATAGCTTTTTTTCAATAAATTTCTGAAAGACTGTGGGGCTGGGGCATATCACCTGGTTTTACCCGATAATTACATGAAAAGATGAATACCGCGTATTATACTGTATCGAGGAGGTAAACATGTATCAAATATCACGATTAACAAAGATGGAAGTTGAAAATATTGAAATGCACGTGTTATAACGGCCCTAACCTAAAATCGACTTGGCTGGCTCACAGCCGCTACGAGACTCCCAGTTTATTGTTTACCTCTTCGATGGAACTCCGGGAGTCCGGGTCGTATATACGAACCACCGAAGCTTTGTTATTCCGTGTAGAAAGATACGAAGCCTTGCCAATGTGGTGTAAAAGACGCAGGAAGTAAAAGTCTATTGTCAAAAAGACTAAGAAAAGAGCTTATCGACGTGTTATTTTCTTTATTGAATAAATGTATTGTCATGGAGTCGTATTCGGTTAAAGAACGTATAATAAATATAGTTTGGAAAAACTAAAAAAACTGCTTTTAAAGAACATAGGAATAAAAAGTTTAAACGATTTTTAAAATAAGCGTAGGCCCTTTATGCTATATTATTCGTGAATCGATCGCCCGATGCTTTTTTCACATTAATATTAGTATTTTTCGTTATTTTTTTAAAAAATTTTTTAGCTTTTTAGTCCGATGTTTAAAAGCGTGTTTTTAGTTTTTAAACTCTACGTCATTTTTAATTTTTTAGTCAACTATATCACTACAGCGTGTTTTTTTAAATTTTTTTCAAACAGTGTTAAAGCTCTCTAGTGAAGATGAACAGTTATTGTTTTTGGTCAATATTCATAGCATAATCGTTACGATTGCTGCATAAAATATAATTAAAACTATCGACTTTCCTGAATAAATTTCACAAAAATACCAACTCCCAAACAGTTGGACGTCACGCCTTTTAAGCTCTCGCTGCTACGGCTCTGTCTAATATTAAGAATGTTTGAGAGTTATATAGAGTTAGAGTACATAGTGCTTACCTGAAACTAATTCTACAATACTTGAAATGACCTGAAATCTGTCGACAAGGTTTTGTCTGTTGTAGACGTATTTGCAATCATATTCAGCACAAATTCTTTCAACAAGAGTTTCAACGTCAAGGTCGAACGAAAAATAATGTTCCCATGAAGACCGCAAGCAATAATTGTGTAAGAACTTTGTATTGCGATATAATGTCACTTGATCAGACTAGATACGCAGTCTTAAGCTGTAAGTGCAGTTATTTAATGGTTTAATAGTCGTAGAGTACTTAAGTCTATTTGCAGTATTATCTCTATTTGGTGTTTGTTGCCAATAAAAATATCCAGCCGGCATATCTCTATCTTGCTGAAGGTCAACTTGCCGTATACACGTTTCCGTGTATATTATATTTATGCCGATATCGTAGTTACATGGCTTAGTATCACTAGCTAATATTTTTCCATAGACTAACATTTTGCCTAATTCAAGGGTATTGATATACCGTTTGTTTGGTCTTTGCTGAATAATTCTTGTATATTCATGTAAAAAAGCAATAGTACCTAATATGTTAAAGTGAAATAAAAGTGCCGAACCCAAAGCGCATAGCAATCCGGTTTATGTGAATTATCAATGCCAAATTGGAATTTGTCTAATCAAAAAAATCTTTTAACTTTTTACATTTTACCAATTTGTATTATTATTGTTTTAATGTACTTTTCACATATTGATGTATTATGCTTATTATGGCATTTTTATAACATCATTCGGCAACAACCTCACCAAACTTCTCCCTGAAGAAAGGATCAAAGGATCCCGAAAGCTCAGAATAGAGCTTCGTTGCCGCTTCCCAGCGATAGTTTTAGTTTATCATCTGTTCTATTATAAACATCAGGTTCCCCAACCATAAAACAAAGGCATCAGGGTAAAACATGTGGAATATTCCACCAGAATACCGATATAGTATACACGTGGAATTTTCATCAAGTTATAAATAGCATACAGAAGGGCAAAGGGAACGTGCACCGAGTTTTTTTTTCATTATTGATATTATACCGATTTGGAATTTATCCATATCAAAATTGTCAACAGTTTGCTTATCTTATAGGATGTTTATCGTCTAACGAACAGAGCTTGAAAGGTGCCATCTTCACAATAATAAATGTCGTATTGGGATAATACCTTTCAGCTACTATATCCTTTTGAATTTGCAGGAGGGCAATTTCTTACTGGTGAATCAGACAAAACACATCAATAACTGAAATTTGCATTAAATCTACTGTATCATCTATTGCCGTTGTGAGGTAGTTCAAAGTTTTTATGTACCTCGGTTCTTTGATCGACAATTCAGGTAGCTGTGAGAATGAGATTCGACGGCGCATTCAACAGGCACGGGTGGCCATGACAAAGTTTACTAAAATATGGCGTGACCATAACATCACTAAAGCTACCAAAATGTCACTGGTTCAGTCTCTTGTGTTCTCCATATTTTTGTATGCCTCGGAAACTTGGACTGTTAAAAAGGCAGATCGAGCTCGCATAGATGCTTTTGAAATGTGGACGTGGAGGAGAATGCTGAAAAATCTTTATACCGCTCATCGAACTAATGTTTCCATACTGGATGAGCTCGGTAATTCAGAGACTATCCTCCATTATGTCGATGAGAATGCTTACATTCTTCGGACATATTCACAGAAGCGATAATATGGAGAAACTTGTAGTTCAGGGTCGCGCCCCGAGTGGGCGGCGCCGTGGCCATTCCCCTACACGCTGGGTGGATGCGACGAAACAGTCGCTAGATATGAGTATCAAGAGCGCCACTGAACTGACAGTATATCGCGAACGATGGCGAGCTACAGTTCTCAAAACTATTGATAATATTCGTGTCTGCAATACTCTAGTTCCGACTTAATGCATTTTACGAGTTCACAACATTGTGACTATGATGATGATCATCTATATAAGATAAAAATGCGATTAACCTGCTAATCGCAAGTCTGAATGAATGAATGAAAGAGGGGGAGAGGCTCTCTGCTTACCAGAACCACTAGTGCATTGGCCTGAAAATGGGATTGACGGAGATGCCCAGAGATTACTCTCCATCTCAGCATAAGATACTGATTTTGCAACCACATTTCTGTTTTCTTCTAATGGTACCTGCTGCCAGCCTCACAACCGAAAATTATTCCTGGCCTTGCAAGCGAGTTCGCCATTCCATTACCGCAAACTCCAACATGATTCAGCACCCACATAAGTGACACCTGATGTCTTGCCGAAATGTCATCCAAGACCTTTCTGCATTGCAGAACAAGCCTTGATGTAACCCTACAAGTACTCAATGCTTTTAAGGCTACGGTCAGAATGCATCCTTATTTGACCGATTTTTCTTACTGGCGTATACGGCCGACAACGGTGGAAAAAACATATCCGGTAAATTCAATGCAGACGGTCACAGTCATGCGCGTCAGTGCTGGATCGCGTAACTGTGATCGTCTTCGTTAGATTTGCCGGATTTGTTTTTTTCCACCGTTGTCGGCCGTATACGCCAGTAAAAAATCGGTCGAATACGGATGCACTCTGACCGTAGCCTAATGCTGCCTGGTTGTCAAAGCAGATGGGATCCGCCTCCTAGGGTCCTTGATTACGAAAGACACAAGTTAAAATCGCATATATATCTACTTGGAATACCGTGGTGTATCCCTCAGAGAGCAAGAGCTTTGTTTTTGACCCACAGGCCCCAGCGCCAGAGCCTTCGTCGGTAAGTGAATGGCCCTCCTTCCTCAAAAGGCCGCCTGCCGCTTGATTCCCACTCTTCCCCTTTAGAATACTTCACCGTAAATTTGCAGTCGAAGCAATATGTAGGAGAACTTATATTACTCCTTATATGTAGGATAGGGTCATCCCTTTGCAGTTCCGATAGGATGGCAGAGTGTTCCGTGCCAGGATTCACAAAGGAGCAATAATTGTCCTGACACCACAGTCGAAACGCAGACGTCGTTGCCTCCCCTTGAACTACCAAATCGAGTGGAGGGAGTCGGTTCTGCGAAAATGGACTAAATTTTGACTAATTACGAGAAATGACAAAAATAACGTACAATTTTAGAAAATGTCGAGAAAACGTTTCTGAGTCCTTTACTGAGCCTGATCGAGCATACATGTCAAGTGAGTCAATCTGCTATAATTAATGAAAATTCGAAAAATACAGTACTGAGAGTTAAAAAGCTCGGACATTTTTTCTGAACTGAGTGAAATTTTTAGTTTTTTATAATCACGATTTCTGACTTACTTCGATGGTTGGTCCAATGTTGATAACGCGCATGAATAGACATAAGAAAAACTTTGTCGTATTTTGTTGTTGGATGTAGAATCGACGTAAGCTGCTATCGTACTATATCCAAAAGTTACCACTTTTTTTTTATATACGTATGGAAATTCCAGAATCTATAGGTGAAGGCTGACAAAATTATTTTCTGAAATATACTAATAATGTATGGCAGATATTAAAATGTCTTATAATAATTATGAGTATCATGTGTCAACTCTATCAAACTCTAGATATTCAATAACATAGCTGGTCCGTTATCTTTCACCCACTAGCGTCCTAAATATAGTTTTTTTTTTTTTTTTATGGTCGGCCTCCCACAAAGGCTGAAAGCCTATGGCGCTGTAGGAGCGCTGCGGGAGGACAAATGTCTGTTCACGTTAGATTTGAAACGCTGCAGGTTGTAGCCGTCGGGAAACAAATTCCCCGGCAGCTGATTCCACAGCGTTGAAGTTCTCCAAAAGAAGGAATGCTGGAGGAGACTGGTTCGGGGAGTAAGGACCTCGACCTGGTAAGGATGAGCTCGCAGAGCTTCTCTAGTATTCCTGGTTCGGACGGCCTTTGGTGTTATTATCTGGGAGAGCTCGCTCGAACATCTTCCGTGATAGAATCTGTAAAACAGACATAGGTCAGCCACCCTCCTTCGATGTTCCAGGCTGTGGAGGTCCTTTGTGAGGTTAGGTGTATCGATTAATCTAATTGCTCTTTTCTGGATAGTGTCCAGAAGCTTTAGAGAGTGCTTCGGAGCACATCCCCATACATGGGAGCAATACTCCAGCGATGGTCGGATCTGTGCCTTGTAGAGCAGCAGCAGTTGCTCTGGCGTATACAACTTCCTACAGCGGAACAAAACTCCAAGCTTCTGGGATGCCGTTTTAGCAATACTGACGACGTGGTCGTGCCAGGACATATTATTGTTGATGTTGATTCCCAAGAGCTTGACGGAAGGTGATTCGACAATGGGGTGACCCTCCATTTCCACGGTTGGTAAGCCATCGTGAGACTTCTTTGTCAGTGTTGTTGCCTGAGTTTTTTGTACGTTGAACTGTACTTTATTTGCTAATCCCCACTCTACAATTGTTTTGATATCTGCGTTGATCTGTGAGGCATGCTGCTGTCGCCGACGTAATGTCTCCTGGGATGATAGTGGCTTGCCTGGTTCCATGCAAGACACTAATGTACTGTCATCTGCGAAGCTGTAGATTGGATTGGATGTTATTTCCAGCAGCTCGTTGATGTACAGCAGAAACAGTGTAGGGGATAGGACAGATCCCTGAGGAACACCGGCGTTTATTGAAAATACGTCTGATGAACAGCCCTCGACCACAACAAACAGAGATCGATCGTTCAAAAAGCTGTTCAGCCACTGGCGCAGGCCAGGTGGTAGTCCATAAGCAGCAAGCTTGACCAGAAGTCCGTCATGCCACACTCTGTCGAAGGCTTTCGATATGTCAAGTGCAACAACACGGGATTCGCCATGTTTGTCTATTGCCCTGTTCCACAAGTGAGTGACGTAGGCAAGGAGGTCACCTGTAGACCTGTGCTTGCGGAAGCCATACTGGCGATCATTTATGATGTCATTGTTGTCCAGGTATTTCAGGAGATGTGTGTTGATGACAGTCTCCATAACCTTAGACATGATGCTGAGAAGAGCCACAGGTCTATAGTTGGTGGGATCAGTTTTTTTGCCTTTCTTAGGGATAGGTTGCACGCAGCCAATCTTCCACGAATCGGGAAACACGCCTCGTTGATACGAAAGTTTGAAGAGCTTGCAAAGAATAGGTGCAAGCTCAGCGGCACAGCGTTTAAGGACAATGGCTGGAATTTGGTCTGGACCAGTAGCTTTATCGGTGTTCAGTTTTTGGAGGATGCTTTTTACATCTCGATGTTGAAATTTGACCTCTGCCATTCTCGAGTTCACGCTTATGGTGGTGGTCGGAGTACTTCCTTGAAAGTCTACAGTAGAATTGGCTGCGAAGAGCTTCCCCAAGATGTCTGCTTTTTCTTTAGGAGCAGAAGCGATGGACCCGTCCTCTCCGGTCAAGGGTGGTATTGACGAATAGGAAAAGTTCTGACTAACAGCCTTAGCTACAGACCAGAATGTTCTGGACGAACTAGGACATGAGAGGAGCTTGTTCTTAATTTTTTGGTTGTGTTCCTCCTTGCTGCTGTCAATCACGCGTTTGCAGTGATTTCTGGCGTCGATAAAACTGCGGTGGTTCTCGGCATTTGGATTTTTCCTCCATTCTTTGTAATGGTAGTTTTTAGAGGAAACTGCATCTCTACAGCGCTGATTGAACCATGGCTTGTTTTTGGAGGGATGCTTGACGACATGAGGAATATAGGCTTCCATGCCAGATATCAATACCTCTGTTATTTCTTGGGCGCAAGCTGATGGGTCTTGTGACTTGAAGCAGACGTCGTTCCAGGGAAAGGACTGATAGTATTCTCTTAGGTCGTCCCACTTTGCTGATCTGTAATGCCAGACGCGGCGAGGCTTTGCATGGTGGAGATCTGGAGAATCCATTCTGCATAGCGTTGAGACGGTGTTATGGTCAGACGATCCCAGTGGAGCAGTTACTTTCACTGTGTAGATTGTTGGAGTAGTTGTTAGATATAGGTCCAACAAACTAGCAAAATCTCCGTGGCGGCTGGGGATCCTTGTTGGTTCTTTGACTATCTGCTCCAAGCCACAGCTAATAGCGAAGGCTTCAGCTTCACGTCCCTCGTCGTCCGTTTTGTTTGAGTGTTTGAGCCAGTAGGAGTTGTGAACGTTGAAGTCACCCAGAAAGACTATCTCTGAATGAGGGTGATCAGATTGCAGTGCGTCCACAGTGGCTGAAAGCTTCTCGAAGAGCTCTTTGCAGTTGTTATTGCTTGGTGGCCTATAAATGCAGCATATAAACTTGGAATGATTTTGGAAGGATATTTTGAGCCATATGATGTCAAATCCTTCCAGTTCGAGCTCCTCTTCTCGATGACAAGAAATCCCAGATTTAACGTACACGCATACGCCAAACCTACGTCTAAATCGGGTGTATAAGTCATATCCGGGATATCTGAAGCAGTTATCCATTGTTGAAGAGCCGACTTGAGTTTCCGTAAGAGCCAGAATGTGTGGCTTCTCTGCCTGAAGGTGTTGATGGACAGAGTTTATGTTGGAGGCAAGTCCTCGTATATTTGTAAAGTCGGCCCTGAAAAAGTTTCTCTGGCCTTCGGGCCGGTCGTCAGTGCGAAGTTGCTGCGAAGGGCGGCTTCTGTTGTTAGCCTGACGAGGAGTGGCAGCACAATTCTTTGAACAAACTTCGCTTAATGTTCCCCCCGGACCACCTGGCACCCGGAGATCCGAACGGCCAGGTATTTTACCTCCGGAATCTTTTGATCCTGGAAGAGCCATTGAGCATTTTTTACTTCTAATTAATCCAATTTGTCACTTATGAGAAGCCGGGAACATCGGCCCAGCGACGGAACATGAACCATGAGGCCATTTGGCGCCGCCTATTTGCGGGAACCTATTTCTAGTTTCCCGGAAATATTCCGATGTGGGGGTGATTGCACCGCGGGCGAAGCTAAGTGACTCCACTTCTCCCCCCTGTGGCTGATTGCAGAGATAATAGTACAAGATGCACCGTCGTTGGTGCAAGGTGTATCATCACCTCTGGGCGATGGGGTCGCCACATCCCTACGCCTAATAGTACTAGTACTAGTACTACTACTACTACTACTACTAACTTTAGCATTACAGAGTGTCAAAGGAATAGAAACTGATAGGTACAACTGATTTTAAACAAATTCGTTTCTTTGTATAATTTAAAACATGTTTATGGACGAGTAAGTGAATTTAGTTCTAACAGACTAACAATTTGTTAGTACTAAGCCTCAACTTATTTTCAAAGAACAACAATAATAACAACCTATGTTAAAGAAAGTAACTGTAAGAAATCGTTTGTTATAAGGAAACACCTACGTCCTGTGGCACACGAAGATTGCATAGTTTGAGTAAAGAAATGATAGTCAAACAAGTCTGTTTGTTTATGGTATTTAAAGGTGTTGTTCTTTCGGTGTAGTGTTATCCTCTTTACGGTTGATATTACTTAAACTAATAAAAACACTCTCCAAGGTTTCTTTCATAAAGGGTGTCGCCTCAATATAATTCGATAAATCATCATCTTGCCCCGACACCTTCATATAATTAAGAGCTATATTGTGGTAAATATAGAACTCGTGGCACAGGACGGCGCTCAGTGGAACACATAACTCGCAGTGTTTTTATAAAACTTTCCTAAAATGTTGGAAAATGTATCCTGTCATTTAATAAGCACGTTATCTGGAATGTGACATGCATTTCTAGTCACATTGTAACTGCACATGTTCTCATGGATTGAACGACTGCTTTTGCATCCGACCATCTTCTATATAGTAGTTGATATTAATATATAGGTAAATATTGCGTAATCAATCTTTATTAATTCGGTTACGGCTAGATTTCAGTTTTCAGACGAATAGTTTAGTAGCTATCTAAAATCAATTAATATGGACAAAAAAATCGTAATTTGATCATGAAAAAAATTACTTAATTCTTCCCATGCATTCTCGTTACTAACAAGGTCTTAAAAGTTCATTGGAACTAAGTTAGATGTTTCTCAGGTACAGGTTATTATTAAGGATAAACGTTAATCGAAAAAAACCGACAATTGTGCCTAAAATGACATTCTGATCCTTCGCAGACCATCAATATGATTAAGGATTTTTATCAGTACCTACTTTCCGAGTTATTATGCATCATAAATTTCGGTTCGCCCTAGTCGATAGGATAGACTATAAAGTGCAGTTTCAAGTCAATGCCGAAACGTGTCGAGTGAATCATGCAATTCAGGTTTTCTAGCCGTATTGGTGCGATACAGACACAACAAATTTAAGACAAAGAATGAATGGTATAATTTATAACACAATTGGTAACTGAAGCGGTTCTGTCTATTGCATTGAGTAAGAGCCCGTTCACACGACACCGAATCGGCTATTTTACCGAATCGTCTTTTTTACCGTGTACTGCAGTGGCGCATACATTTAAATAGAGGTGTTCACACGGTGAGTCTACGAAACGCCTACTATACGTCAATTTCGTAGTTTTGATCGCGTGTTGTCACCGAAACCGGATAGCTGATTTGGGAATAAAACCTTAATCGGTGATTGGTGGCAATGTGTACGCATGCGAAGTGTTCAGACGATACAGTTTTCGTAAGAGCGAAATTGAGAATCAAAGAAAAAACGTATTCCCGTGTTAGCGAGGAGGCCTGGCCGCCTGTCGCCTTTCTCCAGGGTGTGTGTGCCTAAGATGAGAGGAGATAACTCCAACAATCGAAAGGTAAGGTCAAAAGGTCCAAAGGTCACCATAAAAATGAATTTCGCATTTCCAAGCTCCTGACGTTACCTTAAACTTACAGTAATGAGTCAAACAGCAAATTGAAGAAGAAAGCTATTTGGCCTTTTTTTGATATCGTGTTTGGTTGTTAAATCACAGACATTTGAAGAATGTACGATTTTGCATTGCGAGTTTTTTGCACACTAAGCAGAAAATCGCAAATAGTTGTCATTCATTAAGGTCTTAACTATCACCTTCTGAAATACTGTGCATGTAATTTGAAAAACAAATGAGTTCTGTTGGAAATGGGAATCCGTGTTTTAGCATAGCAAATGTATATGTGTAACTGTGTATACCCAGGCCCCTTAACTAATCTACATCTACTTCGATGATATCAATACCAAATTATAAACGTATTTACGTCCATCTTGCAAGAAAACTATTCAAAAATGTACCGCAAACCCGGAATCGGCTGAAAATCTATTTTCTGTGCGGTTTACGCCGATTCGTTAAAATTACCGAAACGGTGATTTGACTGCAGCGTGTGAACGATCTGTAAGAAGCAGTATGAGGAAAAAATGGAGTCAAGACGATTCACTCAGTACTTCCCACACATTACGGTAATGCCATTTTATTATTTCCCCTTAGCATAAAGCTATAGTCTGAGATCCCGTTGCATCCAAACCATGACACATCCGCCTGCAAAACAACATCCAAAACAAAAACTGTCGTAAGTCGTTTGTTACATCTCCCTCCGTAGGCACTGCGACGATACAGGCTTTATTCTGCAATCTGTAAGTGATATCCTAATCACGTGGCATGTCCATTTTCCTATACATATTTAATAACAGATTATATCAGCAGTCTCAATCTTTAAAAGGCAATGAAAAGTGTTCCGTGGTTTCCCACCCAACCTGGCCGAGACCCCATCATATCACTCAGAAAAAGTAGAAAATGATCTGAGATCCCTAGAGTGCCTTAAACAGAGTTTGAACGGCTTTTATTTCTTACTGTTTCTTTTTAATTTAGTTTCACCACTACTAACACAATTTTCAAAAATCATTGCACTGCACACTGCAATTACTTGCAATTACTGCAATTACTTGTAGTGATGAGCTACACACATTACACAATTATCTGTCATATAATTTTAAAAATTATTTGTTGTCTAAGGCAGGGCAGCATTCGGAAAAAGCTGTAAAGTATATTATGTCCTTCTGATATTGGGCAATGAAAAGCCCACTACGAATACAAAAAATGTATCAGTTTTACTACCCTTCACTACCAACCTACCCCAAATTACACCCCAAAAAAATGTGGTAAACGATGAGGAACCCCAAATCGCCTAAAAACGAAGTTTGAGCTGGTTTTATATGTTTATTAAATTCAATTCAATAATTACCAGGTTACACAATACAGAATGATCTAGAGCAATACTATCAGAAAAGTCCCATGGTTTCTACATATAATATAGGCAAAGTAATGTTCGGATGGATTTAAAAAACTGTATTATGCCGCTCGGTCTTTCTATCACAGGTCAATGGACAGCCTGATATGAATACAACACAGTTTGCAGTTCTACAACCCCCCCACTCTGCAACCACCTCAATTTCACCCCCACGCGAAAAAAGTAGGAAATGATCAAAAACCGTAAAACCCCTAAAAACAAAGTTTGATGAATATTTCAGTTTTTTTATTTTTTACTAATTACTCCTCCGCCCATGCACCGATTTCCAAAAATTATGTATACAAGCAACAAGCATTACCTACTACGATCCCCCAGCATATCGCTACCCAAATTTCATCACAATTCATGCAACGGTTACAGACAGACAGACCGACGGAAATGAGTGACGTGGATTTTCGTTATGTAGATATTATAAAACGCCCAAAAGCCTAATTATCTCACAATCGAAAATTTTCGCGATCACAATACTCCCCTTGCCTATCGGCGCGGGAAGTAAAAGTAACGTTAACGTCGCCGACGTTCCAAAACAGAATGCCCCTGTAAACAAACGAGGTTATTAATCAGGAAAGTGGCCCTACTTGTTTTGTTATATTTGGTGTCCCGCCTTGTATGTCGATGTAACCCCGTACATATTTATTTTCATGGAACGAAATTCAGGTCAAACGGATCCGCAGGCTTCCTTGAAATCCAGGACATCCAATGTCCTTCCAAATGATTGTGGAAAAAAGGCCACAACAAATAGGTATTAACTGATCTTGTCCTACATTTTAATATAGTAGATATATACAGCAAGTTGTAACACGTACTTTACCTAGTTTACAGGTCCGCACGTGGTTTGTGGTTTAGTTTAGTTGCTTTGCTGTTTACATCGGTATCATAAGATGAATATTGGAATTTCGTTATTAAGAGGCATTTATAGCTGCAGGTGGTTTTAATGCGTGCTTGATATTATCGATCTAAACAGGCTTATGCGATGTTCAAGTACCCAGCCGTACTGCCTAGTTTCATTGTGCATAAGACGTACTTATATATTTTTCAGACATAGAGGCTGACTAAATTGGCTTGTTTCCTACCATTTTTAACATCAGTTTTAAATCAGTTTTTTCGAACTTTGAATCAATTGCTTCACATAAGTAGGCAGTTTATGAAAGTCGGAGAATCTTACGGACCGTACAAGTCTGCGCGCCGCGCAGGTGGTGACGTCGGTTTTTCAACGAATGCTTTGTATGTTCGTCGAACAGATTTGGACGGGATCGTGATATGTTTGTGGTTTTTGAGTGTGCACATTAAGTGTGAATCGCGGAAACTTCGTCGAACGGGAAAATTTGAACAAACACCTAAAGACGGCGACTTGACTTGTAACAAAACGCCGTAATGTAACACGTTACAATGCGAGCATTCGCTATTCAGTGCAGTGTGACGAGCGACGAGTCGAGCGGCTCGGCTCAACTGGAAGTGCTCCACTTGGTTGTCGGAATTCTCGCGAATCCCTTTGATTGTTATGTTATAAGTCGGTGTCAGTTTACGTCGCGTTCGTTATGAGCTGCATCCACATTCAGTGTAGGTTAAGTATTGCCGTTATAGGAAACGTGTTGTTCAGTATAAAATGGAGTGGTCTCAAGAAAAGATTTTATATTTTATTGAGCAGTATTGCAGTATCATAATAAGCTGATCTTATGTTATGCAATTCTCAAGCTCCTCAGGCAATATCACATTGCAGTGAAAGCAGCACCCGCAACTTCTAGGACTGCCATACCGAACTAACCAAATAAAAGTGTCGCTGCCTTAACGAGCAACGAACGTACGGCGCACACACGGTGCGTGTTCGCGGCGTGCAGATTTGTACCCACCTTTAGGTGAACTCTAGTGCGGTACGTTTAAAAATGTATATTATTTGTATTAATCAGTACTTGGGCGAAGGCAGCATCGTATAAATTTAAGGTCGTTCGTTCAGGAGAGTTGTTGGTACCTAGATGAAATAAATGTTTTTCAGATTTGATAAGTTTAATCTCAAAAATTCAAAACTTCTTATTGTTCATATCAGAAAGTTATTAACAATTGAATGAATTTAAACATATGCCGTTATGACAGATTAGTGTTTTTCGTATTTAAAGGTCAAATATATTTTATAATATTCACTGGATTATGTATTTATATTATTGCATTAAAAAAATAGGGTTGACGACCGTTTGAATTAGTTATTAATTATTATTTTAGTCATGGTGGTTAAAACTGTTTCAGAAATTAAGAGACCATATTGACTGGCAATAGCGCGCTGTTTTACAAACGAGCAACCTTAGGTCTTCACGGCAACTATGATCGGGTTTAAACCGACCACAAGGATCAGTGATCCTGACGTTCGGAAGGTGATCTGAGATCAGTCAGTCAGTCAGTTCGTTCTTGTATGGTAAGTGATCGCAATGGGGGTTATTCAGATCAATAGCTGATTTTCGTAACCATCTGTTTTATATTTTTAAACCAACTGATCGATCCGGATCCAGATCACTGTTTCCGTAAAGGTCTCTACTTGTCTCTGACAGTGACGTAAGTGCACAGTGTTCGTCGGTTAGGTAAGGTTGCCATGCTGACCATCGTTTGTGTCTTACCTTTTGATTTATGTGAGAACCATTGACATCTTGTACGTCAGTGCTAAGAAGCACGCTGTTGACAAATTGGTTAAGTAGGTAGAATGAAGTCAAAATAATAATTTGTTTAGATCACAGCATAGTAAACAGTCAGCACAATATCTCTGGTTGGCGGCAATTACACGCGCATCTCCCCTTTTGGATGATTATTTGTAGGGATGCTAACGATACTTCGATAGTTGTACTTCTTCACTAATATCGAGTATTTTTATCATAGATGCTTTTTGAGCGATTCCAGGCTGGTATCGCTACTTTTGTAGCGGTATCGGTATAAAAAATAATTATATAATCATTGAGTGGTGTCATCAATTGCACAAAATTCTCTGAACGAACCAAATGCGCCAGCTTGGCTAAAAAATATCGAATTGGTACCGGTATCGATATTTTCATTTTCGCATCTCTACCCAGACTTCACCTCCGTAAAATCATCCCAAGGTCAAATTATGTGGGAACCGTTTTTATATAGGAAGTCCTCAGAGATATTCTGCTGGTTGTTTACTATGCTGTGGTTTAGATTAACTGATATTTTAAAATAGAGACCCTATAAATATTTACTTTTCTGCGACAAATACATGTCTGCTCACAGTGATTTTGCTTACAAATTAAAGAATGCACTACGACACATTAAAAGTGATTGTATGTATATCGTTTTTCACAAGGTTTGTATTTTGCTCCCTATTGAATTGCAGTATTGTACACGTAACCTATATTAACAAAATCAATATTGTTTTCTCTCGCTACACATCGTCTGGTCGTATAAAACTTCCTATACAATATTATTCTATTTTTTGAATGATCCGCCCACCACATTGTGTATGTATTCCCAGTTGCCAGCCTAAAAATAATTACCTGACCTTGACGGTGAACGGTGGAGCAACGTTCGAACGGCAACAGGATAATATCAACATGTATACTTTTCATTTCGTGGCTAGCTTTGGGGTGCGGAGGGGTGGGGGATTAAAGTTGGCTCACCGTCGGATCGGGGAAAGAACAGGAGCGGATCACCTTGAACAAGGGAGTCCACTGGAGGACACTGATAGGAATCCATAGCAAAATGTTGACTCATTAATAACGTGACCATATGTCCTGCTTTGGATGGGACAGTCCCGCTTTCAGACAGTCTGTCCAGGTGTTCCCCCGCGAGGCTGAAATTGTCCCGCTTTTGCAAACAGACCAAACGATAACTTAAAATGTATTTTTCTCGCTCGAAATGCGTGGCACGGCGACCCCCATTTTCACTTATTTTAAACTTTGTGACATGAAAAAATTCTCTGGCTGGAATATCGAGAATGTTTCTACTGAAAATCGTTGGGTCGATTTATTCCAGCACTTTCGTACCAATAATATAAATTTAACAAACTTTTCCACGATTATTGAGTACATTATGTGTCTGCCTGGAAGTAACGCACCTGTGGAAAGAGTTTTTTCTCAAATGAACAAAGTATGGACAAGTGATCAAACACAGTTGAGTGTCTCAGTAATGAAAGCTATTTTGATTACGAAAATAAATATAAATAAATCAGGTACTGAGTTCCACACTTATCTAAAAACAAGACCCGATATTTTAAAACAAATCTGTTCAGCCGATAAATATAAAAATACAAACTAGAATTAACGCCACTACTTATTTGCTTTGATTATTTTGAATTATTCTATCTTCTATAATAAAAAACTTGTAAAACACGAATACCTTTTTTTGATTACATAATTCCGCAGTTGTCCCGCTCTGACAAAAAAATAAATGGTCACGTTAATCATTAAAGATATAAGTTTTAAAATGAAAATACGTACACGTTGTTCACTCCGAGAAAAAGACAGTGACGTCATAGTGATGTAGTGTTCGTTTAATCAGCTGATCGACTGCTGTCCATATTGTCGTCAGCAGCGCCGGTTAGGTTGATTTGTCAAAATATCGTTTGTGAGTGATTTACGAGTATATCTTACGTTTTGTTTTTCATTTTAGTGTGGCTTTATGTTTTAAAGAGAATTGATGTGCAGTAACATTTTATGTTTTGCATGATACTATTCAGATTCGAATTGGTAAGACAATTGTTGCTAATAAGCAATGTCATCGGCATGTTTTCTGCGCAGGTGCGTCATCAATTATGTGACGTCACTGGCTTGTTTTGAGAATGAATCGCTAGTACATGCAAAACACATGAGACGGTAGTACGTCAGGATATTCATTTTTTCAAAAGTTCACGTAGCTTCACACCTCCTTTTATTAAAAATATTTTCAAATTACTTTAGTACTTTCTACACTCTCTCGTTAATAACAAAAACGTATTCCTTCTCACGTTTCCCAACATACTTGCGAACGGCTATACATAACTATTATTTTATTGAACAACGCACGATGTCTTGTTGTATAAGGTTGATAAGGTTTCTGAATTCAAGGAATGCCACTGAAAATGGTTGTGTTGTTCGTGTTGTCGATTACATTTTATAGCCTTTCTTGGGTGTGTTTTAGAGGTTGAGGTTGAAGTACAAAAAAATGTTTCGAAAGCATGGTAGAATAGGTCATTCAGTACCCTCGAAAGACCCACTTAGTTTCCTTTTTTATCCGTTTTTGTGACGCCTCTAACAAATTCTTATTATGAAAATGAAGTCAAGTTGATTGACTCAGTACTTCCCACACATTACGGTGATAACAGTTCATTATTTTTCCATAGCATGAAGCTGTAATCTGAGATCCCCTTGCAACCAAATCATCGCCTACTGTGTCAAAACTTCATTAAAATCAATTCGATCATTTCCAAGTACACGATACAATACGATCTTTAGAAAGCAATACTCGTATGTATCTGCATCACAAAATTCTCCCTTGGTTTCTGTAATAGGGAAGGAAACGTTAGGAAGAACCTAAAAAAGTGTATTATGCCGCTAGGTCTTTCTTTCACATGGTCACAGGAAATGGACAGCCTATTATGAATACAACAAATATTTCAGTTTTTTAACCCCCCGCCCCCAACCACCCCAATTTCACCCTCATCCAAAAAAAGGAGAAATGGTCAAGATCCTCTAAAAACGAAGTTTGGGGAACATTTGAATTTTTTCATTTTTTGCTAATAACTCCACTGCCCATGCACCGATTTTCAAAGTTATAGGAGCACTACCTATTACGACTCCACAGCATATTACTGCCCAGACCGACGCGCGACGCAGTGATGTGGATTTTCGTTATGTAAGTATTATAAAACGCTCAAAAAGCGTGTTATCTCAAAACCGAAAATTTTCGCGATCACAATACTTCCCTCACCTATCGGTGTGGGAAGTAAAAATAGGTTTGTGTATGAAACCAAAGGTACTATAAGATTTTGAATAAAATAAGGACTTAATTTGTGCAGGAAAGACTGTTGGGTGCTATTTCAAAAAAAAGTTGAGTTGAGTTTTAAGGGTTGAAGTACAAAATATGTTTTGGAAGCATTGTATGACAGACCCTATGGTGCTTTCAAAAATACCACTAAGTTTTCCTGAACTTTTTTTGTTACTAGCAGGGATATTAATATACAGGTATATTATATGTATATGTATAAAACGTATTAATACACTAGTGATCGAGTATAAGTTATGTTATTATGGCTGACTGTGTGCTTGTGTTTGGACTGCAGATTCTACAAAAATCTGGACTCCTGTAAATTCCCAACACAAGATATTGACATAGAGATAATGATCGATACCATAACAATATAAGTGATTCCTTAAGGTGACGTATAATACATGTATATTACAGTAAAATTCCTGTAAAGTACAGCTTTCAAATACACGTGTAATTCACGTGACGATTGATGTTTTATACATTACTGTAATATACGGTATAATACGTGTGTAAATTACTAATGCATACAAAGTGTATTATACTTCGTCATTCCTGGTTACGAGAATATCATTTGTCAAGGAAATTCTGAGAACACCCGGTATAATGGAAAGGTTGACCGAAAACCGGCCCTGCTCTCATTCCGTGGGTATAGAAAAAAGGCGGGGCGCGGATGCCGGGTAGGGATCAGGGTGAGTCTCGCTATCAGAAAGGGGGTGGGACGAGGACGCTGTGGTGCTTGGAAGGTTTTATGGCCCACAGTGACGTAGAAAACAGATGAAGGGAGATTCGCTGAGAGAAGAATGAGGGGTATTTCCCCTGAGCCTAAGCTTTTCATGGGTGCTCGGCACGCCCCTTCCGCGCCTGATGCGGTTTATTCTCATCATCAGCCATTAGACAGATACGTGCGAAAATAAAAAAAAATTACCCATCGTACTTAACCGTAGACGCAGAGGCGTTTGAATTTTTCACTATAATAACCTGAAACTATAAATATTGACGTCTACTAAAAGCAATGCCTTGTCGACGTAAATATGTAATGTATGTCAAGTGCCGCCCCCTTCATTTGTAGGTATCAGGTAAATTCCATTAGCTTCTTCGTCTTCGAAATATTATTGTCTTGGTCTGCCACGATCTCTTTCCAATCAAAGTTTTCTTCGTAGATTTTGTTTCAGTGATATTAGACTTTTGTCTTCGACAATTGCTTTCAAGACCCTATTATTAGGAATTCAATTTGTGGTCGTCACAAATCGCAAAAGAAGTAGAAACAAAGTGTGGTTATATTACACCCTTGCGCGCCGCCATTGCAGTGTTAAACAAATGCACTTTATGGTTTGCTGCATTCATATAACCTAAAGGAAATCTAATACTTTGAAGCATTTTAAAAATAGGTGCATATTTCAATATCTTTCTATGTGTTCATACTTGCAGGCGCACATCAAACGCGTCGCCGTCGTAGCTCATGCTTTATACAGGAGCTGTAAAATGGAAAGCTATAGTACAGCATCCTCATGGAATACAAGTATCCCCATACCTTAGACACGTCCTTCTTACACAGCTAAAATAGTATTATCCGTTCCCGTCTAGCCGTGTTGATAAGATGGCCCTTGGGATATTCTTGTTACGAGCGCCCCGTCTCCTGGCACATAAAATGAGGGCTATAGCCTGAGAGCGGGCTGTCTCATATCATAACACCTAGCCTTTGACCAAATACAAATTTCTTTACAACTCTAAGTGTTAGTATCGATTTATAAATAAGTCTTGGTTAACAAAGTAGTTACCTGTCGAGTTACCTATTCAGGATACGTTATTTCGAACTGCCTCTTAGCTCACACCTCTCTGCAAAAAATAACTTAGCTAGATGTTTCTATAATCGTCTAGTCGTGCTTGTCTCAGTTTTATTGAATCTTGTTACAAGTTAGGAATAATGAAAATTCAGAATAGAGCTCAGCAGAGATTAGGTAGTTCTGTTTAGTTTACATGATGAAAATAGAAATGGAGTGTTTACATCAGACATCACAGTAATATTAGCAATTTAGTTTGTGCATTCTATAAACATATAATAGTTAACTGAACAGACTGAGGTTTGATGATTTTTCTTAATTCTATATGCTTTATTCATACTCATATATCATTAAAAATATTTGTCAAATCGGTCTTTAATTGCCATATATTTGTTGGTGATGGTGTATTAGAGCAAATTCCATCCTATGAAATGTTTTCTGAACTCAAATATTTAAATTAATTGTACTAATTCTGATCTTACGGGAGCTTGTTTTGTGATTCGGTTTGAAATGCTGTGAAGCTTGTTGATTTATCCAAGAAAAAAATCGCAGAAAAACACCTTATTTTTGAATATTTTTGAGTGTCTGCTGTTTCGATCATGACTAGTATTTTCTAAATTTAATTGTTTTGTATTATGACTGTCGCTTTGTTCTGTGAAATGACTTGTGCAGGTTGGTTTCATCGGGGATTTTTTATCGTTCTTTAAGATAACTTTTGGACTGAAGCCAGAAGCATAATGCAGGCTACAGCCATATTGTTTTACAGATGCATTAACGCTCGTACATAACGAAAAGAACCATGCAAGCAATTGGGTGAATTTCCATGAATGACAAACACTTGATATGTGCATGCCAGTTGATTAGAGGTTCTGATGCTGTATTGCATTGAGAAAACCAAATTTTACACGGTAGTACATTGTCAAAAATGTGTATTTTTATGAAACCATTGAACTAACAGAAACAACTACTCCGAGGGCTAATACCCCTACCGGCATTGAATTGTACCATTGGACACTGTTGGCTCAAGTGCTTCCTCTGGGGAAACATGAAGAAACTAATTTCCACCTTCAGGAAAGTGAAGTCAAGGATATCTCAATCCTTGTTTCCCCAAGGAAGCTCTCGAGACAATTGTGTGGCGGTGGGGGTATTTGCTCTAGGAGTAGTTGTTTCTTTTGGTTCACTCCTTTCATATCAGTCTGATACGGGGATCTACGAAGTTTAGCTAATGAGATCGAGCTGTCGTGGATGTTCCAAACAAGGGCTGTGATATCCTTGATCTCGCTTTGGGTAAGGTGGAAATCATTTTCTTGCATTTTTATCTTTACCATGTAGGCATCATTATGACGCCAATAGATCGTAACCAAAAAAAAAATGTAGCAAGCATCACTGTTTTGATGAACCTCGGTACCGTAGAATAAATAAGCTGCCGTGGAATTTATTTCCAGATTGTTACAAGTTAGTAGCATATTTAAAGACTCAATCCTGATATTGACAAAGACCAGTAAACCGGAACAATTGCTTTAGTTTCCTGTCTGGTAGTTCGCCACGAGCAATGACGGGCTGGCGTCTTTTATGACCCTACTTTCCATGTATAAACCCACATGCATTACGTGTTGGCGACGCGACGTCGCGCGTCGTCTGGAGGCCTAAAAATATTCACGAATGGCCTTGACAGGGGGTCGGGGACGGGGGCGCAGGGTGCTCCGACGGTTGTGGGCGGCTCAACCTATTAGACGATAACTACGCGACTCTCTATTTTTATCCTAAAAGTCGCTCTCATAAGTCGACACTTCATAACTGAGAAGCGATTCTGTTTGGGCCCATATGTCCAGATTGCCGTACTACAGCTTCCTTGTAAAAATACTCAATACTTCTCACACATTACGGTGATACCAGTTTATTATTTTCCAATAGCACGAAGCTATAATCTGAGTTCCCCTTGCAACCAAATTATCCCCCCCCCCAAATTCTGTTATGTCGCTAGGTCTTTCTTTCACAGGTTACTGGACAGCCTATTATGAATTCAACAAATTTTTCAGTTTTACACCCCCCCCCCAAACACCCCAATTTCACCTCCATTCAAAAAAAGTACAAAATTATCTGGGACCCCTAAAACACCTAAAAACGACGTTTGATCGGTTTTTATATTTTTAATTTTTTGATTATTGCAGCGCCACCACTGACACAATTTCTAGAAACCATACGTGTTTTCCAATTCGGTCATTTCCACATTATAAAATACAGAACGATCTAAAGCAATACTTGTATGTATGTATGTATGTATGTATGTACATCAGAAAAGTCCCTGGTTTCTGTAATAAGCAAGGAAATGTTCGGAAGGATATAAAAAAGTGTATTATGTCTCTAGGTCTTTCGTTCACATGCAATGGCCAGTCTATTATACCCGTTTTACAACAACAATAAATCCATGGTTTTAATTCGTGGATTCATTTCGTGGTCAAAATTGACAAGTGTAAAACAGGAATTTGACCTCAAATAAGTCAATGGATTTCTTCACTGATTTAGAACCTGTTCTAATCTGCGGTCAAGTTTGACGTAAAATTCCGTAGTGCTAACCTTAAAAATGATATCGTGCATGTTGCATACCCGTCTCTGTATATTATTGAACATTTTCTAAATAAAAACTCGCAATCAAAAGGCCACAAACAAATACGAATTAAATAGATCTTGGGAAAACCGCTAATTATATCACAGCAACAGTGTTGGCAGCACTGGGGCAGATGCAAATTGCAGCCGCGGTTAGGTTAGGTCTTATAAATCTTAAATGTGACCATAAAAGATGTTGAAAATTGCAGCGGGGATCCCTTATCGGCATCGCCGCAGGGGGTGGATTAGAGTTAGTCTACCTGTTTGGAGGTATTCTGAAAATTAATTTGGATTTGTGTAGCAAAATATTATATAAAAATAATACTATTTGTCAGGTCAAATTAATTTTTATCTGAAGCAACAATTTGGTGGCATTTACTTACCTACTTCTGTTAGTGATTCAAAAAATCTTGCTTCATTTTAGTTGTTGCATTTGGAGCGTGCTTTATTCTGACACTATTCATTTTCATGTATGTGTTTCTTTGAGTATTTATCAAAGACTCTACAAAAATAAACAATGATGGATGGCTGGTATAAAAACTCTAGTTAAAGTGCGCATGAACTGATTCACAGGCATTGGTTGTGCGAGATGCGTTGGCAGAGTGTTCTGCCCAAATTTCTAGAGGAGACTCAGAATCCCCCGATATATAATCTTCGACTAAATAGTCTGCATATAAAAAAACCCTTGCATCAGCAGGTTGAATTCCTGCAAAGTCGAAAGCATAAGCGTCACCTACTTCGTTAGGATTCAGAAATTGTAAGCCAGATGTATATTTTAACCATTTACCAATATCGGTCAAATTTTTGTATTAACTCGCTAAACCTGGACTTTGAATTTTACGCCACCACCCTTGACCTAAGTGAAATCGACACCCAACAATCTGACGTTGACGTCAAACGTTTCTTACTGCAGTGTGTATTGCTTTTTCAAAATCTATGACTACAGTTGTTGGTTCTAAATTTAAACTGTTTTTACAACAAATATTTTTGAGAATAGCAAAATATTTTTCATAAGATATTAATAACTTATCTTTTAACAATATGAAAACCGATGGAATGTAATGTCCATTCTTTAGTCCATGGATTGTAAACATTTGTAAACAGCTGCTTGAAGAATTTTGTATACAGTACTGAAAAGTACCGTCAGCAAATATGCATTCAACACTGCATAAAAATGTCAAATTAGTAATAAGTAATTACTATCTCATCTATCCTTAACAGAGAGCCGTCCGCTGCAATTTACATGTTTACCTGAAATGGAAAAATAACCAGCCACTGCAATTTTCATATCCCGGATTAAAAGTACTTGACCATCGCTGCAATTTGCAATCGCCGCAGCACTGCATGCTGTCACAAAATGCATGGTTTTATCCACAGATGTAAAACACAATCAGTTTGACCTTGAAGACGACCATGGATTGATCAATGGATAAATTCGCGGAGAAAATGTCGATGTAAAACGGGTATAACTCATACAACAAATTTTTCAGTTTTGACATTAACATCAATCATGACAATAACACATAAATATAGGTTAGGTAAACAAACAAGATGGAGGTTTGTCTGGTTGACAATGACGCGTGCTATGTGCATACTTCAGAACCCGACGATCCTATTGGTCCCAGGAACGGGAAAGTTGAATCTATACCAAGTCGACCAAGTCTTCCGTAACCGTTTCCGGGCATGCTTTCGTTCCCGTTGCCGGGATTTCATTGTACATATTACAATTAGTCTGTGTACAGTTTAAGTTTTTTGTGGTTGCCCCTACTATTTCCATTCCCGGGCAATTATGCAGCGACCTTAAGATGTTCATGTACATGCGACACTCTGTATTTGGGATTTCAGAATCATTATCACTTGACGCTTTAGAAGCTACAGCTGGAAAAGGTGTAGTTAGATAGGTAGTTAGTTCGCAAAAAATAAAAGCCGTTTCCTAGCACAGCGGCCATTTATTAAACATAATTTTTTTGTTTAATTATGTACTTTTTAAAGGACACACAGTTGGCAGATGTGTCAGTAAAATTTATCTTGCAGCATATGTGGTTTCTTATTGATGGGACCGTGATGCGCGATGGATCTACTGGATCTATCTGCACTAACATAGAACAAGTTTCAAAAATCACACGTTTTTCCTTAATCGTTATCATTTAAATACATCGTTGTATGTCTGGTTAATAAGGAGCGAAGCAACATACAAAAATATCATTCCAAGACAATATTACTATATACCCCACATTTGGTATCCACCAGCAGACCATAAGAGTTCAGCAAGAGATGATTTCTTCCATTGAATTAAAAATACAGTCATGGTCCAATTTTTTCATTCTATAACATAGAGACAGTCTCATCTTACTATGCAGCTCTTGACAAATGTGCTGATTTTGGTATACAAATATCATGCTTTTTTGTTTTATACTGGTAGCCTTTTAAATGATTCGTCATCAGATTTGCCACATACTAATCACATATTCAATTTTCTGTATCCGTTTAGAATACACTTTTAGTATTGCATTTTGAAACTATAACTACTTACTACTCGTCGCTTGCTGTCAAGGCGGTCCGGAAGGCCTTTTACTTTATGTCATAGTTTTACAGTCAGTTTGTTATTCTGTCGGCGTTGTCACACAGAAACCAGACAGTGTTATAGAGACAATAGAAAAGAAAGAGAGAAAGGAAGAAGAAGAGCAAAGAGAGAGTGCAACTGTAAAAATAGGCATCATTAAAATAGATAGGGTAATTTTGATGCTCTAAACGTAAATTTGTTGGGATCAGATGTTCATAAAAAGTGAATTTATATGATCTAAAATTCCACGACTTAATTTTGGTTATAGTACGAGCTGCGGCTTAGAATGTTTGCGGACTTCCTCGGCCGTGTAGTTCACTGAGTCACGCAGCAAAGGGTTGTTATGCGATTCAGCTTGTTCATAGCGCCGCTGCGCTTTGGAGTCCTGCAAAGATCGCATGTGCGTCTTTGCTAGAAAACACCAAACCGCACAGGCGTAAGTAATATTAGGTCAATCAATAATTTTGCACAGCCGAATTTTGTTAACCAGACTTAATTTTGAAGTTCCAGTTAGCAACGGATAAAGCTGTCAAAATGTAGAAAATAAAGTAATACTTCATTTACCGCTGTCTGTAGCCTGTCATGGATTGGGTTGCTAGACCATGACTGGGCCACTAATACGGTGTCGTCATCATAGACACTAAAATTGTTCTTTTTTTTTTCAGGTAAGTGGTTCTTCTGCAAAATTGCAGAATGTGTGTAGCGTATCATCCTCATCCACAAGTCGTAAGTGGTAAGTTTTCTCATATGTAATTCGTTTTCCAAACAACAATCTATTCAGAAGGCAAAAGGCGATTGTAGGGTCTGATGTTATTTTCAGAAACTTCAAGACGTAGTACAATGATGGAGTGGGAACTTCAAACATATTCATTTATACTACAACTTTCTGTTGCCGTATAAAAGTTCGACCACAATTGTAAAATCCTGCAAACCTGATTGATCTAGCCCAATCACACAAAATTATTGGAAATTTTTCGGTATCTGTTGACTTACAATTATTTGATCTAAAAACTCAGAAGGCCATTTGGGGAGTAAAGGAGGCAGAAGGTCCTAACGTTTGAACCGCGATCACTTGGCAACGCTGTCTTCAATTCAAAAACAAATTTAGTGAAATTCAGTATAGAAGAGCTGCATGATCATTTTCAGATCTAAACTATTTTTTTTTTGAAAACCTTTATTACACATATACTGTAATGGGATTTGGCATGAACTTCTGATGTCCTCTGTCAGTTCAACTTCTGTATCTGTTTTGAATACACTTTGTCCTGATATATTGTATATTAGCATACAGTACCTCCACTGTGCACACATACTTATACATTGTATATCGTTATGCACCTTTGTGTACAAAGCCATCAAGAGGAATTCCTTGTCTTATCGTCTCGACGCAGGCATATCTGTTTACCTAATCCTCTGGAAATCTGAGCTTAATCTGCCGTACGTGTTGGGCTAATTAACAACAGTCCGCCATTTAGGGCGAGGACCGATTTATTATTTCAGCCGCCTTTACTGCGGACACGATATTTTTCATCCCTTCCCCGCCTCTTTCAAAGGTGCGGCAATACCCAGTGGTCATCGTTATATGCATAGTCCTTTCGTATGTATATTGTATTTTTTGAAACTGTCCTTATTGTTGTGATCTACAAAAAGTCAAAACTACTCTTACCTGTAATCTAATAAGTTGGTTAAAATTAACAGTTTTTAGACGGGCACAGTACTTTTTGTGAAAATACTCGCAGTGGACACACTGCGATCTCAATGGATGAATCTGGGGAGAGATATTGCTCATAATGTACAATGCTCTTGTAGAGTCCGTCTTGAAGTATTGCATTACAATCTGGGGTGGCGCGTTCTCAACCACTTTGAATTATTTACAAAGGACTCAAAACATGCTGCTTAAAATAATATACCGCAAAAAAATATTTTCAACAGAATTACTCAATCATGAGATGCAAATTTTCAGGATAAAACATATTTATGTCTATCAGTGTCTCCTGAAAATGTATTCAAAGCAAGAAAGTTTCAAAAAGTTGTCCACTGCATCTAGAGCATCAACTAATTTCAATCTGGGTGTTCACTTTTTTAAGAAAACTCTTGACACAAAGAACATTTCCTCACCACGGGCCCAATTTTTTTCAATATACTTCCAGCAGATTTGAAATGTATAAAGAAATTTAACGAATATAAAAACAAAATAAAACACTTCATAATAAAAAATCAAGAAAAATTCAAATTTTGAAAAATTAGACTAAATTGCCACCTCAAGCCTTGTTTTTTTCTATTTGTTCTAACTTTTTTTTACGTTTCTCTGTTTATTCTATCTTTTTGAGCAACTTAATATGTATATACTGTCAGTAATGTTACATTTTCACATTTATTTTCTACCTTTAAGTAGTACCTACAATTTGTATGTATATATGCATTTGCCTGCTGTCCAGCGAATTGTATTTGTTATGGTGTGGTAAATAAATTTGATTTGATTTCATTTGATTTGATTACACTGAAGCCTTTAAAAATCAAGTTGTGTTTTGGCCACCGCTGTGCAGACATCCAGAATGAAGTGTGATAAACACGATTTCGTTTTATAAAATGGCAATAAGACCATCAGCAATTACCTACACATCTACGGCCAAAATGCACTGCGAGGTTTGTAGGTCTTGCATCTGCAGAATCACACTGCAATCACGAACGACCCATGGGGCGGTTCAAACGGCACTCTTCATAGAGTCCTCGGTATCCCTTATTTAAGGGACTTCGTTGAACACTAGGCACAACGACACCATAGTCAAGCAGAAACTGCACAGCAACTTTTTGTTACGCGAACGCACAGTTGACCAAGTTCGCAGGCACACAAAACTGCGACTCACGATGTGAACAAAAAATTGCATCCCGATCCTCAACGGATCAAAATTTCAATTTTGTTTTATGTTTACGGCAATTTATGAATTGGCTTTGTGTGCCATTTGACGTCTGAGAGTGACATTTACCAGCTGCGGAAACCTCAACCTCATAAATCAGTCTTGAAACTTTTTTCTAGGGGTACTCAATAGTTATTTTCTTAGTGTTATTTCCTTGTCCTATTAAAGGAAATATAAGGTGCTTTATTTAGTCTTTTTCGTTTCTTTGCGACTTATTCACCTGGATTCCTCGAACCATTCGATGTATTTTACCAAATATATAGTACTTACGGGAAACTCCATTCTACCCAATCGATGTAGTGAAAAGAAATAGAGGTATTTGGTGGATTGGATTTGATCTCAAACAACCTCAAATAAAATATCTACAAATTTAAATTGAAGCACTTCGACAACTAACTAAATTTCGAAGGATGTATTTTGAAATTAATTTTGATTCAGGATTAATAAAATTTAATTTTTTTATTTCATTTTCAAGAAATCCGTGCGAGTTGTGGTCCAGAGTGTTTGTGCATTTGCCAGACTGAGAGAGACGACGCCACTGTGCAGACCAGATCACTTTCAGTAAATCAAGCTACACCAAAGTGTTAATAACTCAGTCTCGTGGTTATTACACTATCAGTCACCTTTAATCATACCTATTGTTATTAAATAATCAAATAATATTTAGAAGTGAAACCTGTGTCGTTTCGTATTGTATAATAAGAAAACGATATTCGATGTGTGCTTAGGCTCGAGGTCGCTTAGCAACGCTATTTGGATTGCACAAGTATTAGCGCCATAAAAGAAGCTTCAGATCAAATCCTTGATCAAAGTCAATACAGGGATCAATATCTCACTCTCCTGAAGTACCACCATAGTGTGCTAGCTATAAATATATAAAGGGTATTTTAATAAGAGCGCTAGATTGTAAGGTTACCGTTAGTTAGGAAGTGTGATAGGAAAAAAGCAAAAGCTGTTTCATGGCTCAGCTATCCGAAACGCCAGTAATTGATATTAGAGTATATGTGGTTTTGACTGAAGGGCCAGTGAATCACGATAGAACGGAGAGGCAAGTACAGGATGAGTTTCAGAAATTACGTTAAGACTCTAAATATTTCACGAGTTAGAAAAGGTAGAAAATTTTATTATGGCAAATATCCTTAGGAAATAATTTATAGAGCAATCAAGTGGGAAATTCCTATCTGCTTGTGTAGGTGTCGGTCATAGGCGTAGGTAAACTTTACCATCTTACCTGAGCATTACTACCATTTATGACGCAGTAAAGCCTCGTTTTCACGGCGATAGTTGTTGCGATAGTTGCTGTCATGACAGCAACTATCACAAAAAATGTCACCGTATACACAACGTGATAGTCGCTATCGCACTGTCGCGACAGTGTTATCACACTATCTCGTTTGACGAGATAGTTGAGAGTACTGACACGATAAATTTTGAACTATCGTGTCTACTGTCACCATGCATACAACACTGACAGCATGATAGTCCATTTGAAAGATTTGAAATCTGTCTCTTGTTTGGCACCAGTATGTAATGTTTTATGTTTTCAATAAAATATGTGAACGATTTGATGTTTTAATGTTTTTAGAAGAACATCAAAGATTTCCATATTTATGGAAAATGGAAAATATGTTAAACAATTCCTCATTCATGCGTAAAAAATTGGGAAAACCTCTTCTCTTATTAGTGTTTTGGGAACTCCCAGTGCATTTCATCTTTGGATCCACTGTCTCATCCATACATTTTTGAGCTTTTCTACGTTTGATTTCAACGATTTTACCAATAGCTTGCTACTATCACAATACCCTTTCAACGTGTAAACGTTTGACTTTCATGACACGACTATCGCGCTGACTATCATGAGAGTACTTTCGAGTTATAATAACTATCACCGTGAAAACGAGGCTTAAAGGAAACGAATGACGCTTTAATGATAATGTAAAAACACTTATGATAGCACCTGAATATTTGTTTAGTTTAACGCATCAGTATTTTCTGTTAAGCTGTAGTGTTTACAGTATTATATAAAATAAAATAATAATTCTTTCACTCACTGTACAAGAAACTGACCGATGTTCCCGAATGACTGGAGCGGGAAAGTCCATCGTTTTTTAAATTATTACGGGAGAGAGACTGCAGGTGAAGTGAAACGTCCCCAAGAAAAGTCCAGGCAGACTAGTAAAAGTCCTTGATGAAAACACCAAAAGTGTAATCCGGAGAACAGTTCACTCTTTTTATTTCAAAAAGGCGTACCCACCAGGATGCCAGTATTATGTTGATAACCAGAAAACTTTTATGGATCAGTTTAAAAAATGTGGGTTTTGCCTGGGAAAAGCATAACCGTAAAGCACTTTTACTGGAAAGCGATGAAATTGTTTGCTGGAGACGAAAATACTTGAGAAGTATAAAGCAGTACCGAAGAGAGCAGAAGAAAATAATTTATCGTGATGAGGCTTAAATTACTTAAGTTTATGTAGTACCAAAAATGTAGCAAAACAAACATATAAGCAGTGCTTTCATAGAAAGCCTGTCAACGGGTATTAAGGTACCTTCAGGAAAGGAAAAGAGGCTAATGATCGTCTATATTGATGAAAGCGAAGAGGGATATCTTTAAGAAAGTTTGTTAACCTTTCAGTCGTCCCATATGACAGATTGCCACGAGGACATGAATTTGGATGTTATTGAAGACCATTTTGGTGGAATGATCTTCCGGCTAATTCAGCGGTAGTTATGGATAACGCTATCATTCAGAAAGCATAGAGAATAAATACTTCATCTTTGAGAAAAATAAATTATCAAAAGGTAAAGCTCAAAAAATATTGAATTTGAGGGTAATTTGATAAAGAAGGAACTATTACATATAGTAAATTTACACAAACATCGTTTTATGAAATATGCCGTAGAAGATATAGCAGAAAAACGTGGTGTAACTGTGGTGCGCACACTGCGAACTGAAACTTATATGGACGGATGTGAAAGAATTTGTAGCAAAGCATAACACGACATTTAGAATCAAATTCCTTAAGCTACTGTTTGATGAAACCATTAAGGAAGTAACACCAAAGAACTGGCGAAAAACAGTTCACCATCTCATTAAACAAGAGGAGAAGATGTGGAATATTGACTACTTGATCGATCAGACCTTCAACCCGTTAATTATAACATCAAGATGAGATGACAGTTCCTCAGATGACGAAAAATATTAGGATTTTCGATCATTTCAATTGCCCTAAACCCAGGTGGTACTACCTGCAATAATTGATAAAAAATAATGAATTTTGCAATGAAATCAATGGCAAACTACGAAGTGGCTTAAGCATTTCATGGGTGACTCTGTAACCCTTTACGTACCTAATGAGCTTTTATTGCTTTCTGAATTTCCGAAACAGGCCTATAACCTATTTTCAATAACTATGTTACTTCTTGGGCACCCCTTTAAATTAAAAATTTCCAATCGAACGTTCTTGTGAGGTGCGAAATCAGATTCAGGAATTTTGAGAACGCCATTTACTGACTACTTTTTTTTGTCTCTCATCTGAAGTGGAGATGAAAATCCCTTTTAGAGACATCATGCGCTATGCTCTTTGGCTCTATCGCGTCATGATAGTGTGGGGGTCCTTTCGAATACCCACTAAAAACACCTCCAATTCTCATTCATTATATTCAGCTCCGGCACCTCGGGAATCTACCGTACAGCATTGCACCCGAGGAGTCTGCGAGTTTTATCTTTCTCTAAATATTCATGTATCTATCTGTCTTGTGATCTTTCGTCCTTGGTCTTGGTTTCCATTATCTTTTCCATGAATTTAGTTATGGCATTCCACTTTATCTGACTTTCTAATAATAGCTGAGCTGCATTTTCTGTTGTTACATCGGTGCCACAATCTCTGTGCATCTGTAGCCTATAACTTTTCCACCTTGGGCAATGGAAAAGAGTGTGCTCTGCTGAGTCCTCTTCCTCGCAGTAGAAGCATGTTGACTCTTGTTTCTTACCAATTCTATGTAAGTATTTTGCAAATACGCCATGGCCGGTCAGAGCCTGCGTTATATAAAAATTAACTTCGCCCCATTCTCAGTTTGTCCATTTTTTACGTCTGTGATAAACGTCTTTGCCCAGCCACTGTACTGATCCCATCTATATTGCCATTTGTTCATTAGCTCTTCTCTCGCGGGTCCCCTATAGTTGTTTCCATTTCTGTATATATTACATCCTTCTTCTACGCTAAGCTTTATGGGTGGTATTCCTGCTATAACAAATGCTGCTTCGGTTGACACGGTTTTATAACCTGAGTCACACTCTCTAGCATATTCACATAGTATTTATATCGTAGTGCCTCTTCCCATATTGGAGCTGCATATAATTGATTTCATTACTGCAGCCAGTACTTTACGCGTTCTGGTTCTAGGTCCTCCCATATTGGGCATTATCCTCGCCAAGCTCATGTACGTTTTTTTCGCTTTGCTAGCCGTTTCCCTGACATGGACCGTCATTTTCAATCCTGCATCTAGATATACTCCCATATATTTTATACTTTTTGTATTGCTAACTGTTACGTTGCCGAGTTTCAGTTCTATGTTTCTGATCCTGACTGACACCCTGTATACATGGTTTTCACAACATGTAAAAATGTTTAAATATGTAAAATGTTTTTCGATGCTGTGTGTCTATCGTCAAATTCAGTACAATATGTTGGAAATGGAAATGTCTACATCTGTTGACAATATAAATATTCAAATGATCTCGTCCGTTTTGAATACAACGTAATCAAATTTGCATATCTTGCATTTGTATTGCGATTAAATACGTATTGTTCCAATAGATACGGGGCATGGCGGCATGGCTGCATGCAGTAATGGAGCAGGTAGATTCAGGACAGGCCGTTGACGTTGAATTATAATGGCCTATATATATTAGGGCCAGCTTACACAGTACTGTCTACCTCTGGTGTCACTAATCAAGTTAGTATGAGACAATGCAGGTAATGCACGGTTGGTTACCCACTTATTACCTGAAATTGATGGTTCCAAAAGTCCGAAATATAAAAAATCATCCTTAACACTTCTTGTATTCAAAGGAGTGGCATCCATACTGATTGAGGAGGACTACTACATGCTATCGCTTTAACTAATATACTATTGAAGTTATGTAGGAAAACTATTTAAAAGGAGCTTTTAATTCTTCTTACCCATAATTTCCAAGGGTGTTTGTTACAACAAAGATCTTGCACTGTTAGGAATATACACTCTACAGCTTTGAAAATAAAATTTCCGATTTTTTTCATTTGTGAATCTTTTGTTATTGATATACACATTATTAATATGTGTGCCCCGGGTCCAGTATACCCTCGAATAAATGAATAAAAGAGCGAGATAGGCTTTCTGGTGACCAGAACCACCAGTGTATAGGCCTACAAACGGCAAACGGGCCCTTATGCACCTCTTCCTACCCTAGTTCCCAAGTCCAGCCCTCTTCGCAAAGGTGAGGATGGCCATCTTATACCCTCAGGTTCAAGAATCCTTGAACCTACTATGGTCTGCCTGTAATACTAAAGGGCTTCACAGCGATATAGAATGTGTGTGTGTAGACTTTTCCTCCTCGCCTCAACCAGCTTGTACACGTCGGATCGCTTGCCACCCCCATCACACACAAGTGACGTTTGAAGGTGCCAGTATACTCTCAGAAGGTTGCAAGGAAAATAGCAGTTAATACTGTAAATTCAGAAGAAAGCACTAAATTTAGAGGTTGTAACTCATTAGTGATGTTAAATTGATAGTTGGAGCGAATCAAATAGTGTTTAAACCTCAATTTACTGCTAAAATGATGTTCTAAATTTCTATCGGCGAAAGTTGGTGTCATGATTTTTTTTACTATGTTGATGCGGGAACTTGATTTGTATTTTGTTATTTCTTTCTATTTCGATATTTCAAATACACTGTGTGTCTTATACATACGGTAAACATTTAAAGGAATATACCTTGGGGGATTTGAAGCTTACCTTAGTGTTGTTTTGCTTCGAAGACAAACATTAATTACATTTAGTTTCTTCGCTTTATGGTGTTTGCAAGTAGGTATAAGTTGCTTTCGGTGATATCTTTTGGAACAGTATGGTACAAATACTGACATTCAAACATGACATTGAAATTCAATTATTTTCAAATGACGGTTATTAAGTTCGCATTACATAATTATTTGTAAATGACTATACTAGATATCAGTCTCACACCGACTGTAATTTAGGAATGCCATGAGTGCCTTTTGGTTTCCTTTATGATCCGTTGCACATCACTGGCAGTATAATAATATCACAATTTTTGTGACAAATCGATTGAAGCGCCGAAAATGCAATATATATTTTTCTTGGAGATGTTGATAGCATTTCTAATTTCACTCTGATGATAATGTAGGGTGACTACGAAGGAGCCAGACAGGCTCCCGCCATCTTTTTAGATATCTTTCAGACTTTAGTACATTACTAAGTTACTCGGGTAAGCATTTCCCTGGTTCACAAAAATCGATTGAAGTCAACATCCTGCTAATTAAATCGTTCTGTGACAGTGGATCTAAAAAACCTATTTTCATTTCGCGCGGAATCTGTTTACCGCTATGGTGAGACAGTGACGGACCACAATGTTGGCAGGAAGTTGTAAGGATGTAAGGCTTCATTATGGACTATGTAACTTGCAGTGAAATGAGAAACTAACGCAATACCTTCATACATATTATTTAGACATGGAACAACGTTCATATCTCTTACCAAAAAGGCTCTTTATAATTTTTGTATTAGCCTTCCCCGCCTAAAATGAGATAGTAAAGGGCTTTCATTAAGGACGGGTCGATGGTGAAGTGAAATAAAACAAGCTGTGTGTGAGGTATCAAAGAATGTTTGTTTTTATGTTCACAATTTATGTCCGCCAGGCTTCTTACTAGGGCACGGATCCAAGTGGTCCAATTTTGAATGACTGGTGTATAAATCCGGATGAATTTGAGCCATGGTCTGGTGGTCTGGATTATATTGACTTTAAGGCCATTGGTAGTTTTTGGCTTACTTGCATAGACTTGCGACTTTAGAAAACCCCACAAGAAAAAGTCTAGTGGGGTCAATTCGTACGATTTTGGTGGCCAATTCACATCATCTCTGCATGAGATAACCCTACCTTCAAATCGCTCATGCAAAAGGTCTAATTTGGCGACCGCTGTGTGGCATGTCGTTCAACTTGGGCCAAAAGAAATGCATTACTATCCCTCTTGTGTAAGGTGACCATTCGTCCCGGATTTTGCGGGATTGTCCCGTTTTCAGACGAGACATTCCGCATTTACACCGTCCCGGAAAATGTCCCGGATTTTATATATTTCTTTTTCGGATATATTTTTTTATAAAACAATTTCATCCCTTACTCCACGGCTGATAGAGCGGAAGACGGAAACACCACCGCCGACGCGTCATTTTGACGTCACATAAATCCAAAGTGACATATAAATTTTGACATGTGACGTCACAATAAAGCGTCGGTGGCGGTGTTTCTATCTTTAGCTGTGACGTCACATAAGCAGTGTCCGGGCTAGATCTTTCTACGCGCCGCGTCGTCCCGCATTGGTGTCAGAAAAAAATGGTCACTTTACTCTTGTGGCGGTGATGGCTTCACCAACGCCGATTTGGGAAGAGCACGGACCAATAACGCCGCTGGCGCTGGCCCAGAATCCGCGCCAAACAGTAACTTTTTGTGGCTGCGTTGGTATGACGAATCTCATGAGGGTAAGAGCATTTCCGTTTGTTAACATAGCCATTCGTCCAAAAATGCGTCTCGTCACTAAATATTATTTTTCGGTCGAAATCGGGGCCCCCTTCCAAATGCTCCGAAGCCCAGCCAGCGAACAAACGGCGTTGTCTATCGTCATCATTTTTTAAGTTTTTGGGCAATTCGAATTTTGTATGGATCTAGGTCTAACTCCCGGCGCAGATTCGCCAGGTTGAAGTCCTCATAATTCCGGAATCTTGTGCACGGCGAGAAATTGACTTTCTTGGGTTCTCCTGGACACTTTCACGGATAGCGGCGATGCTCTCGGCTGATCTGGAGCTCCTTTGACGTACGGATGTTGGTTGATTGTTGACTGAACCGGTTGTCTCAAATGTCGCAACCAATCACTGCAGAGTCGACCTTGAAGCACCACCGCGTCTTCCGTAAAATGGACACAATGTGCGCTGCGTTTCAACTATAGTGAACACACATTTTGATGATAGAGTTTTATCATTTTGTACACGCTACTCAATTGTGTAACTTGTCATGGTGATTTGTCATCATTGTCTATAATAGACAACCAGATTTGACAGTCGCTGTCAAAACAACATGGCCGCCACAGGCTGCCAATATCAACTCATCCTAATTGAAAAACCCTTTATAAATGTATGCATACTCGCTGCAACATCCCTTCATCGTTCATTATGTAACCCACAATGGTATTCATTGCATTTTTATATTGGGCAGTTTACAGTAACGTAGAGCTGGTAAGTGTAAGATTCAACTATACAACATGTGCTGCACTGTTTCATTATCTAATCATAATCTGCTTCTGCCATACCTAACTGGTTGACGTTAGCATAATCGGATATTACGGATACATATAGTCTCAGTAGAACCAGATATTTCTGTTTAGCCTTGTAAGTTGTATTCGGTATGAATGTCATAGCAACCTCGTTAATATCTCCCAGTGGCAGTGCTTTTTCTAATTAGTCTTTATAGCGATCATTTATAATGTGTTTAGCCATGTGGTACATATTGCCACCAGAATGACCTGGTGTGTCAGTATAGGGTGGATTCCACCAAGAGCTTCTTTACATTTTGATACTGCTTTACAGATTATTATTTATCTACTTCACTTTGATCATCGGTCTTCAAGTTCCTATTTTGAATTAAATGTTGACTGAAACATCACATATATCGGTCACAATATTAAAATACTGCTGGTATGTCATAACGGATATATCGGTACTGTAGAAAAAAATCCAAAATTATTTTGTCTCTGCTAAAACAGGTGCCAGTTTTGCGTATTTTCGGCATGGAGAAAACGGAACCATGTCTGTTTTGCAAAGTCAAATGAACAAAAATCTGTATCGTAAACATCAGTTTAGTCGCTTTCGGGGTCGCTGAATCTGGTATTCTTCATGAGGTAAGGGGTAACAATCAAGGTCATTACAAGATAAATCGACCTTGTAGTGTGTGATATACGAAAGGTGATTGAGATTATATATTTCTTTAGTCTTTATACTCTACTCTAAAAATGAGTTTAAGACTTCTCCTGTAGGATCTCAGATTAGAATTCGTATCATTTTGCACAGCGATGCAATGATAATTTGTTGTGCGCTACTGGATTGAACGACAGAGGTTAGTAACCTTTTTGGGAAACGAGTAAATAATGAATTAAAAGTGAAAACATTAATGGCTATTCCAAATTTCAATCAAACGTATCTATATCTACCACAATTTTTAATGCCTTGCTGAATTACGGTATCATGATCTAAGGTCACTGCCCTTTTACTATAGTTTTTGTCTTCAGCTACACGCGCCTTGTTTTAAAACATAAACGCGTGGTGTACTCGGTACACCACCTACATATATATTATATCTTAGGTAATAAATGCCAACAAACTAATTGCAAAATTGGTATTAGCACTATTAACGATTTTATTACAAAAAAAAACACTCAAACCTTAACCCTGGAGAAAAGTTTTGACGTATTGAATATTATACACAAAGGTAGAAAATCATGGGGCGTGTTCGCAAAAAAGGAAGAGGTGAGGAGCAGAAAAATTGAAGGATGGTAACCCGAGCGACACGTGTTTCTGCTAATTGGCTTCATCAGGCCCAAATGGATGTCATGTGCCCACATCTAGATGAGGTCACAACATAACATCTGGTTTCGGGTGTAACCTGAGGAGTCAAGGATGGAAAAGCAAAGCTATTAGTAATGAATCTCAAATGATTTCACATATTGTAGCTATTTCGTAGATAAGTAAAAATTGGTTCAAAGGTGCTGTAGTATTTTTACCTTAATGTTTTGTTTGGTTCAAAGTTTTGTGTGCCTCCGTTCTTTGATCGACAATTCAGGTAGCTGTGAGAATGAGATTCGACGGCGCATTCAACAGGCACGGGTGGCCATGACAAAGCTTACTAAAATATGGCGTGACCATAACATCACTAAAGCTACCAAAATGTCTTCGGACATATTCACAGAAGTGATAATATGGAGAAACTTGTAGTTCAGGGTCACGCCCCGAGTGGGCGGCGCCGTGGCCGTTCCCCTACATGCTGGGTGGATACGACGAAACAGTTGCTCGATATGAGTATCAAGAGCGCCACTGAACTGACAGTAAATCGCGAACGATGGCGAGCTACAGTTCTCAAAACTATTGATAATATTCGTGTCAGCAATACTCTAGCTCCGACTTAATGCATTTTACGAGTTCACAACATGTTTGTTAAGACATTGTGACTATGATGATGATTTGTTTATTTGGCTTCTTTTTGAGACCACAGCTTATAACATTTATGGTATAGTATATACGAACTCGTAAGTACAATTTTAAAAAATAATCATGTGAAAATGCTTTACTTGGATGTGAATAAATTTATTATTTTTGACATTTTGCTTTTCAGTGTCATTCCAATTGCTACTGTAAAAACTAAATTATTAAAGTTATCAATAAAAATATTTCCGAGCTCTAAAATATAACTTAGGATGTCCCTTGGTTGGCATGGTAAGACCACTGAATGAATATTTTGTCTCACTATACGCTTTTAGCGTGATACAATCCTTACCTGTACTTGTAGGTCTTGAATTAATCACGTTATACCCCAAGTATGCTAGTTTGTTGGAATTCTTTTATCGGGAGGAACACAGAAAGGCACACATGTACAGAGTGTCCCATTAATAATTTTGAATCGAATGTCACGTGACCAAAAACAAATACCTCATTGGTAGTACAATGACAAAAAAAGACACAACATCAGCTCTAATTTACATCCCCAAAATTATAATTCTTTACTACTGCCCAGTTGCGACATATTGCTTGTCTTAATCGTCGTGAAACACCCTGTATTTATATCCTTTAAATTTCAAGGTTTACCACAAAATAAGGTTGGATCTGATTGTCATTTTCCATCCGTTAATAAATTTAATTGATAAAATCAAACTTCTAAAAAGATTATCCATTTCCTGCAAACAAATCCGAGATAACAAAATCCGATATTTTTGAGACGCTGTATACACTTCGCGTTAAACACGTTCAACCTCTACTTTGCGCCACCCCGTATCTCCCGGCTGACGTCGGTACACTGCTACCGGTGTACCGGAGAGACGGAGCAAGGGGCAGGCCGTTTTGATATTTTTGCGGAGTGATCCAACTTATATGTATTCCGTAAACCTTGGTAGCGTCTATAAATCGTACACCTGATAGTTTGGGAGAAAGATATCAATTCAGTTTCAATGTAGCTACCTAAAAAACCAAACTATTTACCAGATTAAAATGCGACATTTGTGCGAAATTTAACACATTCAAAATTGAACATATCATTATTACAGTCTATATGGAGCTGCTACAATCGTCTGGAAGCGAAGGTCAAATATAATTTTTCAATTAAGGTTGGGATTTGAGAAAATCGACTTGTTGTGCGAGTGTTAATGAACGGTAAGGACTATAAAAATAATTTTCCGACTGTCGCGCTCAATAAGATCCATTAACTGTACATCCAAAGCAGTATGGAGATGCAAGGAAGGTCTTGATAGCATAGGAAACGGAAAGTCCTCCTAATATAGATATTAGGACATGGTTGGTCACGAATGAAACGAAGCAGCTGAACTTTCAGCTAAAACAAGAGTTAGCACTTCGTTCGTGGGACAAGATCTGGCAATTGGAGTTGTATATTATACGGCGAAGCATCATGTCTCTCCAGAAATGAGGCGGAAAGTTAGTACTGGGAGAGATGAAAAAAAAAGAGCAAGACATACCGGATCCAAAAGCGAAGGCAACAGATTAATTGTTGGAGATGAATAGGTAAAACAAATCCTTCGTAGAACTGCACGGGGGCGTTGCAGATTACGCCACCGCAAGAACAAGCTGGGTTTCGCAGAGGTTGTTGAGTGCAGGCGGTGTTTTGAGGAGGACGAAATGGCAAAATATATATAGATGCACATGTAGATGCCCGGCAGTGGGGCTGAGTCAGATTTAAGTGCTTCGGTATAAGATCCATTCGGGTTCGAATGTGCTTACGATTTGGAAATTGTCCATGGACTACGCAAAACTAGGTGCGCGGCCAAAGTATATTACAAACTGTTCAAAACTGATCCCAGTTGAACCACCGATCAGCTGTTACCATACGCTAGGAAGCAACAGCGAACAGCGTGTATTCCGAGAACGGTTCTTGCCCATAATCTCTTACCAATAGTTTGACCGTTTTCAAATCGTCCACAAACATCGTCTGGCCGGTTTCAAATTAGTTTGTTGGAACCCGAACACGTCATTTCTACGGCGCACGCTCCTGACAGTTTGGAAACGGTTTTCGTCGAAACCCGAATAGATCTATAGTAATACCAACTATATAGCATTTCATTACCTAGTGAGAAAATGTGCATAAAGGAACACATACACCATTGCTTGTCGAAAAAACTATACTGATTTTTCACTTTATTTATTTATTTGTAACGGTTATCCAAATTGCGAACCCCTGGTAGGAATTGTTTTGGAACTTTTCACTTCGCAAATAAATGTTATATAGAAGGATTGTTCTATAACACAGGGCCCTGGGCAGATGACCGGAAAATGCTTCCCCCCAGCAAGCTAATTGGATTAGGGAGGCGGACCTATTAAAGCAAGTATGGATAGGTGTGAGTTACAATAGATGAAAGAGTTGCAGTTGAGGGTTGACTGACTGATCATAAAATCATACATAAACCCATGTATATAACATTTTTTTACATTTTTGTAATTGAATTGAACGTTTTCATCAGGTAACGACTAACCACATCTAAGCTCAGATACAAACAACCCTTTTAATCACAACAGTGAACAAGGTTGACAATATCTATTTTGCACCGGTTACAGAAGATTGATGATGTAACGTCCTGACGATAACTCTTCCATGAGCGGCCAAACTACACACAAAACCTCCAGAAACGACCTTTCACTTATCGGTCGCAATGGAGACGCCAGGGCAGAAAAAAGTCCTATCGAACCCGCCCCCTCCACCAACCCCTCTGCCCCTAAAGGGATTTCCATGCCAATATCGTCACGAACACGAACTGCCAGACTTTACCTAAAACCGGCGCTGATGGGAAGATGTGGAGGGAGTTGATATCTGGGAGTCGTTGGACTTTAAATTCCACATTTTTGAGCTCCTATATTTCGCATTAGGCGAAAAGCCTCGACGTAATCGTTCTATTGACCTTCTCAGCCGCAAGTGCGAGACTCTCCGGTAATCTTACCATGCTCAGCAAGCATGGTACATTACAATTACGTTGAATCAATTACTAAACAGGTTAAAAAAGTCTTGCGTTCTTTCAAAATTGGATCATTTATTTCCTGGGGTTAAAAAGTAATCATTTCTATACCTTGTTATACCCTTGAAACTCCACGCGCAATTTTACTACCTTCTGAGGGACATGTGATTTATTTAGCCCCTTTGCATCTTTAATAAGTAAATTATTAAAGAAATTAAGATGTCAATATTACGCCGAAGAAACACTTGTAAGTAATAGGTGTTTAATATCATGAACAAACTATACAACTGTTTAGATCGTTTTGGGTAAAAATGATATTCGGTATGGAATTAGCTTAACCCGACCTAAATTAAACAGTGACAAAAGCATGGCTCTTATAAAATGAGCCTTCTGAGGTAAGGTAAGGTGTAAGTTTTAGCTGTAATAGTAAAGCACTTTATTGCACTACATTTCTAGTACATGAAGTGAGGAGAGATTTAGCAAGTGCTATTCTTCCATTTAACCCCGTCATTCATGTATATAAGTTGTAAAATATGATCATAAGCTAATTACTGTAAATAAATGGAAAGAAAGGACAGAAATACTATGCAGCAGTTGAAGTGTTTCATTTGGAAGTACAGTTAAAATTAAAGTTAAAATTCAAAGGAAGCATCTCGGGAAGCATGTAGTTTGGATATTTTAATTTGGGAAGGTAGGACCTTCCTACTTCCTTTGAATCTTTGGATAACAAAATTATTTTTCGTCCGATGAACTGACATAACGTATTTGAAAAAACTGAAATTCGTCTGTGACCAAAGACAAATATGAATGTTAAAATATATATATTCTTACAATCTTTAAACAATTGCATGTTTTCCATGAGACAGACACAATTACTAATTATCCTCAAAGAGTTCAGCACTGACTTTCAACAAAATGCTACTTGTACGGTTCGGTTGTTGCATGTCACTGAGTGGTTTGAGAATAATGTCGATCTATTTTTTTTTCAAAATCACTTGAAGATCCTAGCATCGTTAGCGAAACAACGTTTCGAGTTTGAACATGCCTATGTTTATCCGCTTTTAGAGCTGTTGTGGCGCCGAGAAACAGTAACAAAGCCTACACAACACGAGGCTAATGACCAGAGCAGTCGATGCCGTTGACACGGAAGTAAAAAAAACATCTGTGTATCATATTTGGTTTCATAGCCTTTGGTAGCCAGGCTAAACTAGCAATAATATTATAATATTATTTAGGTTTTATCCAGGGTACATTTCATGAGTTTGGCCATTTGATACTATCTACATTGGTGTTTTAAACCACTTTTTAAACCGTGTTGTCATTTCGAAGTGCCATACTTCACCTGAAACTTGATGTCAAAGTGACAATCAAAGTAATGTTTATAATGTCAAATTCCAAATAATGTAGTTGACACGTGCAGAATAATTTGGAAAATGGGTGAAAAAATTTGTCACAGTGATTTTCTGAACGACATATTCATATTATGCACTGGCCGGCGGGAGTACTACCTTCATTATACATCGCGCATTAGTGGCCAATTTACAAATCGATGTTTGCTAGAGCTTTTACAGAATTTATCAAACTACCAAGAAGCCAAGAAAAATATACATTTATGAACTGAAAGGACTACGACCTAAATTGATGGATTTCCATTACATTTGTTGACAGTGAGTCATAGCTTTTTTCATCGAAGGAAAATAAGCGTATTTTCAGGTAGGTTTGAAAAGTTCAGATATGGCCAAAGTGAAATTTTTAATGCAGTATAAATTAGAAGTTCGGCATTTTAGAAATTTTGATCTTTGAGCAAATTTCAATGGTTGTGCGTTTTTCCTTCTTCGACACGGCAGTAATATGCCCTTAACATAGATTAGAATTTCTAATATCTACGTACTAACTAGGAGAGTACTAACTTGAAACCCTAAGCTTCAGCCACTATTTTGAATTTGATGTTAAACTAATAGGTTGAGTGATAGTAATAGTCTAGCGTTGGATTTAAAATGAAATGGATGAAGTAATTTCAAACGATTTCGCTTGCCTCTGCTAGGTATGAAGATATCGACCTGCTACCCAAGTCCGGTCTCACAATAGCGCATTCCAACAAGTACCCCCAAATTCCGGTGGTTTTTTTCGAGGCTATGACCGGTCTCCCATCAACAAGGTGAACGAGCCAGAGCAGCTCAAATGCCCTGAATAGTCCAGGAAAGTGAGGCTCTATTTTATACATTTTGTTCAACTGCACAACGCTTCTTCAGCTTTTCTACTTAACTAAAGGTTATTTATTCTTGGTAATTCACACACTGCTAGACTGTATGGAATGCATTGAAGGTGAAATGATTCAGTGTCACAAGTAAACAGCTCAAAATTGTAATACCTTAATGTTTGGTCGGACCATATCTATAGCTCGTATGTCTTCTTGACATCACTCTGAGGTATTATGTGAATTAAATTACCTTGGCATTGATAAAAAACGTGATATTTTTTGCAAGTCGGATATACCCTTTCCACTAATTTATTGAGTTAAAGTGCCATATAATTGATCTGTGATGAACTTAACTTAATTTTATTTACTTTTGTATGCGCCAGTTCCAAGTATTTAATTTTTTTTATATTAATAATTTGGGGTATGCGACCACTGGCGGTTAAGTAGCCACTGAGCTAGACTTTGCCACCACATTATTGGTGAAGAATTTATTTAATAATTGACAGTTACTATTGTTATTATTATTATTATTATATGTTGCTTTATACATTACAACAAAAAACACGTTTTCCGATACCTTTTTTGGTATTTAGAAATGATTGCGTCGCCTTTTGTGATTGTCTCATTATCATTCACAACAATTACAGTAATACTGATGTAATTTTTGTGTACGAATCTGTTGTCTCTTTGTTCCACTGGCGATCATAGGGGACCCAGGCCCCCCCTATAAAGTCTTAAAGAACTCATACTTTACGTTAACATATGATAACAAAAATTCTTATTTCATATTTTTAAACAAATCAAATCAAATCACAGATAATACGAGTATACAACTACTGCTACATACTTTTGATGAATTTTCCATCACTCTCTGTCAGGCAAGCTATGACCGTCATTGTTTTGTTTCTTTGTCTTTCACTGGCGATGGCGATCTAACAAGCACCACAAATACTTGAGTTACTCTTTACTAAAGGTTACTGTGGTTGACTGTGTCTTTATTAGAGGGCATATTTCCACCGAAGAGAAACATGTTTGATATGTATGTATACTAATGTTCATTTCACGCAATGAAATAGTATGTGTATGTCTTGCAAACTTTTCATTCTCTCACGTACCACGTATTTTTGTAGCCAAATTTATGACAGCCCTTTATAAACAAACAGCATATTAGTAATCTTTGTTGTACGGACCTAAATAAGATATTGTATAGCAGAGCTGTCAGTACTTCAAGTAAAGTACTTGAAAAATGTATTTCAATTACTTTCTGGTATTTGAAGTACTGTACTTCAAATATATTTTTTTTGTGATATTTGTACTTGATTCCCCAAATACTCTCTAAGAAGTATTTGTATTTGGTACTTGTAGCACAAAAAATATATTTCAAATACCTGGCATTTTTATTTGAAATACTAAAGAAGTAAAGTACTTGAAAAATGTATTTCAATTACTTTCTGGTATTTGAAGTACTGTATTTCAAATTAATTTTATTTCCCAAATGCTATAAGAAGTATTTGTATTTGATACTTCCACACTCTCTGCACTGCGCAAAATGCCGGTGTGCCGTGCGGCGGCGCACATCTTAGCCGCCAGAATGCAGAAGGCAGTCATCCATGGGTCCCTTCGTCTGCTTAGGACGCACGATTCGCGGACCCAGTGATTGCTCACCTCACGGTGTGAGGAGTAGTCGCTGGCAAATGGAACAGCAGCCCGGTGTGTCGGAGCCCGGGTTGCACCTTTTTTGTTTTTGTTTTGTTTATACAGGGTTGGGATAAAGTATGGAACCAAGCAAATAACTTTGGAACGGAAAGAGTGATATTGCTGAAAATTTGCAGGCAAGTGTAGTGACGTCTGATGCATCCGAAGACATTATGTTAGCTATTAATGTACTTCCGGTTTAACCGGAAGTACCGTCAACTTTTTTAATTCAAATGGGACACCCTGTATATTTTTGCAGATTTTAATTCATCTTTTTTTCCGAATACGTCCATAGTGGGTTTAGTATTTGTTTCTTAAAAAATTTGTCTCACAAATCGTCCGTGGCGGTCTGCGGTCTTCCCGTTTGAGGTAATTTTTTTTGTATTTTTTTTTTTAGTCGCCGTCAAACGTGTTACAGGACCCCTGTCGGGACGTAAATCATTAAAAGTTGACACACTTCTTTGTGAGTTCTCACGCGATCGCCCAAACCGACTTTGAATGACCGGCATTTTAAACACCTGAAATGATAAAGAAGCTATATCTTTCCCGTTTTTACAGAAACTAATGCTAAATCCACTATGGAAGTATTCGGAAAAAAAGATGAATTAAAATCTGCAAAAATATACAGGGTGTCCCATTTAAATTAAAAAAGTTGACGGTACTTCCGGTTAAACCGGAAGTACATAAATAACTTACATAATGTCTTCGGATGCACTAGACGTCACTACACTTGCCTGAAAATTTTCAGCAATATCACTCTTTCCGTTCCAAAGTTATTTGCTTGGTTCCATACTTTACCCCAACCCTGTATATATAATATTCTTATAGTATAAGTAGTTTTGTGATTCAATCACGTTCCATGTCTTTGTAGTGTCATTCAAACAAAAATCAGTTACTATTTTTATTGAAATGTATACCGTTTTTCCATTCATAAGGTACTTTTTATTACTCAACAATAATTATGAACTACTTGAAATATCCATCGCCGTATTTGAAATACTATATCAAGTAATTCAAGTATTAGTATGGTATTTGAATTACTTTTTTAAGTACTTGAAATATTAGTATCGTATTTGAATTACTTTATTTGAAAAATCAAGTACCAAATTAAAGTATTTGATACTTGAAGTACTTTCAAAAATAAAATTACTTGGTATTTGTACTTTGACGCATGCGACTCTGGTAATTGGTAATTGGTATTTGAAATACTATTTACTAGTACTTGTGACAGCTCTGTTGTATAGTAATAACCATTCTTTATACAACTTCCAAAATGTGATTTCATAGCTTAGTTATCCACAATATCACAGCCGCAGCATAAATACTCGACATAAATATGTGCATAGCTATATAAACAGATTTAATACAACAATTAGGAAAAGAAAGTTGGGTATATTTTCAAACGTCTAGCAATTGACGCTCATGTATGCTTATAATGATACACATATGTTCTTAATTATCAGTATTAATATTGTGAAATGGGCCAAGTGAAGCAGAGTATGTATTAAACTAAAATTAAGTCGATTAATCGTCGAACTTCCGTTATCTATAGTTGACATCGACTACTATGAGTTGAGATTACTTAGTCGATTAAATCTTTGATTTACAATACCAGTAAGATTAAGATTAAATTGAATGTCGTTCATTTTGTTTATCGCCGGACACTGACTCAAGTATATGTAATTAATTGCATTACTGATGCTTTCAAAGATGCCATCCAATGTAAAAAAAATAAGTATGTGACACAGTATCAAACACTGCGAGAAAATAGAAGAAGTGAATGAGTTTCCGTAAGATCTAACAAACTGTAGATTCTTGAGTGATGCCAACCATGCACAGATACAGCATACGTTGCGGTATTTGCGCAGCGGTATTGTAGATAGCGCGGCGTTATCGTCCTTGCAAAATTGATAGTTATTGCTATACATACGTTGTGCTGCCGTATTTTGCTTTGAAGTTTGTCAAGAGTGTCAAGAAACAAGTGACAACTCTCAAAAATTACTTTTTTTCAGTTTACACTGCTTTGGTTTGTTGTTTGCATTATGGTTTGCATATTGTTCCTCACTATCGTACTTGATTTAGCTATTTCTCTCGTAAAAAAGATTAAGATCTAGGAACATTAGTTTTGACTGGAGCCAACGATAGGGATGTATTCATATTTTAATTCACTCGAATTTGTGAAGAAGCAGATATAACAGTCCATAACTGGTGTAATCAACAAATTAAGCAGACATTTTTCAGCACAAAACAGGTACGGTTTTACAACAACAAATATAAAACCACCATAAAGGCATAGAAAGCTTTATTGTGGCTTGACTCAGTAACAATCAAACAACGAATCGTCGCGAGTGTTGACGATTACTTCCCGAATGGCGATACCGTGACAATACCGCACGGTAGTTATCTTCCGTGAATATCGCCAGGCGCTATTTCCAAATAGCGCAACGTACACCTCCAACGCATCTGCGCATGCTTAGATGTCAAAATAGCGCGTGCGGTATTATCGCTTGGCAGATCTGGTTACAGCAATATCTCTCTCTTGTCTGTTTTATCATGGTTTTATGAATTTTTTTAGGAAGCTTCATTGGATATATTCAAGGGCATAATCCATAAATATTGTACATCGAATTTTATTTGAATGTACAGATGAGAGACAGCGAAATTATTATAATTTATATATCCTTGTATACAGGGTCCGACTTGGTCAGCCGGAGAACGGTAATATACCCTTCCCTGGTTATCAATGTAAAGAACAAACTTTTACCTACATATTCTTTCCAGCGAGATTATGGGTTTTTCTGAACTAGGCCACCTAGTGCCCTCTGTAGTTAATTTGTGCCCTTAAAAATCAGGGTCTGCCCCCTCTCTGCCGTACATCCGCCTCAATATCTATGCTTTAGTCCATGTGTTTCTCTCTATATGCTTTAATAGCTCTCAAAATCATTTCCCTACACTCACCGCAACACATTATGCCTTCAATGTCTGTATCCTTATTTATACAGTGCTTTTCTTTAATGTCCTCCTTTTATTTGAGCGGGTCAACTCAAAAAAATGAAACTTGGGACAATGAAATTGATGCATGAATACTATATTATGGAGTAAAATTGACAGATGAAACTTCAAAGATTGCGACTCGGCGCCCCATCTTGAAAAAAAAATAAATTGAAAGGGAGTGTAGTGACAAATCCTTCTGATGCTCCTGACGAATCCTTCACAACCCTAGAATATGAAGTCAATATTTTCATCTACTACAAAATGGCGGAACATTCAATAATTACCTGAGACAAACACGTTCCGTCATTTTGTAGGAAACGAAGATATTGACTTCATAATTTAAGGTTGTGAAGGATTCGTCAGGAGCTTCAAAAGGACGTGTCACAAGACCCCCCTTTCGATTTGGAGGAGCTTCAAAAAGATGTATCATAACACACCCCTTTCAATTTGATTTTTTTTCAAGATGGATCAATTTTATTTCAAAATATAGTATTATTGGATCAATCTCCTTATCTCAAGTTTCAATTTTTTGAGTTGACCTGTTCAAGAAATAAAGGGGGGGGGGGGTGGTGCATTAAAGTAATGCACTGTATATTAATAAGCATTTGGTCTTGCAAATGGGTCAGCTGGGGCCCTACATAAGTTATGTGGACGTTGAGTGAGCGGTTCTATATTTGTTTGACAATTTATTGTTTATATGACAAATAAAGCATGACATGATATAATATTATGATTCCCAAAATTAGGGGTCCCCATTATGCCTTCAACTGCCCCTGTCTTCTTTTATATGTTATAAACACTTTTTAGTAGTCTGCATTATTTTATGATGCGTGTACTATATTTTTAATCAACTAATTTTGCTACGGTACACATTGTGCTTTGACTGGCTGTAACGTACCCTATGTACATTGTACACCTAGACATGTTCCTCTATTTCATTTATTATTACAGGAACATCTTTTGAGGTAGTATTAAATCAAATTACTTGGTTACATTTTTACTTATCTTAAGTTCGTTCTTCATGTTACCTTATACTTAATCCTAAATCACCAATATAAGCCACTCGCTACACCCCGACCCGACGTTTGTCCTTTGCTTTTGTCGATTCTGAGAAATGTATACAAAATTAAAAAACGACAAACATTAACTCTAGGAAATCTGGAAACAGGAACTCGTAAAATTAAAAAGAAATTTAATTGATTCTATTTATGAACCGTTTTCTATATATCTACAAAAATATAAAAAATAACCATGAAAACCTAGTAAATATACATAAACCCCACAGGAATTACAGAGAAATTTTGTTTTATAATTTTGCTGGGGCTATTGCGACACTTGACATCAAATTTCACCATGCAAACAACTATGTACCTTATAATACCTGCACTTACCAAAATATTTTTTTATGTCTGAACATAAATATTCATAGATATGGTAACAATGGATGGTAGTACTTTAAAATGATGAGCCGCGCAGGGGTCCTGAAGCCAATCACCCTGTAGATTGGGGACCGGTACTGACATTGGTTTCGGATCAATAAGGTGCCGGTCTGACAACGCGCCATCTGATTAATAAGGCATAGCTTGCTAAGCCTGTAATTATCATCCAAGTTATGTATATACTCGTATATGTGTATATTATATACCTGCTGTATACCTAGTGTGCATATGTATTGATCCTGTTTATTTTTTGTTACAGGTAAGCAGCAGCCTTGTAATAGCACATCTGTTTGGTAAGGTTTATACGTTAGGTAGTGATTGCTATGCGATTGGTACTTCATTGTGATACTAAACACGGTTTCTACATAGTTCATTATTTTCTAACATTAATATTAACGGATTTCCAAAATACAGGAGAACTAGATTCCCAAATTTTGAAGGTTTAAGACGACCAAACTTAGTTTTGTTTTTTATTTTTTGAGGATCTAGATCACTTTTTCACTACAACTTCAGTATACAGGAACCTTTTGAAAACAATAATGAAACGGAAGGTATTTCTTTATTTTTTACCCCAGCGGCTAAGACCAAAAACGATATCGATCTCGGAAATCGTAATAATAGTTTGAGCTACTAGAAATTATTGTATTATTTTTCGAAGTCGAATGAATAAGCTTATATTCGGCTGTGTTTCAAAAGTACATAAAATTAATATTATTCAATATTTGCAGGTCAAAGGAAAGTAACTTATACTCGTAGATATAAATAGTTTGGAATCCCTCGACCTATACAGGGTGGGCCAATAGTGCGTGGACGGAAGATTGTGGGCTTACTAAAAAATATTTCAAAAATCTGTCACTTGATCATGGTTAGGACCCTTAAGGGCTATAACGTAAAAATATTTTCACTTAAATTTTGACGTTTATACAGGGTGATTCATATCAAACTTACATTTTTTTAAATGGAACCCTCTGTATATTATTGCATATTTGGATTCCTTGGTCAATTCTAATGTGACTTTATGCATCATACATGGACCTTTAAACGAACCGTTTAGGCGCAACTCACCATTTTTGGTATAAGTAGGTGTCAGAAAAAAATTGAATATCGCAGCGATTATAAAACTTAGAAGGCCGCGACTTTGCGGTACGACTAAGCATGAAATCCGTCACCTAATGTCAGACGGCTAAATTTGAATTCTTTTTGTACTTGGAGAAATCAGTAGATTAATTAAGGAAACTTCAATCACAGATAACTTGATTTTTTCAAATGGGAATGCCTATTTTGGTTTAAAGAATTAAATGTAAAATTTGATTACCTTTCTAACGATATCGCATTCTTGACATCAATCTTCTTTGGTTTTCATGTTATTTCAAATTTTAAGTCAAATTGGCGTTTTTCAATTTTCCTGCGTGCAAGCAACCTAGTAGGCCATGAAAAATAAACAAAAGCTCGTTAATGTGGAAGAAAACAACTAACTTAGTAGAAAGGTGCAAACGAACTCGAGTACCGAGGCAAGAACATGAAAATTCCTTACAACACATCAGCTCTAACCGGAAACAACAGCGGCAAGATATCTAATGTCAAAGAGTTGCCGGGGTATGACAGAAGTGTTTGTTTTACACAGCCTACTAGCTATTGAGGTCTACTAGAGCTTAGCAACTTTCCAAAACGATTAAAAATTTTGAAACAAAAAGAAAACTATCAGCGATTTTTGCTTACAGTCAAACATGTTTAGAATGAAATTTCACATTTAATGGGATAAAAAAATAGTCATTTCCGTTTAGTTAAGTCGAAAGTAAAGATATCTCCAACTGGAGCATTCTGAACATCTATTGAAATAATTGCTAGAATTTTTTTATTACGCTATGTTGTAATTGTGATTATTTCACGTAGTTTTCTGCAAACTAATTTATGTTTTACAATTCAAGCAGACTGCAATTCAAGTTTCATTTTCCGCGATTTTGCTAATAAGCAGAAGTACCTACCGAAGAATTTGAAGGGTTCCAGTCAGAGGTATCATTACTTTTAACTTACGGAAATGGCTACTTTTTTATAGCAATAAATCTGAAAATTTATTCAAATTTATTCAGCAGACATAGGTATTCTACTGCCAGCAACAATCACTAGTAGTTTTCCTTTGATTAGATATTTTTTTTACTAACTTTGGAAATTGGCTAATAGCTAGTAGGCTGTGAAAAATGAGCGTTCTTGTTACTGCTATTGTTTCTGGTTAGAGCTAATATGTTGTAAGGAATTTTCGTAATCTTGCCTCGCTGCTCTAGTTAGTTTGCATTTTTCTACTAAGTTAGTTGCTTTCTTCCATATTAACGAGCTTTGGTTTATTTTTCATGGCCTGCTAGGTTGCTTGCATGCAGGAAAGTTGAAAAACACCGATTTGACTGAAAATTTAAAACAAAATGAAAACCAAAAAAGACTGATATCAAGAATGCATATCGTTAGAAAGGTAATGAAATTTTACATTTGATTCTTTAAACCAAATTAGGCATTCCCATTTGAAAAAATCAAGTTATCTGTGATTGAAGTTTCCTTAATTTATCCTCTGATTTCTCCAAGTACAAAAAGAATTCAAATTTAGCCGTCTGACCTAAGGTGACGCGTTTCATGCTTAGTCGTACCGCAAAGTCAAGGCCTTCTAAGTTTTATAATCGCTGTGATATTCAATTTTTTTCTGATACCTACTTATACCAAAAATGGTGATTTGCGCCTAAACGGTTCGTTTAAAGTTCCATGTGTGATACATAAAGTCATGCTAGAATTGACCAAGGAATCCAAATATGCAATAATATATAGGGGGTTCCATTCAAAAAAATGTAGGTTTGATATGAATCACCCTGTATAAACGTCAAAATTTAAGTGAAAATATTTTTACGTTATAGCCCTCAAGGGTCCCTACCATGATCGAGTGACAGATTTTTGAAATATTTTTTAGTAAGCCCACAATCCTCCGTCCACGCACTATTGGCCCACCCTGTATATTCTTTAAAAGAATTTAGAAAACAATCAGGTACCTCTTGAAATATTTTTAGACCAAGTCGCATAAATATCAGGTTATTAGTTTGCGTGTCATAGAAGGGTCAAGTATTACACTACCATGACACCTATTACCTCGAATCTCAATTTTATCCCCGTTACAATACTTCCTTCAGATAGTGGCGTGGGAACTATTCTAAAAAATTTAAAAGAAATTAGAAAGCGTTATTTAAGGAAAACCCATCACATGTATGTTTCCTTAGCCGGTGAATAACGTAAATACAAGTTTGTGATTGCTGCTGCACTGCTTCAAAGTATCATCCATCCTGAATTGAAACAAAGAATTTGGAAGGTGTTAAGATACTAAAATCATGTTTTAATTTCTCGTTTTTCATTATTTCTGTAGAGTATCTATCGGACTAAGTTTTTTGATCTTCCAGCAGTAGTAACTTACTGCAAAAATACCACTAAAACCAATTAGTATCAGCAGCGTTATCGAGGAACCAAGAAATGACTAACATATTATTTTGTAATTATTAATCCCTGCCCTCAGACGGATTTTTAAAAAATATAAAACTATTTTGTTATGCATTACGTTTCAAGTTAAAGAAAAGCAGATGCCAGTCAAGCAGCCAACTAACATGCAGACAAGCGGAAATTAGTGAAATGTTATTACTTCCCACACCGATAGGTGAGGGGAGTATTGTGATCGCGAAAATTTTCGATTTCGAGATAACACGCTTTTTGGGCGTTTCATGATGTCTACATAACGAAAATCCACGTCACTCATTTCCGTCGGTCTGTCTGTCGGTCTGTCTTGTCTGTCTGTCTGTTGACGTTTTTCTAACATCGTAATCTCAATAACCGCTACATGGATTGTGATGAAATTTGGGTAGCGATATGTTGTGGGGTCGTAGTAGGTAATGTTCCTATAATTTTGGAAATCGTTATACAGGGGGCGGAGTAATTAGCAAAAAACAAAAGTTTTCAAATATTCCTCAAACTTCGTTTTTAAGCGTTTTAGAGGTTCCTGATCTTTTCTACTTTTTTTTGGGTGAGGGTGAATTTGGGGTGGTTGAGGGGTGGGGGGTTGTAAAACTGAAGAATTTGTTGTATTCATAATGGGCTGTCCATTGACCTGTGAATGAAAAACCTAGCGGCATAATATACTTTCTTAGGTCCATACGTACTTTGCCTTGCTTATTATAGAAACCAAGCGACTTAGAATTTGTGATATAGGTATACATACGAGTATTGTTTTAGATCGTGATATATTGCGTAACGCGAAAATGACTGAATTGATTTTAATGTATTACTACCGCGGCGAGGATGGAAAGCGCGTGGTTTAGAAAATCATTTGCAGCAATAATAAAAAAACAAAAACATCAAAACTGCTCAAACTTTGTTTTTAGACATTTTAAGGGTTCCTAATCATTTTCTCCTTTTCTTGGGTGGGGGTGGAATTGGGGCGTTTGGGGCGTGGGGGGTTGTAAAACTGAAAAATTTGTTGTATTCATCATAGTTTGTCTATTGACCTGTGGAAGAAATACCTAGCGGCATATTACACTTTTGTAAGTCCATCTGAACATTGGCTTGCCTATTACAGAAAACATTTTGTGATGTATAGATACGAGTTTTGCTTTATTTCGTTCTATGTATTTTGCGTATAGCGAAAATTATTGAATTGATTTTAATGAAATTTTGACACAGAATTTACTGCCGCGGCGAGAATGGAAAAGGCGTCTGTTTCTGAAAAATCTTGTCAGTGGCGACGCAGCAATAATAAAAAAACTAAAAATATAAAAACATCTCAAACTTTGTTTTTAGGCGTTTTAGGGGTTCCTGATCATTTTCTACTTTTTTGGGTGAGGGTGAAATTGGGGCGGTTGGGGGGTGGGGGGTTGTAAAACTGAAAAAATTTGTTGTATTCATAATAGTTTGTCCATTAACCTGTTGAAAAAAATACGTAGCGGCATATTACACTTTTTTAGGTCCATCTGAATATTGGCTTGCCTATATAAAAACAACTCAATCTTCGTTTTTGGACGTTTTGGAGGCTCCTGATTGTTTCGCATCGTCCAGTTGAAGCATGCAGAAGAAACTGTGGCGTCCTACTTCCTAAAGGGGGAGACGCAAGAAACTATTTACGAGAGTTTAAAGATATCGAAAATTCATGAAACACTTTATTCCCATTTCAAATTGTTTTCGATTACAACACTTGACGTACCAGACTAAACGATTGGTTGATAAATCTCCAGTAATCATTAGTGTATTTTTTCATTCAATTAGAATACTAGTTTTATTCTGAAAAAAGCGTGGGCGCTTTGTGCCATATTATTCGTAAATCGAGCGCCCAACGCTTTTTTCTTAATAATACTATATTTTTCGTTCATTATTGTCTTAAGCTTATTTTAAAAATTATTCTTAACATTTCAGTTCGATGTTCTTTAAATGCCAGTTTTGTAGTTTTTTAAACTAACGTTTTACAATACTTACTTGATAACTCAACTTCCTGAAAGCTACCATTTCTGTTGTAATGAAATTCGGTTACATTAATGCATGTTGGTGGAGGTGGAAGTCATGTTTAGTTTTTGGTCGTAGTGGTAGATTAACAATAAACAAGTGCACATATAAAATGAAAAACATTTTTTTTAGCTATCCGTTACAACGTAACCCACACAGACACGGTGTGTGATCTTTTCGTCTCGCAAACTGATGAGATAACAGACAATTATCTTGCTCTAATTAAGATGGAGGCCTCTCTCAATTGACTTTCTTCGCGTGCTACATTTTTGCGGCAATCCGTACAACTTTTCCTTTCTGAACGCGTTAGATAAATCATCTTCGTGGAAAAATCAAGCAAACCGATCATTATTGTTATTCGATGCGGTTTTCTATAGTTTTCTATTTTTCTGTAGTCTTTGGCAACACCTTCGGTTGGTGTCCCAACATACACAATGCATATCTAAAATTATGTTTAAACGAATGAAATTTAGTCACCATTCATTCATTTCGTACTTCTCCGTGAGGTGAAAATTAAAGAAACAAATATTCTTGAGCGTTTATAGTTTATTTGTTGATCCTTCTTGAGGTGGAAATCGTTTATCCAAATTGCATTGAAGATGAAAACTGAATAAAAATCGGTAACGGCGTGACTCCAATCTACATCTCCGGATATATCAATGCCTCAAATTATGATTGAACCATTAGGGTTTCCAATTTTCTGGTTCGGGATCCCGTTTCGCCGCCACTGCCGGAGCTAAGCTAAAATAACACACGTGGACAAAAAAAAGGAATAAAGCAGACCGAAATTTCATCATTAAAAAAATCCAGATTACCGGGAGCCCATTATATTAAACCCCAAAAAATCCCCAGGATCCCGGGATTTCGGGATCTTGGATTGAAAACCCTAGATACCATGTAAACAAATGCATTATACTCGTCAAACCCATCCATTCGCTGTTGAGAAACTGCGCGAATGAGATGCGATCTTTTCCATAGTTTCTAGCCAAGTGTATATACAGGCTGGGCCAATAGTGAGTGGACGGAGGATCGTGGGCTTACTAAAAAATATTTCAGAAATCTGTCACTTGATCATGGTAGGGACCCTTGAGGCTCTCGTTGTATTCTTGTTTTCTGCCCTTTTAATCGAATCTCTTACCCGATATCTGTGAAACCTTCTTATTTTATTACTGCCAGACAAGATAACACGCTGCAGCGCTTCTTATAGCCCTTTTTGTTGAAATTTTGTTAAAAATAAGTGCACAGGTTTTTTTCTACTTTGCGTTTGATATGGTACTGTGGAAGCAGCACAATTAGAGATATCTTGTCTCATGAGTTAAAATTTTCAATACTCATGTGTTCAGACAGAAATGATGAGAGCAGGGGATAGAAAGATCTGCCTTGTGCGCCATCTGGTACCCGAAGGAAACATAATATCTAAAATAAATTTCTCATAAACAAATATCTCATGAGATCTTACTCTCATTGTGAGCACCCACCATAACCATTCTCCAAACAGATTTTTTCAAACTTAACACATGTTTTACTATGGTAGCATCTTCAGTAGACGATAGACTGATTTCAGTCTAATCAGCGTGTCTAAATCTTCCTCTGAAAGCTAATAAAAGCTGAAACATTATGTCTGGTGAGTTGTTAGACGGTGCACTGTGTAGCGGTTGTTCAAGTTTCTAGCTGTGTGCTTCCTTCCATACATACTTTAAACAAAATTTATTTTTGAAACTTTCAAAAAGCATTATTATTTTGCTGATGTACCAATGCAGTAGAATCAGTCAGCATAGGTCTTAACATCTGTAACACATGTTTAAGATCGAATGGAAGCATGTCAGCATTATGAATTGGAGCGTATGTATCAGTAGAAAGTTTAATGAGAGCAATTAAAATATCAATTATAGTTATGGTGATGCATATAATGCGTATCGAAGCATAATCGTATAAACGGTTCACTGATTTCATTCATATGCACTTTGGAGTGACGATTAGTACTAGCCGTTTTCATAATTTTGCTCTTTTTTTTCTATTTCTATTTCAATCATTCAGTGTAACCACCGTCTTAGTTGTCTTAGATATCATTAAGTCTAATCTCAACTCTGGAGTACATTATATGTTTAAGTAGCGACACATGACACGATTGATACATTGATACTATAGATCTAGTGATTTAGATTAAATCTGGCAACGTGACATGCTCTTCCTTCTACCATGCAAATTCTTGTAATCTATTTCAATTGAGAGCTGAAGGTACCAAGACAATTTGGAGTCTATGATAAGTCCTACGTACTTGAGGGGCCTGGATACACACACTTATACATACGTATTTGCCATGTAAAACACAGACTCACAATTTCTCGCATAACTCACTCTATTTTCAAACTACATGTATAATATTTCAGAAGGCGATAGTTAAGATCTTAGTGAATGACAACTATTTTTGATTTTCTCAAAAAAGTTTTTTAATGTGCAAAAAAACTCGCAATTCAAAATCATACATTCTATAAATGCCTGTAAGTGAACAACCAAACGCGATATCAAAGAAAGGCTAAATAGTTGCACAAGCGCAAGCTTTCTTCTTCAATTTGCTCTTTGAGTCATTACTGTAAGTTTAAAGGAGCTTGGAAATGCGAAATTCATTTTTATGATGACCTTTGGACCTTTTGACCTTACCTTTGGATTTTTAGACTTATCGCCCCCTCATCTTAGACACACACACTGGAGAAAGGGAACATGCGGCCACGCCTTGTCGCTAACACGGGAATACGTCTTTTCTTGGTTCTCAATTTCGCGCGCTATACCCTAGACCCTTAAGCCTCATGGATAGCTTGATAAAGTTCCCCAGAAGTAGTAATGATTCTATAATTTTAATTGTCATACCTCTGATAAATTTAACAATGGTCTAAAATTTAAACCTTCTTGTTGCCTTTTTTTCTGAACGATAATCATGTCGTGTGTCATATCTTAGCGTTTATGCCCATTATTGTCTAACGGAGTTATTAACTCATCGACTACCAGCTTCTGCAGCAGTGAGCAGCACCCCCTCACAGCGAAGTTTGGCTAGCATTCGAACACTATTCCGTCCGAGTTGTTTTTACCAATATAACAGACATCCAATCCACTTACATGTAGTTTCAGGTAGGTTTTTTTCAGAATTCAGTCAAGAGAAAAACTTCCTGGATAAATAATACTTATAACAATAATTAACCTTTTGCGTCCGAAAACAACCTCCGCATACTAGCTAAAACCTCTGGGCCATCTGCTATGTGTAGGCCACAGAGTGGTGCTTACTGCATATTGTCATCACATCAAATGTATTCAACTCTTAAGCTCATCTCCCAGAGATACATTGTGCTTGGCTTCTCCACCCTTGGTTTACACCATACGCTTCAGTATCGTTAAATTTTATTTATATTTCTAGCGAAATTAATCGGTGATCGTTATTTCCAACCGTGGCTTGACGGCACATAGCCTTTTAGCCTTTATTTTTTACCGCGTTCCACTATAAATATCCAAAAAAATGCGATACACAAAGCGACTACATGGCACCAGGATGTTGCAAATAAAAGACTTATTGTAGGTGTATCAAATCGACCTAAACAAAAAACCGTAATCGATGTAGTCCTCTATATTTTAGTATAACCTATAATTATGTTTTTAGGTAAGGAAATGACGTTGTCTAGACATCCATAAAAGCTAACCCAACATTTCGGTCAATCCATTCAGTCATTAATTGAAGGTTATGGTAGCTTGTAATAGTTAATTATTATGTGTATAGACGGTTTGGAATTATTGGAATATTTTCTCAGTGACCGGTCATGTTAGAGGCAGTCGCATATTTGGTGAAATATGGTTTATAATGCTGTTGGATTAAAGCAATTTTGATTCCAAACGTCACACACTTTTCAAGGTAGGTTACCGGTGTGAGTATACAATGTGTTCCACCATCGTGTCGACAAACTTTAAGGTATGAAAATACAATTTAATTAATTTTTAATTACAATTTCAGTTTCTGTATCACGACTCCATGGGTTCGCGCAGTTATAGCGCCATAGCTTGATTATTTATCGACCGATTAACGACATTTTGGACTCATTTTATAGGAGAATGACAGGGCATGTCAACCAGAGCAAAAAAAGATAATGCCTGACAATTTCTAAGGCTAAAAAATTCACCAAACTGAAAAAAAATTTTTGAAATGCACTTATTTGGATTACATACAAATAATTTGAAAAAAGCCGTATTAGTGCCTATTTATTAAGACATTTTAATGTTTAACAGGATGTTTCCTGTCTTACGACATGTAATTCGTGTCTGTAGCACTAAAATTTTCGACAGAATAGGCCATTTTGTATTATGACTTCTTTATCACAGCGCCATGTGTTCCCGCAGTTGTAACGCCATATCTTGATCATCTATCGAGCGATTCACGACTTTTTGGACTCATTTTATAGGAGAATGACTGGGGATATCAACTAAGGCAAAAAAATACAATATGTGATAATTTCTAAGGCTTAAAAAATTCACCAAATTGAACCTTTTTTTTTTTTGTAATGCACTTGTTTTGGTTACTTGCAAATAATTTCAAAAAAAGCCGTATTAGTGCCTATTTATTAAGACAGTTTAATGTTTAGCAGGATGTTTCCTGTCTAACCACATGCAATTCGTGTATGTAGCACGAAAATTTTGATCAGAACCTTTTTGTATTATGACTTTGTATCACAGCGCCATGTACTCACGCAGTTGTAACGCCATATCTTGATTATTTATCAAGCGACTCACAAGTTTTTGGACCCATTTTATAGGGGAATGACTGGGCATATCAACTAAGGCAAAACAATAATATCCGACAATTTCTAAGGCTAAAAAAATCCACCAAAGTCAAAAAAAAATTTGTAATGCACTTGAATTGAATTTTTTTAGCCTTAGAAATTGTCAGATATTGTATTTTTTTGCCTTAGTTGATATACCCAGTCATTCCCCTATAAAATGAGTCCAAAAAGTCGTGAATCGCTTGATAGATAATCATGATATGGCGTTACAACTGCGTGACACATGGCGCTGTGATAAAGAAGTCATAATACAAAATGGCCTATTCTGTCAAAAATTTTAGTGCTACATACACGAATTGCATGTGGTAAGACAGGAAACATTCTGCTAAACATTAAAATGTCTTAATAAATAGGCACTTATACGGCTTTTTTTTAAATTATATATTTTATTGTAAGTAACGCAAATAAGTGCATCACAAAAAAAAATTTTTCAGTTTGGTGATTTTTTTTAGCCTTAGAAATTATTATTATCTTTTTTCCTTTAGTTGATATGCCCAGTCATTCTCCTATAAAATGAGTCCAAAATGTCGTGAATCGGTCGATAAATAATCAAGCTATGGCGCTACAACTGCGCGAACCCATGGAGTCGTGATACAGAAATTGAAAATGTAATAAAAAATTAATTAAACGGTAGACCCCTTTTTTTTCGCATTTTTTCTCGATAACTTTAACTATATTTTCATACCTCAAAGTTTGTCGACATGATGGTGGAACACATTGTATATTACTCTTGTTGATACTCATAGGTATAAGTTTTGCGTGTCATGTTGGGATGATCCGAACAGGCACCCAAAAACTCTTTTCAACTTTTAGCGCACGAGTTGTTGTCATAATATGCCTTGCATTTTGTACTTTGTTAATCCGCAACATTATTGTGCATGCTTCCTGTAGGTCATTTTTTACTTGTAGGTACTATAGTTTCAGCATACTGCTAGTACTGCCACAGCTCGATTTGACCATCATCTAGAGCTACATTTTTATTTTCTTTTACTGCATTGACTCAGTATTATCGTCCACTGACACCCTGCTGTGCTTTTAAAAGTAATCATTTCATCCCAAATAACTTTGCCAAGACTGTAATGAAGTAGTACAAAAAAATGATGTGTACCATCAGCGGTTTTTTACGATTTTTTCCGAATCTTTTTGTTATCGAGGTTAAAAGAGCCAGGATTCGGAATTCACATAAAGCCGGCGCCACATATGCGGTATTCGGCGAGCAACGAACCCCGATTATATGCCATTCGGCTAAAAGGCGATACGTGCTCGCTATTCGGCGAGCAAGGTTGAAAAAAGTGGCGAATATTGATATTCGGCAAATACCCGCATATGTGGCGCCGACTTAATATCAAAATACATAGGAAACATACTTTACTTAGTTCGACACTTTTTTTCACAACTTTTTGCAGCTCTTGGGCCCGGTTGTTCAATCCGAGGTCACCAAGATATTAGAGCTAAACCGAGATTAGCAAAAACTTTCCGTTTTTTAATCCTGAGGTATCAAATAATCCTGTATAACCAAAGACCGGCACCAAAGAGTTGACATCTGTCAATAAAAATTTGATTATAACAGTGATTATTGGTTACATATGACGGATGCGAATTTGCGAATGAGATAAATTCTTTAGCAAATAAAAAGTAGATAATTACCAATTATCATTTCATCTGCTCTAGGATAATTGGGTTATAATTACTTCCCAGTCAGATATAATTGAATTAGGTACTAATTAATTACTGTTTGTAATCATTACTGCTCAGATCTAGTGGTGGCTAATGAAGATCAAGTGTCGCCGTTACCATCTAATTAGTAATAGGAACGTCCAAAAAAGGTATAGTGCTCCAATACATAGGAGTTAGAATATCAAAGACTTAAACATCGTTTTCTGTAAATTCATTATTGTATATCTAATATTTATCCCGAAACCTCGCATTAACACCACCCTATTGTTACATTAATTACGCAATTAAAATTAATTGGGTAACTTCAAAAGGCACATCCCCATCCAGCTGAACTCAGTCAGAGAGCAAGAGTTAGCTCTGGATTACCAAACTATAGTAGACTGGTTTAGTGCATAGGAACGGCTTCAGCAAGTTTGTCTGACACTACCAACACCAACAGGCTAACTGAATAATCCTGACAACTGTGCATACTATAAAAACGTATCTGTCATATAATGGGAGAGACAGAATTTCAATGATAATGTGGTGTACTAAAAATTAAAAAATGTAAAATAAATGTAAACATTTTGATAATAATTCTAAAATATACAAAATTTGAATGGTTTGATACATAACTGCTTATTAACTACTACCTCACAAAATAAATTTGTGAATACATATGTGAAATCTAAAATTAACTGTTTATAAAGACAAAACAAGTTGAAAAAAACTACCAGATGTGTCCCAGGTAGGGATTCATCAAGCGATGTAGCTTGAGTTTTTTCTTAAATACTTGACTTGAAAGCTCAACCTTTTGAAAATTTGATATTTGACTTGACTTGATTTTCGATCTGAACTACTTGACTTGATATCAAGTAAAATCAAACTACTTGATATCACTTGATATCGATCTGTAAAATGCGAATCGAAGCGTTAAAATAGGGGAATCACCGAGGTTACGACAGCAAGCAGGCACCCGATGACTTTAAAACTTTAAAGCCAACCGACACAGAATGGTCGATAATTGAACGAATTTTCCAGTACCGTAATGTTTTTAAGAGTATTCCATCATGTTTGCATTACTATGCTACTCGATGGACTAGATTCGTGGGCTATGGAACTTGACAATAAACCTGATTTAGATGAATCCGGTGAACAGATTATAAATAGTATTCAAGCGGCAAGGGACGGCACTGAAGATATTTTAGAATGGTAGAAAGACACGAATGTATTTTTCCAAGCCTTGCCGCAATGGCCAAAGACTTTTTGCCAACGCCAGCTTCTTCAGCTCCAGTTGAAAGGCAGTTTTCTAGAGCTGCCTTAACTTTTACCAAAACAAGAAATCGATCGCGTGATAACTCCGTTAGAAGTCTTATGTGTCTCAAATCATTGATGGCAAATGAGGATATGATTTTTTTTACTTCCGTCATCGGCATCGATTAGAGTAATCGTAGGCTTTGTCACTGTTTCTCGGCGCCACTCTAGGAACAGCATTGTTAATTAGAAGCCAGCAGTGAAGGCTCAGGTGGGAATTCTTCGCTGAGCTTTTTTTATGGATATTTATTTCTGACTGAAAAAACCAGAAATAATTTTCCGCCTCTAACGAGAATAGAACCCGGGACCTTCCGGTCACGAGCCTTCGACTCTAACCACTGAGCCAACCCACCCCCATTTGAGTTTGTTGTTTTCTATGTATTATTGTCAGAATTCAGAATATTTCGTATTTTCATTTCAAGTTTGTTGGAGTTTTCGTTTTTGGATGATTTTTTTTAATAAAAGATTACATCTTTATATACATAGATTTTTATTGTTGTTGCGTTTTGGCAGTTAATTAGATTAAGATCAAAAAAGAATTATTTTTTCAAGAAAAATCAAGTAGTTTGAAAAACTTGATTTTCAAGTTGCTTGATGTGTAACTACTTGAATTTCGAAAACAAATACTTGACTTGATCTTGACTTGATATCAAGTCAAGTGGCTTGAAAATCAAGTCAAGTCGTGAATCTCTAGTCCCAGGTGCTGAGCCTAAGGTTACCACACATAGGAGACTGTTCACACCGACTGGAGCACAAAGGTGGAGAGTGTCCCAGGATGCCCTATCCATTTCTAGAGACATCCAACCCCCAAACAGCAACTTGCGGTGACTCGCTAATTCTCGGCGTCTGCTCCGTGACCGCTGTCGGAGCTTTTACATAATAAGGCTGCGGACCAATCAAAAGCGACAGAAGTCGTTCTTCCAATCCTCAATTTGAACGGTTCACAAGCAACAGAACCTGAAGTACGCATTGCTAATTCCTTTATAAGTATCAAAACCTTTCAGCCAACCCTTGTATCTTTAAGCAAACGGACTATCATCAGCTTGTTGCGGGGTGAATGATACTCTTAAATGGTAAACATCCTGTTAAAGTATATCAGGCTATCAAAATGTTCATGAGCTGAACCCTTGATATGAAAATAGAGCCTTATCATGGCTCCAGAGCATCCACTGACAGTGAGATCACTTTATAGTCAACATTACTGAAAGTCAGTTTTATTGCTTGGATACGTTACACTGTCGTAAATTACTACCCATTACAGTATACAGTCCATCCAATCTTGTAGGCCGTATATAGAAATAAAAATATAATTTTAGTGTGCCTTTTATGAGCCGCTTCTGTGTAATTTTAATCATCGCATGCACAATTTTACTTTGTTTCTGGTTTCTTTTGGAATGCGAGCACGTCCTGAGAATAATTGCTATGGATTTTTTATGGTTTGATAGCGAGGAATTGTTTGAAACTTTCATGATGTCACGTAACGTCTTGTTTCAAAACAATTCTGTAATACCTTTATACGATTTAGTGGTTTTCGGGTAAAGTAGCTATCTTCGATGCGAATATGGTCATCAAATTGAACCTATACTTATGAAAGCGTGAATCGGACACTGTGATTGAATTGGGTGAAGTAAATACCTATGCTGAAAAACTGCGTCAGTATTGAGTGTTTTTTATGCTTTTTCCAGATACAAAACCTTTTCGTAGCATCAGCTTTAATGCTATGAAGTTATGAACAGGTTTTGCTTATGACCAACATTTGAGTTAAAAGATAGTTGACTCTGCAGAAAGATATCTTAAAAATAGGCAGCTTTCAAAAATCAAGTCAGAAATCGAAAAAAAAAATGTTTTGGCTACATGCGAAAGGATTACAAACTCGGAAGGCATAAAACATGAAATTTGGAGCACCTTGAATCGCGTCATCATCATCATCATAGTCACAATGTCTTAACAGACATGTTGTGAACTCGTAAAATGCATTAAGTCGGAGCTAGAGTATTGCCGACAACAGTATTATCAATAGTTTTGAGAATTCTCATTTTACGAGTTTCTCTTGGGATATCTTTGAGATCTTTAATGCCGTAGCTTCCCATTTGCTTTTTGCATCCTCATGCCGTTGACCAGATGTGTCTACTAGTTCATCCACCTTTAGGGACAATTTCTCACCCCAAGGACAAGAAGGTGTCCTGACTCTTGTCAACTCGTCAACCCAAAGCTGTTGGTTGAGAAGAGGTTACTGCTTATACCGACAGTAGTTCGGTTCCCCTTAGTCGCCTTTTACGACACGTAGGATATACGATGAGACATATTCTAACCCGCCCCCACACGGGTCAACCACTTCCCAAATATGTCTCGTCCGTTCTCTACACCATTTTGAGAAACAATTAGTATTGAAGAAAACGTCTTGTAAGTTCAGTTCGGGCAACGTTTTTATTTTCATTTTATTATTTTGCTGATTACTTCGTCGCCACTGGTGAGACACTTAAAAGCATGTTTCTATCCTTGCCGTGTTAGTAACAGTATATCAAAAAAGTGTTGTTGCAATCAAATAAGGGTCTAGCTGATACGATTATCGAAGCATGATCATAGAAAATTTAAATTTATTTAGTGTTTCTTTCTTTGAAGGAATCAGCGTTAGAGCAGTAGGTAGTTAATTTCATTTTTATGCATCCCAGCCCCCTCCACCAGATTTCTCATCAATTTTACACCTTCCCAATTAAAGCAGCGCTGACATCTAAAACGCCTAAAAACGTAGTTTGTGCAGTTGTCCCGTTTATTGTTTTTTTAGTATTGTTTCACCCCATTGAATTGATTTTTAAATGCAGTATAGAATTTTTGCCCTCAATGAGTTAACTACCATAAAAATTTCCTTTCATAGAGAGACAGAAATCAGCGGCTCAATGTAGATTTCCTAAAACGTCGAAAAAACTCATTTTGCCCGAAATTCGATCTTTTTATCGAGTAGAATATTTCATCCATTTATTCACATGGGAATTAATAAACAAATCTATCTATCGATAGAAATTATTGAGTTTTTAAAAATAATTCTGTTCATTGCGTCATCTGGATTTTTAAAATGTATTTATATTCAATGTTTCTATGAAATTAAACAAATATTTTAATCGCATATATGAAATATACATCATAATTTGTTGTCGCTTGCTATCCTATAATTAGTCAGTTTCATCATCGGTTAATTGGGTACTGCTACTTGAAGCTGGGTCCAAAATAGTTAAAAAATTCAATTATTAAACGACCAAACGATATCATATGTGACATTCGGTGAAACCACTTTTTTAAAAAAATGCTACTTTTTTAAATAACTGTTTTCTGAAAACTGAAAAAGAAGCGAGATACAAAATAAAAAATGTAAGTCTAGGCTTGTGTATCATGATGTACCTAGTCTGTTTGTTTAGTTTTTTGCTCGGATTTTTGTCTTGTCACTTTGGCATTGCACCTGTAGATGGCGCAGTAGTCACTTTCTGTTTAGCAAGTTGTTAATTTTAGATTAGTAAATCCTATAAATGTGGCACATTATTTAGTAAGCTAGTTAACTACGATAAACTGAAAGTGACTAGTGCACTAATTTGACAGGTACAAGGTCTGATCAATAAAAAAAATCCAAGCGAAAAACTGAACATAGACTAGGTACGTCTTGATACACAAGTCCAGATTTACTCTTTTTGATTCTGTACCCCGCTTATTTTTCAGTTTTCGGAAAAAAGTTATTTGAAAAAGTTGTTTATTTTAACAACTTCTATACACAGTTTAAAAAATATATCAACTCAGGACTCATCCTGTATATGAAAACTAATATATTCCCATATCAAAAATTCTTGCCGCATATTTGTTCTCTATCACATAAGTAAGAAATGTGAATTGATCTATCTCGGCTATATTAAACAGTAGCATTTGACAGAAAATCGCATATATTTACATCAGCTCCATTTTACTCTAATGCGAAATACGAATACGTCAGATCATTTACAAAGTTTAGATAGCAATCTAGATTAGCTACATGTCTAAGGGAACATTTACCAGTTGGGTAACTCGATCATTCTCGCAAGACTGCTTCACATGGTCCGCCAAGTGGGCAGCGAATGCAGAATAAGACAAGTCCATGCGCCAACCCATTCCACTGCACGTGTATTGTATTAATCAATAGTAATAAAGACAGGTGCGTTTTTTTTTGACATGTATCTTAAACGCATTACCTGTAATTTTTGAGTAGACAGTTCCAACTCAAGGCCTTATTTCATTATTATCTGATAGTATATTTCTTCACTTGAAGAATGTCGAAAAAATCATCTGAATATTCCAGAAAACGGCAGCGTTATTCAATTTTATATTTGCGTAAAGCGACCGCGGCGGTGAATTGTCGTATGACGTCACATCACATGAATCGTTCGCTGCAGCCACAGTCGGGAGCCGGAACTCCGCTATGCATACGCTGCGTTGTACGGTGTGCGACATTTAGACTTTAGTGGAACGGCGGAATGCTTGTTGTAACGGGCAGATCTAGGCAGATGCCAGTATATTTTTGAAGTATGGAGAAAGGTTACGTCCGTGGTGATTCTAATAATCTTCCTAAAGTGGATCTCGACATAATTATGAACTACATAACGGAAATCCACACAACTCATTTCCGTCGGTCTATCCGTCTGTCGGTCTGTCTGTACGCGTTTTTATAGCCACGTAGTCTCAGTAACCGCTGTATGAATTGTTATCAAGTTTGGGCAGCGATATGCTGTTGGGGTAGTAGTAGGTAATGTGCCTATAAGTTTGAAAATCGGTGCATGGGCGGTGGAGTAATTAGCAAAAAACCAAAAATTTTGAATATTCCTCAAACTTTGTTTTCAGGCGTTTTAGACGTTCCTGATCATTTTCTATTTTTTTTGGGTATAGAGGTGATATTGGGGTGGTTGGGGGTGGGGGGTTGTAAAACTGCAAAATTATTGTATTCATAACAGGCCACTAACCTGTGAAAGAAAGGCCTAGCGTCAAAATACACTTTTTTTGGTGCATCCGAACATTACCTTGGCTGTTACGGAAACCAAGGGACTAGGAAGGGTGTAACAAGGAAACTATTAGATTGATTTCAATTAAATTTTCACACAGTATTACTACCGCTGCGAGGATGGAAAATCTTTATGATTTTTGAAAATCGTGTCAGCGGCAGCGCAGCAATAATAGAAAAACTAAAAACATAGAAACAGCACAAACTTCGTTTTTAGGCGTTTTAGGGATTTCGTGATCATTTTCTACTTTTTTGGGTGGGGGTGAAATTGGGGTAGTTGCGGGGGGGGGGTGATAAAACTCAATTTTTTGTATTCATAATAGGCTATCCATTGAAATATCTGTTTGATGTTTTTATGGTGGTATTAGTACACCTGAGTACAATGCAATATTTATAGTTTCTCGGTCTGCTAGACATATTCTAATAATACGAGTACCAATAAACTGCAGTGTATCGTTTTGTCACCGTCGGCGTCGCCTTACCCTACTGAAAACAAGGAATAACAACATGAACGAGGAGGCCGGCGGCGGCGCGGTGGCTTGCGGGAGCGGCATCCTCGACAGGGCATACACAGGCTTGCGTTGAGTCGTGTGACGTGACAGCTGCTTCGCGCGGAGGATACGGCGATTCAAACTTTGGAGGTCTATAACTTTTCTATTAATGGAGATAATTACAAAATTTTTTCGTCGTTGTTCTCTAACTCATTAGGACTATCTGATTAAATAAAATTTGAAAAAAATGGAAACTTCCTCATTCTGAGAAACGTTTAAGGGATATATTAGGATCCCAAATCGGACCCAAGTCCTGCGAGCTTGGCAGTATAAATCCTATGTGCGAATTATATAATATAGATAGACTATAGGCTATGGGTCAAACGAAGTGAGGTAATAGAGGACAACATGCAGGGTGAGTTTTTAGTACCGGCTCGGTCGATAACTCCACTATTGTAGAAGATAGCGAAAAAAGTTGTACATAAAAGTTGTAGCCACGGATATGCTCTTGCTCAGAAAATATTTTGATTTATACAGGGTGATCCATAACTACGTGGTGAAACAAACATATATTTTTTAAATGAGACACCCTACATATTATCCCATTTTTAGATTCTACTAATAATTTCTTTTCTCGCAATATAAGGTATTATAACATTATACAGGGTATTTCAAAAGTTATGACCATTTTTATATCCAAATCGCTGTCAAACGAACGTACTGTATATCGAAAAGTAATGAATCAGAAATTATTTTTCGGGTGGCATCCCAAGTATGTCGCACCGCACGTTGTCAAGTCTCATAGTGAGTTTCAGGGCAGGGTGGTAAAACCAATTCCCATGACATTGCATTTTCAAAACCAACAATACTCAGATACCAAGATATCTTTTTATAAAACTTGCGAATGTGTCTGATTTGCATCACGGAAACATTCGGCATTCCGAAAATTACTGTGTTCCAGCACATTCAACTGCACTATTCTAAAAATCATTTTCCCACACCGCGTCTAGGTTTTGTAATTTTTTACCTGTGTATGTTGAAGACTTGCCATGTATTCCGAAAAAGGACCAAAATCTATTTGCGTTGCTTTTTGTATTCATCTTTATTTTGTTTGGGGGCTCTATGGAACAGCAACCTGTTTAAATACCGCCCCCCTTATTACATACAATTTGTAAACTATATTTTTGCGAGGAAAAGAACCAATAAAGATACCATAATTATGGCAGAGTTCCTCAAAGGAAAATAACCGACAAGCTCTAGAAAACATTGAAACTCCCTGTATACAACCGGCTTCACATGGATTGCAATTATAATCTCACGATAGATGCAAAAAATCAAAAAGCGGTAAATTATACAGTTTTGTAAGCTATCAAAGTGAATGGTGCGTAAAAGCGATTAAATCATAAAAGGCTCTTGATTTGTGGCACCAATTTATAGCCTCTATGTTATCGCGCGACATACTAAAATAGCACCATTCTGATAGTGGACCCCTAACATCGGTTCCTTACTGAACGCTGAATGAGATGAATAATTATGGTTAACAAGATATGCGATGTAATGGTAATTGTATGCTAACAATAATACTGGCTGGATCATATATTCAACTGTCGCAAACTAAAATGTTTCGACGGAATGCTTGGAATTCTTTAGCATTGATGCAGAAGAGCGTCTCTGCTTACATTCAAGGAATTTAATTCGCACTGCCTGGTTTTAGTAAAAAGTAAAAAGATAGGATGCATTGTATGCATGCATGCATCAAAAATCCATCATTAATGATTCAGACGTATTCTCAATATCATCATCATAGTCACAATGTCGTAACAGACATGTTGTGAACTCGTAAAATGCATTAAGTCGGAGCTAGAGTATTGCCGACACGAATATTATCAATAGTTTTGAGAACTGTAGCTCGCCATCGTTCGCGATTTACTGTCAGTTCAGTGGCGCTCTTGATACTCATATGTAGCAACTGTTTCGTCGTATCTACCCAGCGTGTAGGGGAACGGCCACGGCACCGCCCACTCGGGGCGTGACCCTGAACTACAAGTTTCTCCATATTATCGCTTCTGTGAATATGTCCGAAGAATGTAAGCATTCTCGTCGACACAATGGAGGATAGTCTCTTTGGATTACCGAGCTCATCCAGTATGGAAACATTAGTTGGATGGGCGGTATAAGGAATTCTCAGCATTCTCCTCCACGTCCACATTTCAAAAGCATCTATGCGAGCTCGATCTGCCTTTATAACAGTCCAAGTTTTCGAGGCATACAAAAATGTGGAGAACACGAGAGACTGAACCAGTAACATTTTGGTAGCTTTAGTGATGTTATGGTCACGCCATATTTTAGTAAGCTTCGTCATGGCCACCCGTGCCTGTTGAATGCGCCGTCGAATCTCATTCTCACAGCGACCTGAATTGTCGATCAAAGAACCGAGGTACACAAAACTTTGAACTACCTCACAACGGCCTATTGACTTTATTTCTCGATGATTGTCTTGCTCTCTATCTACGATAATAACCTTGGTCTTGCTGTAGTTAATACCAAGACCATATGCTGCACTGTATTGTTCTAAAACATTGAATAGAGCTACTAGTTCTTCCTGAGAAGCAGCAATAAGGCTTGTATCGTCAGCAAATCTTAAGTTAGATATTTTGCTTCCGCCAATAGTTATACCGCCATTCCAGTTGTCCAATACCCATCTCATCACAAATTCAGAGTAAATGTTAAATAACATCGGAGATAATACGCATCCCTGACGAACTCGTTTTCTGGTTGCTGTTTGAACAGACAAGTTACCATCAATTCTTACACGAGCTGAGCTAGACCCATAGAGTTGCTGTATGAGCAATACTAAGTGCTAAGGGACTCCCATGGAGATAAAGATTTCCCACAGTTTAGGCCACTTTACGTTATCAAACGCCTTAGAATAGTCCACAAAGCAGATAAAAATCGGAAAATAATGCTCTCTGGCTTTTTCAATAATCTGTCTTGAGTTTAAGATCTGTTCACGCGTACCGTGTCCTCTTACGAAACCTGCCCGCGCCTGAGAAATTTGCCAGCCAATAAAACCCTCCAAATGAGACTGTAAAATATATGTATAGTAGAACCTTGCTTGCATGAGAGATTAACGAAAGTAGGCGATAATTGCCTGGATTTGTTGGAGATCCTTTTTAATGAAGTGGAACAAAAATGGATGTGCACCATTCATCTGGCCAAACACCGGAGGACCAGACCCTCTTACAAATATTATATAAAAGATAGATGCCGTCTTCACCCAAGCATTTTAATGTTTCGGCAGAAATATCAATATACTATTTTTTATACTGGGGAAAATTTCTATAGCCCTTATCCGTCGACAATCCTTGATGACATTTTTCCATCGGCCTTTCCGGGCCGAAGTGTAAGACCATCCTCACTATAAACCCATAGGTCGTCCAGTAGTTGACGCACGGTTTCTGTAATGCTGGCAAGCTTTGGCAAACCAAGAGGAAGTTATTTATTGACAAATCCAGGCTCGCTACTTGTAATAATTATGAATTTTCTAAAATCTGTTTACAAGGTATAGTGTTTTTTCATATTTCGGTTAAACAAATTATCAGTTGATGTTGAAGTTGCCACAAATTATTTTTAATTTTTTTTGTGATCGCGAAAATTTTCGATTTTGAGATAACACGCTTTTTGGGCGTTTTATGATGTCTACATAACGAAAATCCATGTCACTCATTTCCGTCGCTCTGTCTGTCGGTCTGTCTGTCTGTGCGCGTTTTTTTGCCTTGTAATCTCAGTAACCGCTGCATGGATTGTAATGAAATTTGGGCAGCGATATGCTGTGGGGTCGTAGTAGGTAATGTTCTTATAATTTTGAAAATCGGTGCATGGGTGGCGGACTAATTGGCAAAAAACAAAACAATTTAAATATTCCTCAAACTTCGTTTTTAGGTGTTTTAGAGGTTCCTGATCATTTTCTACTTTTTTCTAATAATAGCCCTTTTATTTTCTTTGATTCGGTATTCTATACTGGATTTTCTAAAATCTTCGATCATGCGTTGTGATAGGTGTAGTGTGCCCATTATGTATGGAATAGTATATATAGTATATAGTAGATAATGATTTTATAAGAAAAAATATATAACAGTTGCATAATATCATATTTCTCATAATACGGCAGAATTTATTCGTTTTTGTTTCAGAAAACAAATGAGTAAGGAAAATAAATAGATATTTTTAAATGGTAATATCCCTTTCATTAGGCTCATTTTTTTCAGAGGCATAACATATCCGTACTGAAATATAAGAAAATGTTTCAAAAAGATTGAAAACTTTATTAGATCAATAACATTAATCTAGATATCTGAGATCTGTTAGTAGGCTAGTAAATCCGACAAAAACTTGTCATATGTCAATACGTTTGACAGTGTTAATAAGTTTGTCATCGAAAATCAGCAATGCTTCAAACACAGAATTTTTTATGATTTTTATTATATTCCGTTACGGGCTGGGAATCGAGCACAAGTAGAGGCATGTGAAATTTTCTATGAGTGGCATCCAAATCGATAACCCATCACCCAGCCAGTAGTTAAGTGGTTAACAAGACTTTGAATCGGTTCAGAGACACAGGGATCTACCGAATGTTATTGTAAGATAAACTAAATAAAGTCTTCAATTTTTTTACATATTTTCTTGGATTTGGGTACTAACATGTTATGTTATTGAAAAGATCACATCAGCCTAATGAAACGGTATATTGCCAATTAAAAAAAAATGTATTTCGTTACTCATGTTTCTGAAACAAAACAACTGAATACTGTCGTATTATGGAAAATACAACATTAAACAACTTTTATGTAAAAAATTGGTATGCTGACGGCTCGTCCTTAAGGGGCTAGGGTATAGCGCGCGAACTTGAGAATCCAAGAAAATACTTATTCTCGTGTTAGCGCAAGTATGTATGTCTAAAATAAAATTAGAGAGGTCCTAAGGTCGCCTTGCGATACTGCTGACGGCCGACCGCCACGAAGACGATTTCGTGTCGAGGGGAGCTGACAGGGACCGGCCGGTGGCCTACTGATAGTGTGACGTTACCTTTAAACTTAAGTAATGATTCAAAAAACAAATTGAAGAAGAAAGATTGCACTAGGTCAATTCGGTGGCCTTGTTTATATATCGTGTTTGGTTGTTAAATTACAGACATTTGAAGAATGCATGATTTTGCATTGCGAGTTTTTTTGCACACTAATAAACCTTCTTTTTAAAAAATCGCTCCAATTGTCCTCCATTAAGATCTTAACTGTTACCCTCTGAAATGTTATGTATGTAATTTGAAAAACAAGTGAATTGTGGGCGTACTTGCGAATCCGTGTTTTACATGCCAAATACATTTATGTATAAATGTGTGTACCCAGGCCCCTTAAGATGTATGCGATGCGTTAAGTACTTCTTGAGTGAAACGTAGAGAATCTGTGTTTTGGTCTTTTAAAGAGTGGTATGATATGAACGAGGCACATACCGCACATCTTGTATTACTAGGGACACAGCCGCTGTACCCGGCCTGATACCCGGTCGGGGAATGGTTTTCAATTCCTGACTCGTATTAAAACAAAGACTGTATAGCTAATCGTCCATACATTGGTAACCAAAATAAAAGATATCTCATATAAATATAGGAAACGAAAAATATTAATTAACAAATCAGTCCTAAAAAATTAAAATACATTTTGAGATGTAAAAAAGTATAAGTAAATAATAAGATTGTTTATAGTACTCAAAATTTAGAATTGGTAAATTGTCATGGAGAAATATGGGTTTTTCACCATTATCTGGTAACAATCTATTCCTTTCCTATTCAGATACATTTCCAGCTACAGAGAATAGCTGTTCACTAAATATTGTTGAGGCTAGAGCAAATAAAAATGTATTAGCCGTCAAAGCTAGGTTAGGAAATTCGTTTTTATTAGTTTTTCACCATTCAAGGGGAGACGCTTTCCTATCAATTATGTCCATCTTTAGGTACAGCTCCATTTAAAATTTTATCTTAATCAGAACTATTTACTGCCTCCACAGGTATATTTGCTCGAGACACCATATCTGAGAAGCTATGCCAAACTGACTTCTCTGAGGTCATTTTTGATTTTTTTCAGGAGTAGGGGGTAAATGGCTTATTGGTACTTCGTCACTGTCATAATAAAATCCCGAACAACTAGAAATGTTATCTCCGTTATCATTTGGCACAGTAAGATCTGATAAAAAATGTAGAATATACTCTTCCACAGAATTGTGCTGCAGCACGCGTCGCAGGAGGCTTAGTGATCAACACTGCTTAGTGTAATGAGTACCGTGGAAAGAGAGATAAATAACGGAAGATGACAACGACGGACCAACGGGAAGAAAAAATCATTAATAACACCCGGCGAATTACATACAATTCCCCGGCTGGGTACCCGGCATATTAAAAAAATCGGCGATTGCAAATTGCAGCGGCTGGTTATTTTTCCATTTCAGGTAAACATGTAAATTGCAGCGGACGACCCTCTGTTAGGGATAGATGAGATAGTAATTACTTATTACTAATTTGACATGTTTATGCAGTGTTGAATGCATATTTGCTGACGGTACTTTTCAGTACTGTAAAAAAATCTTCACGCAGCAGTTTACAGCTGTTTACAATCCATGGACTAAAGAATGAACATTACATTCCATCGGTTTTCATATTGTTAAAAGATAAGTTATTAACATCTTATGAAAAATGTTTTGCTATTCTCAAAAATATTTGTTGTAAACAGTTTAAATTTAGAACCAACAACTGTAGTCATATATTTTGAAAAAGCAATAGACACTGCAGTAAAAAATGTTTGGCCTGAAGTTCAGATTGTTCGGTGTCGATTTCACTTAGGTCAAGCGTGGTGGCGTAAAATTCTAAGTCTAGGTTTAGCGAGTGAATACAAAAATTTGACCGATATTGGTAAATGGTTAAAATATACATTTGGCTTACAATTTCTGAATCCTAACGAAGTAAGTGACGCTTATGCTTTCGACTTGGCAGGAATTCAGCCTGCTGATGCAAGGGTGTTTTTATATGCAGACTATTTAGTCGGAGATTATATATCGGGGGATTCTGAGTTTCCTCCAGAAATTTGGGCAGAACACTGCCAACACATCTCCCACTACCAATGCCTGCCAATCATTTCATGCGCACTTTAATAGAGTTTTTTTATAACAGCCATCCATCATTGTTTATTTTTGTAGAGTCTTTGATAAATACTCAAACAGACACATACATTAAAATGAATAGTGTCAGAATAAAGCACGCTCCAAATGCAACAACTAAAAAGAAGCAAGATTTTTTGGATCACTTAACAGAAGTAGGTAAGTAAATGCCACCAAATTGTTGCTTCAGATAAAAATGAACTTGACCTGTCACATAATATTACTTTTATATAATATTTTGCTATACAAATCCAAATTAATTTTTAGAATACCTCCAAACAGGTAGACTAACGCTAATCCACCCCCTGCGGCGACGCCGATAAGCCGATAAAGGATCCTCGCTCCAATTTTCAACATCTTTTATGGTCACATTTAAGATTTATAAGATTATACCCTAACCGCGGCTGCAATTTGGATCCGACCAAAAAAGTTGTTCCCGGTGCATCCCTAGTATTTACCTAAGAGGTGAGATTAAGAAAGTTGCCGATGGCCTAAATAAGCCTAATCTGACTTATTTATCTATTTTATCGTTTGCATGTTTTCCAAACCAGTCAGAGCACCCGTGCATTTCCATGCCACTAGTCACGTCCACAGAAAGCTATAGAACACCTGAATATCTATTTAAACACACTCGTTTGCTACTGATAACATTCTAAAAATAACAACTACCGGCCATTACCAATCATAACCGCAGGTGTGAATTCATAAAAAGAAAAATACTGATTGCAGATCATTACAAGTCAGTTTGGCATTTGAAATGCCTAGTTTCTATCTAGGCTAGAACACAAATAACGATGCCGTATTTTACGTTTTATTGGTTCAAGTGTACGGAAAGCGAATGCATTTCGCTTCGATACACCGCGCACCGCATGTAGAGCATGCATGTGCAATGGATGCAGTATTTTGTGTACATTATTAAAAGAACTTGTCGGGAATATTGATGTATCCGCACTCATTTTCTTTTTGTTCTTGGGAGAGCCAGTTTCCCAATGACCAGTTTGAAATGTCAGCTTTGTAGCCACCTGTCAATGTCAGTGTTTACAATGTCCTTTGTTACAGATTTACAGGCTGTTACGTGGATACAGCAATTTCGTTAATATAAATACATATATTTCTGAAACATTTTGAACAAACCTATATATACATTTGTACAATAATAGCATAATTAAATGGGTAGTCTAATGGCCATATGTTGGTGATGTGTTTGCTATATGGCCATAGGGTATTCATATGAAAACTTCTCATCCCAGATTTCTCGAAAACCACCGATTAAAAGAAAAAACGTCGGGACACGTCAAAAGATTTGTCAAGGGGACAACTTTTTAATCAAAAATTACTTCACGCCCTTGTACCCTCTGCCTCCCAGGATCACACCCTTAACAATTATCCAGGGGTATCCAATGATATCTTGTTTCAAAGGCATGTCAAAGTCCTTTATTTTGACGTTTGATTTTTTTAAATCGGTTTGCCCGCAATTGCAACTGCATTTTTAGAAATTAGCTCTGCTGTGTGGTCATCGTAAACTGATCCGCGCAGCATGAGGAATAGGAGCGGGAGGTCCCCTCAGGTAGTGATCGTGAGGTTATCCCTCGGGTAGCGATCGTCATTATCATGTCGAGTCTAAAAAGGGATAGAAGACATCAGTATAACAGGGACATTAAATACCGTCTGCCACGATTATCCAATCCTGATGCTGGACCGTCTTTAAGGTGGGGAATAAAATCTGCTGTTGCCGGTTGTAATTATAAGTTATATGAAGTAGATAAATACGATATTAAGTGAATATAAATTATTTGCCGTTTCCTTTATATATAAAATAAAACAAGTCATAAAATGAGGAAATAGGATGGAATTATTAAGAGTTATGGCAACCAACGTCCTTACTCCTTTCATCGATTTCTTTTTGCTAGTCAATTTAAGTTGGTCACACCTTTTTACTCAAAGGACCTTCACTACCTGAAAGATCAGAAAGAAGTGGATGTCCTCCATATTATTACATGATCAATGTTCTGTTTTAAATAATAACACCGAAGCTGTTAGAACAACAAAGGCCTCCGCGTTAAACTTTCAGTGGCGGATTTAGAGGGGGGGTATACACCCCCCCTCCTAGACTCTAAAGGAAATGTGGAAATATATTTCTATAAATAGCAAAATTTAAAAGTTTAGAACTTTTGTTTTTTCTAAATTTCTATTATCTTCAAGTGCGTTTGTCAACAAAGCAAACGCGAAGTCAGAGACAAATAGGCGAACTTGATAGGTGAGAGGTGGGTCTACCCCCTCCCTAGAAGAAATCCTAAATCCGCTCCTGCAATCTTTACCAGTTATGACTTCCGTCACTTTTGACAAGCCATTTTCAAAAGTAATTAATTTTGGTAACATCATCAATTTGCTGCGGTTTGGGAAGTGAGAGACTTTTCTGTCACAGTTACAATTTCGAAATTCCAAAATCATTATTAGAATGTATGTATCTAATAACCTACAATATCCATTTTACTCGAATTAAATCTATCTGCATCAAGAAGACACTTAAATGTATGATCCAACGTGTGTTTTGTATAGTCGGTAATATAATAAGTAATCTAGATTAGTGTGAATAGACCACCGTTCAACTCAAATATGATCCAGCGTGAGTATTTAGAGCTCAGTGAAAATAAACACAATGTACAATTCATTTAAATATTAAATCCATCTCCATCGAAAAACCCTTTAATTTGCGATTCAAAGTTTGCGTTCCTATAGTCGGTAGGTGACATTGAAGCGTAAAAGAAGAATGCTTCTGGAAATAAGTCTACAGAGTACATTCTTTATATGCACAGCTGCATTAAAATGCATTTGGCATTTGAAAATGCACGGTATTAAAAATATAAAGTCGATGAACAACAATATACAGTGTGATCTAGCAAACCTGTCGTTTTTCAATAAAAAGTGTCCAATAATTTTGGCTGGAAATTGAAACCGCAATTCGATGCACGAAATATTTATCAATATATACCATTTAAGTTGAATATCACTCTTGAAAGTTTCCATCCAAGTTGTTATCAATGCAAAAAATACTAGCTTCGTCACCTTAACTATCGATTGTTGGCACTTCTCTTATTATGTCCTTCAAATTCGCAACGTTTGCAATAGTATACGCACAACAAGACGTAGTAGATCATCTCATTTGAGCAATTGCGATATTTTCCCATGAGGGCACATCCAATCAGAAAGTATAATTATTAATAGTAAGAATAATATAGTTATGCAACAACAGGGGAAATAATCTTTTCGGTCTTTTATTCGGCTTTAAATGATTGACTTTGAAGTTCATAAATCGGAGTTTGAATTATCTCTGTATTCTTTGTTTTTCGTGGTTACCCTGCCCCACTGGGTCAATTTGAAAGCTTACACCATTTTCATGTCCGCTAAGGCAGTTAATTAGTATCTCCAAGTTCCTTGTGTAACGGACGGGTCTTAAGAGAACAGCATATCACCATTGCAATTTTTTAGAGCAATTTAAAAACAACAATTTTTTTAGTTAAAATATTAGTCTGGGGTGGTTCTGATAATCTTTCTAAAAAATTATCTGCTAGCAACCCATTGATTTTAAAAAATATAACGGCGTTATCTACTACGATCACACAGCAGATCTCACTCCAAATTTTATCAAAATTTGTGCATCAGTTACTGAAATTACGTCTTGACAAAAATGGCGATCTCAAGGAACATTAGCATATCATCATACCGCTCTACAAATTATGTCAAAATCAGTTTAGCGACTCCTGACAGTAGAAATGTACAGACAATATATGGAGTTTCTGGATCACCAGAAATAACAAATTTCGTGGCTATCGTTATTTTAAGTACCTATACGCAGTGATAAGAAATAGGTAAATGGTTCCATTAACGATAAAGGAGTTATTTACGGTGAATGCGGATAACAGTTTTTGCCATTATTTTTGGCTTAGAACAGAAAATGTTTTGCACTCGACAGTGGATTGTACAGTTCTGTGCTTTGAAGTTTCACTTTCCACAATTCCACCCATATTTAACCTCAAATACATATATGGTAGTCAATATTCTTCTGGAAAAATAAAAACGAGAGTAAACTCTTCCAATAATATTTTGGAAGATTTCATCCATAATCAATAAGATAATCATGATCGTTTAACGCTTTAAGGCCTGATTCTATCAACACGGGCATTTTAACAAAGGTTTTGACCAATCAGAGCAGCTCATTCAAAAACTTGCATCTGTCAAAGTTCTCTGAAAATTATTGATTTCTCTTGAAATTTACTTCAAAAAGGTTAAAAAGACATGCTTTATATATAATCGACCATTGTGAACTCTCTAGTATCTTTTCAACTCTGATTTTCTATCTTAAATGGGTAAAAAATCAGATTCCACAAAACCGATATATTTGATCACTGGATTAAATGTACTGTTAATTTAATGATGATGATGACAAGAAATTCAAATTCCTGCATTATTTTGATAAAACAATAATTTACCATCGATAATAATTATAAATACCTCCAATATACCTTTGTAATATAGTGAAAAAGGGTAAAAATAATATTTTATTGCATTTCACAAAGCTATTATAGACACACACGATGCAAGCATGCATTACTGTTAATGTTATATATCTTACTGGCCCAAAAAGTCATTCTTCTCTAGCAGAAGTTAGCACTATCGTAAATAACATTAGCGAGGATGTTCGTTATTTTCCACGACATTTTAATAGATCGAAAGACTCCCTAATAATTGACTGACATACGAACAATTACTGACATCGGTTTTCGTGGTGCAGATATACCTACAATCTTAAAAAAACGTAGCGAAATCGAAAATGTTCGCGTTCATCTATGGTAAGGGACGTAAAACCTCATGCCTATCACTACTTACTTACACTACTACTATACTTATTTGGAAAATTGTCGATAATACGCATATAGGAGAAATTGCATCGGGTATGAAGACAAAAATGTTAGTGCTTTTGTTGTGGTAATCAAGAAGTTTGCGCGTGATGGACAAGCACCTTTGTACTATGCAGAAATATCACTAAGTATGACCAGCAATGTTTGTGGGAATAAAATTAAATTAAAATAAATTAAATTTGAATTACTTAAATTTAAAAAGTTAAAAACGGTAACTGGAACTTCTCACGAACTAGAAAAACATCAAATGTTCCCGAAGTCTGGTGCCTACTTATTCCCGAAATGATTCCAATAACTGTACTATATTCGATTCGCGGGCAATTAATTGTGACTTTTCCCAAGGTCTTCTCAAAAGAGACCTTATTGGGAAATCGGCCGGTGACTTTTTTAATCAACGGGAATATTTTTTAATTGCAATACGCGGTTATACTGTGAGAAGCGAGACAAAACAACCGTTATTTCCTGCGAGTGTTTATAAGCTATAATTTCCATTGATATGCAGTATGACCATCCATACACTATGGGTACATATATTATACACGTCTGGTCTAGGTACCATGAACCTCAATAAGTAGTTATTCGGCCACAGATAGAGAATACGACTCCCTATGTTTCTGTAATGTTGAAAACGTGTCGAAAAGTGGCTACATACATTATGTAGTCCAGGCTTAAAGGTGAACTACTACACATGCTGCACTGCTAGTCGCTGGCAGTTTCATTAGTCAGGCACTGTGAGACGATAATAGGATAATGAGTGGCACTTTACAGTTTACTTGTTCATCCAAAAAAACATTTGCTGGAAGGTAAACCTTGCTGACGTGATGGCCATCTCTGTAGCTTTTAGAAAAGTACGAAGAAGAAAGAAATATTTTTTTTAATAAGTGACATTATTGGCAGCTGTACCAGGACACAACTTTTGTTTTTTTGCGATGGCAAAAGGGTCAGGATTAGAAACAATAAAAAATGTTCATCGGCTTGTTGAAGTTTTTGTAATAAATCAGAACGTCTCACGTCTTGCAAGGATGAAAAGGAGGCTAGTACGTTAAATATATAATCAATATAGTAATCGCACTTTTTGGTACCTAATCGGTAATTTTATTAGTAGCTAATTACATTTTCGAGAAATAATTAGTAATCGATTACTTTTTTGATGCAATCGTCCAATCTCAGGCACCGCCTGGCATTGCTGTTGATACCAAAATTCTAAGCATATTTGGATGTCTTTTTGCAGGGAGGCACCAGTCCACAAAACTGGGATTTTCTGTTTATATAGGCCTTCCCCTTTGATGCAAAAACGATCCAAGCCACTACGTTGTTTCTAACATTGTCCAGGACTTGGCAAACTACTTGAGAAAAGTAGGGGAGTATAACTATAACTAAACGCCACACTTAACAAAGAGGGAAGTAGTTAAATATCAAAAAAGTATAATTAGAATACCTAAAGTAGTTAGCAATGAGTGGTTAACTATGTACTTTTTGAATTACTTTTTTCGAAAACTTTATGTTAATATAAAGTAATCGAGTATAAATACTTGGAGAACAAAAGTATTTAGAATACAACTACTTTTATAAAAAAAAGTAGTTAATTATGTAGTTAGCTACTGTCCAGCTCTGACCCATCTATTAAGTAGAGCTAACCCAATGAGTGGGTTGAGTAAGTGATTGCTGTAAGTAGTATATTGGTTTAATATTAATGTATTAAGAAACTTTGTTTTTGGGATGAGTGTTTTCTGCAAAAAGTCATTCATTCTTGTTTAGCTGATACTGTTAAAAAGAGGGCATCTAGAGAACCTGCTTAATAATTATTTGTCTATCCCAGCAAAGAAGCAGGTAAATGCTATCTTCCTAATTCTAGATGGTTTGTTATCGGAGACCTCATAATAAATATACTGGTCTTCTTCTGACATCTGAGTAACTATAGGGTGCCCCAGTAAGAACGATAGGAAGGAAAAGTTAAATGAAACAACAAAGGTTTGAGATATCAAATTGGTTTTGGCTTTAATTTGAAGCTACATCCATGACATTATGTATGGAATAGAACATCATTCAAATGTCCGCCTCGGGCTCGCTGGCAGTGCTTCAAGCGGTCGGTCCCATTTCGGATGACATTTTTGAGCATTTGCGGCGTTATGGCGTTAATGGCTATCGAATATTGTTTTCGAGGGCATCCAAAGTGGCTGGTTTGTTGCAGTAGACCAATGATTTGACGTACCGTAAACATGGGCTACTTTGGCCCTAACGTCCTTCTTTGGCCCAAATGAAAACAAAACAAAATCGTACTCTATAAACATATTTGTGACTGTATTTAAAATTCTTCCGGCTCATTCCGCTAGGTAGCCGCACTATGTAGGCTGTCCAGTGGTTCCTTTGCTGTCCACTAGAAAGCAGCATTTATAGTTGTTTGACTAGTGAAACCACGTGCAGTCTTTACCTTCCAAACTTCCATTTACAAAAAACGTATTTCTCGTTGAACAAATCTGGTAAGTACCCCCTATCAAACACTTTTCCTTTCTTTAAGCCGTACTGTAGTTACAACACTGTTAAACTCAACAAGTTTTTTTATTTTCATGTTTTTTTAAAGCAGACCCGATAATCTATAAAAAACGTCCTACTTTGGCCCAACCTTTTTTTGGGCCAAAACCTATAATATTAGGTTATGAATTGCCACAAAATTTTATTTGCGTATTTATATTGCGTATTCTCGTTATCAGCTTGTTCAGGATGCTGTAAAATACTTCCTGGAGGCCCAATATACACTGGCTATAGCAACGAACAACTTCTAACTTGTCTAGAAGCAATCAGATCTGGTGATATGACGTAAAGGCAGGCTGCTGATCATTTCCAGATACCCCTATAAAAAACAAGTTGAAAAATTTGTTTCCAGGTTCACCAGGCTATCCGACAGTTTTTTCGCAAGAAGAAGAACTAGCATTCTCTATGAACTAGATTTAAGATTCATCATAAAATCTTATTTGACTAGGCAATGGAAGACTGTGCAGTGTTTTTGCAACTATGTTCCAGGGCGTGACTGGGTCAAATCGTTTCTAAAAAGACACCCTCAACTGACTGTCAAGTTTTCGTCGAACATCAAAAGAAATCGTACTCAGATTCATGAACAAATCATCACAGACTACATTGAAAGTCTGAAAAGGGTAGTCAGAGATGTTTCACCTAATAACATTCATAATTATGACGAAACTTGATAACATTTGATAATATAATCTTCGTTGAAGAACCCTTTCTAGTTAATATCCAAGTCCTTTTTTGTCCATACCATTTGTATCATGCTTTTAATGCCAAAAATTGACTTGGGCCAAAGTTACCCTAATCGCAGGATAACATTGGCCCAAAATTTAAAAAAATATATCAATTCAAAAAACATTTTATAAGTAAAGAAAGGATTACTAATTAGAATGTAAGATATTATAGTTGTAAAAAAGATTGCCAGAAGTTCTGGGCAGTGAAAACAACAGTTTCTAGAGAAAAGTACATACAATAATTACTGAAAAGTTGGCCAAAGTAGCCCGCGTTTACGGTACCCCCAAAGAAAATAATCGAGAGGTGTCAAATCACAATGATCGCGGTGGCCAGTCAATAAACGCTCGCCTAGTGATGATCCAGTCGCCAAACTTCTGTCGAACAGCTTCGAGCATTGCGGCGTTTGTGTGGCTCGTAGCTCCATCCTGTTGGAACCAAATATCGGTAATATCGATGTTGTCGAGCTCTGGCCACAGAAATTCTTCCAGCGTTGCTCAGTAGCGTGGCCCATTGGTTGTAACGGTGTCTCCTTCCTCATTTCAAAAGAAATAAGGACCGATGATGCCGCCATGCCAGAATCCGCACCACACATTCAATTTTTTCGGGTACTGGACCACTTCTTCGGCCATTTGTGGATTGTTCACAGCCCAGTAACGACAATTCTGCTTGTTGACACAGCCACTGAGGTAAAAATTGGCTTCGTCTGGGAAAATGATTTTTTGGCCAAAATGAGGATCTTCGTCCAAGATTTGTAGCGCCCAATTTGCGAACTCACGGCGACGGCCTATGGTCGTCCGGCTTCAATTGTTGCGTCAGCAGGATCTTATACGGGTGCAGGTCCAAATCCAAACGCAAATCTCGCCGAGTTGTTTCTTGGGAGAGGCTCAATTCCGCGGCTCGGTGTCGATACGACAAATTGGGGTCGTAGTGAACACTGGTCGCTACGGCAGCGATATTTTCTTCACGTCGACCAGTTCGCATTCGGGTTGGTTTCTTTAGGTCCAGTAGAGTGTAATCACGCTCAAACTTTTCCACGTTGCGCCGAATTGCCTGCTCACTGAAGGACTGAAGCCATGATGAGGGCCGAGTTCACCTCGAAATGCGCGTTGCGTATTTACAATTGAGCCCGAATTTCCGTAGTACTTTTAATAATTTCCAAACTATCGGTAAGCATGAAACGATCCATGATGAATTGTCAAACCTTACTGAATATTTTGACAGCTATATGACGTTTGTACCTTTAACAGCTGTCTAGATATCCCTATTAGAAAACCTATCACTTCTATTGGGGCACCCTATACTTTGTGATATCCCGGCTGTTCGGTCAAAGCAAGCATCCATTGTGTGAGTACACTGGCCATAACACGGCACCGGTTGTACACGTGTAACGTCATTACCTGGTAATTTCAGCATTCCGGAGTAGCCACAGTATATCGCGATGCAATTAGCAGATATCAGGTGTATAACCTTCGACTTCATAAATCCACGGTTTAGCTTCATTTCCGTGGAAATAATGATAAAAGACTAGTTGGTTTACGAGCTTTCGCGGAACGCAGCGCACCGTCTTCGCATAAACGTTACTGCCCCTGAATAAATAATAATAGACGTTGCCGTGAACTTTCAGCTTGTTTTTCGCCAGGCGGTTTTATCTAGCTTGTCAATTTTAACGGAAACGATATATAATATATACCCCCCCTGATAATAACACAAAGCGAAGGTGGACGGTTAAAAAGGATAGTTCTATCTAAAACATTATTGTTAAGTGGCTTGACTCAGTATTGTAGAAGTGAGTATATGAGCTGTTTACATTTTTTCAGGTCTCAATCAGTGTCGACACTTCTATAGTGCAGTTACGTTATTAAGTAGACCTGAGTAATGATAAAACCGATTATCGATACAAAATATATATTCTAACAATTCAGAAAGTGATAGGAGATTAAAATAATCGAAAATACCAATTTGCAATTGATAAAAACAAAATAAATTTATTGTATATTAACATCTGATTATACACAGACATATACAATTTTGACTACACTAATGAACGTGCCAGCTTTATTGCCAGGGTAATAAAACATGCCGATAGGCAAACGGTCACCCCACTCGTCGGGCTTCCCTTTGGAGGATTAAGGGATCCTTTGTAGTGCCGGCACTCGGTATGAGGACAAAAAATGTAAACTGCTCTTATATTTCTGACGCGTACAATACCACCTCAGAGTAACAACTGAACATAGAGGTAGTAAACAACTAATTCTATTAGGCCAACATCTTTTCTTACGTTGTCATATCGACCACCAGATACGGCAATCATAATAATTGTTTACTATCGTCTTAATTGTATAGTATCCAGAAATATTCCATTCTACGTTAAAAAAAAGACGGTATTTTGATGGTTCAGGAATGATTACAGCAAAATCAATAGATATGTTGACCTCTACTGCGTTACTGCATGTTTCTTCATCTTAAACGCAAATTCTGTCTTGCATAAATTTTTAGGAGCTAGCAACGTCTATATAATTTTCCTACGATTTGTTTACGCTAAACTCCGACTGTCAAACGTTTGTTGTGTTTGTGAGTCTTTTATGCTTGGTCAGTAAAATCGAAATCGCTAATTGTTGGTAACTGTAGTGAAGCTTTACGGACTTGTTGTGCTATATTCGAGTGTAGTTTAACAGTTTTTCGAGATGAGACAGTGCAGAGCAGTGTTTGTAACATGGGTTGCATTGGAAGAACGTTCAGGTTAGTTGGCAATGTTTGGCGGCTGAAGTGTCAAAAGATGATGGCTTTGAGCACGCCATGCTGAAGTGGTTTGTTTACTACCTCTATGTTCAGTTGTTACTCTGAGAATACCACACATTCTCGATAGGAACAAAAATTTTCGAGATATCTAATCTCCACTCTCTCTTATTGAACCAATCTGCATATGATGCATTTGTGTGCAAAGAGACTCCTTAATTCGACAAAAATTTTGGGGTCACGGTCTCCCATCCTCCCTCACTACAACCAGTTCCACAAGCGCCGCAATTTATCTACATTGCATTGGTTAGACTTTTTTGGATCAATCTGCATCAGGATTGATTTACGTAGGTAGTCGTTAAATTCAAGAAATGCCATTGAAAGTTATTTAAGTTGCAAATACAATCGGGAGCGGTTTAGGAAAAAAAGCGAAATGTAAACAAGCGTATAAACGTAGATATATGTTTTTATCCGGTTTTTTTTTAATTGTATACAGTAGCATTTCCTGTCAATCATACTTACAGAGAACCTGATAGATGCAGTCCTGATCCTTGTTTTTGAGTTTTTTTGAGAATTTGGTCTTAACGAACGCATTACAGAAAGCTGCCATGATATCCCACAACACGTTTTTCCAACTGCCCGTCAGGAATTTGAAAATCGCCTATATCATTGTTTGGTCTATAACGGGTAACAGTTGAACACTTGACTTGAGTGCAATAAAAAGTGATATTTCCATGTGTTTTTGTATTCTATTTGAACAAGTTAAGATACATAAAGATTCCAATTTTCTCAAAAACGAATCGACTGATTTTAAAAATCAAACGTCAAAATAAAGTACTTCGACATATCTCTAAAACAAGCTATTACTCGATACTCCTTTTGAATTAAAATTTTTAAGGGGATGATCTTGGTGGGAGAGGGTACAAGAGTACAAAAGTTGTCCTCCCTGACAAATCTTTTGACGGGTCTCGGCGTTTTTTCTTTTAGTTGGCTGTTTTTGAGAAATCCGCAATTCCGGGGTGGGAAGTTTTCAAATGAATAGTGTGTGTAGTTCATTAGCCATCGGTCGGCTCGAGACTCCTACGTTTGATGAAATCAGTAGGTATGTGACACATTACTTTACGAGTCGTTCTCTTGGCAGTGGTTTTGTTTTGCTCTGCCTCATCCACACTTCTGGAAAATATTGTTTTTTTTTATTCCTCAAATTCTGACATTGCATATATTAGCACCTCCTCATATGGTCATCGTACGTCCACTCGGCTTCTCATGCAAAGTATTGGCACGTCACTAATGGGTCGTTTGTGGTCGTTTCGAGACGTCCGTTTTCAATCTCCTCGTTTCCAGTCACTTGCGATCAGAGTGGACCTTGTAGTTCGAGTGGTTCATGCGTCTAGCGCGTCTGACGGCGATAATTGTTTAAGGTTATACTGTCCAATCGGTCTTGATTTTATAATTATATGTAGTAATATGAGGACATTACAAGCTCTTGGGATTCAGGGGTTCCACGTGTAATCATCAAATAAGATAAAGATCTAGGATATATTAACGTAACCATTTATTTTCTTTGTCAGAGCGGGACATCTGCGGAATTATGTACTCAAAAAAAGGTATTAGTGTTTTACAAGTTTTTTATTATAGAAGATAGAATAACTCAAAATAATCAAAGCAAATAAGTAGTGGCGTTAATTCTAGTTTGTATTTTTATATTTATCGGCTGAACAGATTTGTTTTAAAATATCAGGTCTTGTTTTTAGATAAGTGTGGAACTCTACATGATTTATTTATGTTTATCTTCTTAATCAAAATAACTTTCATTATTGAGACACTCAACTGTGTTTTATCGCTTGTCCATACTTTGTTCATTTGAGAAAAGACTCTTTCCACAGGTGCGTTACTTCCAGGCAGACACATAATAATATAATAATATAATAATAATAAAATAATCGTGGAAAAGTATGTTAAATTTATATTATTGGTACAAAAGTGCTGGAATAAATCGACCCAACGATTTTCAGTAGAAACATTCACGATATTCCAGCCGTGGATTTTTTCATATGAACCTAACAAAGTTTAAAATAAGTGAAAATTGGGGGCGCCGCGCGCCGTGCAACGCATTTCGAGCAAGAAAAATACATTTTAAGTTATCGTTTGGTATGTTTGCAAAAGCGGGACAATTTCAGCCTCGCGGGGAACACCCGGACGGACTGTCTGAATGCGGGACTGTCCTGCCAAAAGCGGGACGTATGGTCGCGTTAGGTATACTGAAATTTATGAATTATTCATCCACCCGTGTGGGACCATAAACGCATCGACCTCATCGCCGATCAACCCATGTGCGGATGGCAGACGCGCCAATCCTATGGATCAAGTAGAATTAGCATCTCTTACGACTACAAACGCGTCAACCTCATGGTACATATCTTTATTTTACTATATATATTACGGGTACAGTTGCGATACAAAATGTATTTCGCTGTTGACTGCATCTTGCCGTATTCCCGTCATCCTTCGCCAAACCTATCTATCCATTCTTCCTTTAGATTTCGTGCACTCATTGATTTCCTTATGTTTTCATTCCATGACCTACGTGATCATCCTTTTTCTTCTCCCAGGTGTTCTGGTCTGAAATATTCTTTTAGGCCCCCTCTCATCAGGCATTCTTAATAAATAACCGAACCACTTCAAGGATCGTCTTTCTATTCGATCCAGCACTGTTTCATCCGCTTTCATTCGAGCTCTTACTTCTTCGTTGGTTTTTCTTTCTAATCGCGATATACTTGCGCTTCTTCTGATGTAATCCATTTCTGGAGCTATATCCTTCTTTTTAGATCGGCATTCAAAGCCCACACTTCACACTAGCCTAAAACTGAGTCCACCATTGCTTTACCCACTCGTTTCTTATTTTTGTCCCACCAGAATGACTTTATTTTAATAACATAAATATTACAAAAGAAACAGTAGCAATATATCAAGGGAGCGAAATTCGGAATGCGGTTCCAAAACACTGTCTCTGCTTTTCGATTTAATCCCCATATTTGTATTTCCCCTCAGGGGGTATAGACAATCTGCACATGTTACGACATGTGCTCATTGCTATACACGGCTCGCCTTAAGGGGAGCCCCACAGAATTGAGGCTTGGCTGTGGGGTATACTGAAAGTCTCCGTGGTGTTTGTGCCGTGCCACGCGACCCGTGTCGTCGGATGAAGGGGTCCTGGTGGTTGAGTGGGCGGTGCGCCTGATGTCGTGCATGCCGCTCCACAACACACCACTTTGGCCTGTATTTCAGCTAGACGGGCGGTCGGGAGCTAACCCACTCCTGATCAATCGGTTGTGCTATCTCGTCAGAGGGATGGCAGGGTGAGCCTTCAGAAGCCGGTGAAGGCGGACGGTGGAATTATCCACTGGCCTCGTTGGAGCCTGTTTCAAAATCGCCCAATATTGAATAGGTACATATAGACCTAAAAACCTATTAAATGATTAAATCATTTGTAAGGGGAACATAAATATAATAAAAATATACAAAAAATTGTGTACGTATGTTAAGCATATGAAATAGTAGTATAATAGGAAGTTATTCATAAGCATAAATATAAATATCAAAAAATATAGAAATTTGTTCACTAGTTAAGCATATTAAATAGTAGTATAATAGTAAATCATTTGTCAGAGAATATCGAACAGTAAATGGATTACATTGTTTGTTATATAACCATAGACGGGTATGTCCTTTGAAAGCATGAGCTTTGATTGCTTGAAGCTTGATAGGTAAATTATTGTAATGATATGCCACCGAATAACTGAAGGACCTTTCATATAGCACCGACCCATTTGCGGAGGCACTTGGTCCTACCATCTAGCTGAGCATGAACTCCAGAGTCTAGACGTCTAATCAACCCGTACTATTATAATAAGCATGGTAGGCAAAGAGATATTACTACTAGTCTAGGAAATTTGCAGCTACACCACAGTTACATTACAGCTTTTGCTTTGGGCTTTTGATGCCTTGGAGTTACTGTGATTATGCGATCTTTCGATTGATACTCAACCATTAATCGTCGTCAGATATTTTTACTTACGGCTACGAGAAACAGCAATCTGCCTCTGCAGGCAACAGACGTACTTTTATCCAACCGTTAAAAACAAACAGTATTAACTCATAGATCGCTACCTTAAGAGCCTTTTATACCTACTAGTGCTACAACGCCCAATGCAATTGCGGCAGACTTTGAGCGAAACGTTACCACTTTTGAGAAGTTTATTAACATATACAAGCACACCGCTATGCTTTCTATAAACCTTTTTATGTATTTTTCAACCCTCTTCCAATCATGGGTCATTCAGCCAGTTTGTACTGTACAATTATTATCACAAGTCACGAACAAGCCATTTTGACTGAAAATATGAATACGGTAACCTTATTAACCACTATAGGCATCTCTATAAAAAGTGTTTTAACTTATTTGTGTTCCCCATTATTTTCTATTTAAATTGTACCTAAAATTTACAATAAAAACTTTTTCGGAATTTTATAAGACTTTCCTTCTTGAGCATATTCTAGAATATTTCGTACGATGCAAAATAGTGTAAATACATAAATTACAATTACAATAATTGACGTAGTATAGATACGAGCAATTCAACTAATCGGTACCTCACCTTGAAGGCGGTCATTCTTTTTTCTTATTACCTTTACATGTATTAACCTACCATTACATGGATTACGTCACGCAGATCTCCTACTTTATGCATACAATTTGGGGGCGGCCTGTTTGCTTTGTTGCGAATTTGTCAAAATACTAAACCCAGCATGGAAAGACTAATGTCTAGTGCCAACCCTCAAGAAAAAAGACACAGCATGACGCCCAATGCACATTATTTAGGCGTAACACTAGGCACTCCGTGTAAGGGCCCCTTTATGCTTGCATATTTATTCTTAATTTGTGTTTAGTAAAAGCAAATCTAGACTACCTTAGTTGCTATCAAAATGCATTCCAATGCTGGTGGTGGTGGCGTTGCGTATACTTTACACGAGCAAGCCGTGTTCTAGCTTAATCCTATTACAAAATCGTATATCCTCCTTGGAGTCCTGAATAATTGAAAAGCAGCAGTTGGACATGCAAGTACATGCTAGCCCTGCTGATACGCTGCTTCACCCTGACGTCCATTGGAGTTTCTGTCACTGTTTGTTTCTTTATTCATAGAATATTAAAGAGGATAGAAGCAGTTTTAAGGCTAAGCATTTTAGGAAATAATCGACTATTCCAATTCTTTCTAAAAGCGTGTTATCGCATCATATGGTAATCAAACTGTTAGTAACTTCACATGTTTGTAACGTGGGTGATAGAAACCAGCCTAGTTCTATAAATACGCATGCTCATAGTTTTTCCACGGGCTTGGGCTTTCAATAAGTTTTCAAAACGTTTTGAGTTTTGAAATATATCGTGGAACACCAGTCACTTTCTTCAAAACGTTTTGAAATGGACCATATACGCAGTATGTAGTGTTTTGCTGTCTAAAGTCACTATTTTTTATTTACTTCTGTGTCATCGGCATCGACTGCTTTGGTCATTAGTCTCGTGTTCTGTGTAGGCTTTGTTACGGTTTCCCGTCGCCACTTAGGAAGAGCACTGTTAATTAGAAGCCAACAGTGAAGGCTAAGGTGCCGATTCTTCGCTGAGCTTTTTTATGGATATTTATTTTTGATTGAAAAAAACAGAAATAAATTTCCGCCTTTAACGAGAACCGAACCCGGGACCTTCCAGTCACGAGCCCTCGATTCTAACCACTGAGCCAACCCACCGCCATAAAGTCACTATTAAAATGGGTTATAAAACTAGGAAATGATGTCTGTCAACAGTGTCAGTTGAAAACAGTTTGAATCCATTTCGAAAATCGTTTTGAAATCTCTCGTGGAAACACCGACAATCAAAACTCGCAAGACGTTTTGGAAACGTAGTATAAATGATCTTATTGGTCTCTCAAAGTTTTCTTAGTTTCTAATTTTTTTCATGGGAACCGGTTTTTGCTAATATGGCGGTTTTGGTTGATTGAGCTTCCAACGACTGTTATTCTAAAGACTCTGGCGCAGACCAACAGGGTAACATTATCGTGGGTGCCTGGGTGCCTAGTCACATAGGAGTGGATGGTAATGTGAATGCCGATAGGTGTGCTAAGGAAGGTGCAGAACTCTCTCTCATTGGACCAGCATGTGGTATATCATACAACATGGTATTGACAGAGCTGTCTCCAGATGGGTGACAAATCAGAAGCGCTGGGACAGAGTGGTGGGGAATGTTCAGCCTAAGAGGATACTGAGGGGACCATCGTGTTTTAATACCACAAACGCAAGAAGATTGAGCAGGAAGGAACTACGAAAGGAGGTTGGATTAATAACTGGCCATTGGACGATCAGTGTACACACCTGCAAAAGCTGGGGATTGATGTGGCAGACCCATTATGCAGGAAGTGTGGTGAGGCAGAGGAAACAGCTAAGCACGTTATCTTCGACTGTCCTGCCCTGAGTGGAAGTAGGAACTCCTATCTGAATATACGCCAAACAGGACAGCATAGTCCATTGCATCTCAAAGCAAAGCACTTGGGATGGGACTGTATTCGATCTCTTCAACCGGGGGAGCACAATAAGCCTTAAGTCTAAGCGGCAACTATTAGGATAACTGAACCCTAACCCCCTCGCTACAAAAAAACGACCGTTCTCTTAGGGCTCCTTCTATCGTATCTCGATTTTTTTAAACGTTCAATCGTGCCGATTGGCTTTTGAGAAAATATTCCAATGATTGAATAAATAGTAGGTCACCATCTCAGCGTCACAAACGGCAGCGTCTGAGCTGCAGCACGACTAAAGACCGCACAAGGTCGTGCGTGTCAAAGCCAATAGCGCCCCTTTTGTGTAGCAGCTTCATCAGAGAAGATGGTATCGTGTCGTGTCGCCTTCACCTCGTGGCTCGGCGCTGCCTTGATCCGCTGCTTTGAGGATTGTTTGAATGCGAACAAAAGCAGAGGTACTCTTTCCTGCTTAAGGCAATAGTGTAGTAGTAATCTCGTCCTGAAAGAGTACTACTTGATTATTCCAAAATCAATCTTGCAACAACTAATGCGAAATAACGTCCTCCGATGCATTTCACTTTCCAGACCGTAGGTGAGGGTGGTATTGTATTAGCGAAAATTTGTAATTCCGAAATACTACTCTTTTTGGACGTTTATGATTCTCATCAAGAACATCTATATCACTAATTTCCGTTTTTCCGTCGGTCTGTTTGTGTCGATGAATCCGTTCAATCGATTATTAAAAGCGTTCTCTCAGAAACCGATTTTACCGATTTTGATGAAATTTTGAATGTGCCGTGCAGTGCAGTCATTTTGGAGACGGCGAGAAAACGTCAGACGAGATAAGAATCGGAAGAGGAGTAAGACAGAGATGCGTACTCTCCGATAGTTTTCAACCTCTATTTAGAAAAAAATAAAAAAAATATGCAAGACGCTATATCTGAAGAAACAGCGGGAATAAAGGTTAATGGTCGTTTTGCCGATGATACCTTGGTAATAAGCCCAAAGTAGCGCAGACCTATAAATAATGATGGACAGAATCGCGAATAGCAGTGAAAAAGCAGGTCTTTCACATAATATCCAAAAGACAAAATTGATGATCATCAGCAAAGCAAATATCCAGGGAAGATTGTACTCGTATGTTATCAATGAAGCAGTCGAAATAGTGAGAGAGTACAATGCCTGGGTACCATTTTGAACGAAACTGGACGACACTCGAGAAATAAGATCTAAAATAGTTCAAGCTAGAGCTACATTCACAAATATGCGGAGAGATTATTTGAATCAAACTTATCCTACTACTGACCAGATGTTACGTTTTCTCAATCCTTCTCTATGGGCTGGAGTCGTGAACAACAAACCAAGTTGATCTGAAAAGACTTGATTCTTTCGATATGTGGGTATATAGACGCATACTCAGAGTTTCTTGTACGGAGTCACAAAAATGGTGAAATACTAAGGCGTATGAATGGAGAAACAGAGATAGTAGAAACTGTAAAAATTATTAAACTTTCTTCACTGGTTCACGTTATGCGTGGAGATAGGTACCACATTCTACAACTAATACAAGGAAAATACAAGGAAAAAGAAGTGCTGAAAGAAGACGCACTTCATTCATGGCTGAGCAACTTGCGAGAGTGTTATTTATCACTGTACATTAATAGAATTATTCCGAGCAGCCGCATCTAAAGCAAGAATCGCCATGATAATAGCCAACCTTCTTACAGGAGACGGCACATAAAGAAGAAGTGGACTCATTGTAGGTAATGCTGCAATGCTTTTGAAAGTCAAAGAGTAATTAGCAAAAAACAAAATACTCAGAATCGCTCCTGAAAATCTACAAATTAGGGTAGTGTAGGAGGTGGGTGATTGAAAAATTACAAAACAGTCATAATACATTAGATAAAAAAACCTTTGTGATATTATTGTACACCAAAAAAAGCCTTTCAGACTTGTATATCTTGCAATCGCATTTAATCTCATTTGCACCGATTTTGGAGAAATTTGAGGTGTGACAGGGAGTATGTATTGTATTTTTGAAAGTTGATGCATTTTGCCGAGTAATTAACAACAACAAAAAATAAAACAAAATCCTCAGACCCCTCAAAACTTCTTTTTTTTGGCATTTTAGAAGTTGTTGGTCATTTTTGTTTTTCCCAGTTGTGACATTGGGGTAATTAGCGGGTATGACGGGTATGGTAGAACTGATTTTTATATATTTATTCCAGGAATCTTAGATTAACAACTGTATTTCATATCAAAAGAGTTTGAAAACTTCAATGGCCAAATAACTTCCGTTAGCCAACAGAAAAAGTCTGAAGGAAGGAAGGACAAAACATTGACTAATTGACTGAAAACTGAAAATAGTAAGATTGTAACGAGTTATTTCGAAAATTTAATCAGAGCCCTGGAAGGCTGTGGTGCAAAATTAATAGTCATTTTGAATATCATTGCAACTGGGAAGTACCACAGTGTAAATAAACAATGAAATTATGTTAGTTCATCAGATCCTGGTAATGTGGTGGCAGTTTTGATATCATAGCTGAGGTAAAGATCTTAAGGCTCCATACATCAATAAACTGAAAATAATTATATTATTTTGACCTTTCTCCCGTTCCTTTACTCTGCTATGGTTGGAGCTAAAATCGACCACTACGGGTTGCAAAGTCATAAGCACTTGGTCAGCCCGTAGCTTCAACCAAGATACAGCCGTAATTGTATCTTACGATGCACACGTTGCAAATTATACATCAGTTTTTTTGAGACATAATGTCTTCTTCTTCGACGTGAATTTCTCAAGGATCTGGTTAGAAATGCTCCCCAAGCTGTCTGTAAGATCGCCGTTTTCCATGCAGATCTACAATTACGGATCCCAGATGACATAGATTCTTCGATCGAGTGTGCAATTTACCGAAGAATGGATCGGCAGAAAGGAAAAGTTGTTTCTTTTCTTCGAATCGTGATTGTGTGCGGCTGAAGGTGAAGAAATCTTTAACTGAAAATATGCAATATATTTGGATCGATTCATAATTATAGAAGGCTCATTTGGAGCGTATTTTATCAACGTAATATGTTTGACAATGAATATGTTTGAGAATGAGAAATGGTATTTCACTATTGAAAACAAGATGTCTATAAACTTTACGATACATTTATAAAAAATAACTGTTAAGTATCCATTGAATACCCAAATCTTATTAGGAAATCATTAACAGCCGAAATAAACACTGATCGAATCCTACTTATGCTACTATTTTTTTATATTCTATGAAATGCAATAGGTCGCACTTTTCAGCTATTTATGTTGAATAACCAGACTGAGGAGGATTCTAAGTGGTCCGTGCGAAGATTTTGTGTATAAAGCAAACATTATTTTCCGAGAATTTTACCAGTGGCATATCCCAGATCCCGAATCATAAAATCGGCTCTTGGTCGTTCACAGAAACTACTGGTAAAATTACCGTTAGCAGCTCACTTGACTACTAGCATGGTTTTTAGTATAAGAAAATTTAAATTCCAAATAAATAGTGAGTAGTAGTATCTATGGAACCTGTGTTTTTTGCAAGACGAGGAAAGCATTATAGTCGAAATATCTTCACAAGATTTTTGTTAATTTATTCCGTTCAATATGAGATTGACCTTTTTTGCCACCCAAAAAGCGGCTGCATTCTGTCGGTCATGACCTCTTCAATAAATTTCTCGTATCTCATCCACTATCAGGTCGATTATTGAGACCCCACCAACAGTATTGGCTTCTAGGCCCCTATATTTATTTTCTTTTTAGTACATTTTCTCTTTAAGACTCCCGTAAATTCAAGTAACAGTAGACATCAAAGAAGCCACCATAGACCATAGAGGCAGTCAAGTAAAGAGAGGGTTACATTACAGGTGGCCGGGAAAGAGAAATACACAAAATTTTATATTTAGGTACCATATATGAGCAACTATTATTTTGCCTATGACAAACCTGCTTTTCCCTTTGTTTAAAATGTAGTCTCCTTCGTAATGTAAGGGATTTTTTTATATTCTTGTCCTAATAATAATTTCTGTTTGTTATTTTATTTGTATATTGTTCATTGTATCAGTTCAAATATAACTTTGCTCCCAAATTATCAGGATACGTCTAATAACAGCTAGTTCCAATCAAGCGGGAACCGATATTTTTGAACGCCAGCCAGAACAGTTTTTGACCACACACGGGTCTTACCTGTATCGTTTTATCCGCGCGGGTAAAACTGCCAAAAAAAAAAACGACGTCTGTGGGGGCTTTATTGAAGGTTTAGATTCAATAAACCAAAATGTGGCTAAGAAACTGTCGTTTCAATTGAATTGACCGATATTTAAGAAAACCAGCAATAAGCAGTACTATTGGTACTAATTTTTACAAGATTGGAAATAGTCTTAAGTAGGTCCTATATAAACCGAATCCATCCCAAAAAGCGATGTCAAACTTTTTTTAAAACATCGTTGAGAATAACGATGTCATCATTAAACAGGTCAGTCAAATAGACGTTAATAAAAACTGTCCAGTTAATTTGCCTGCCATCATAAATCATAATTTCAGCATGTTAAGGAAATGAAGATATTACTCTGTCGTTTACATTGTCATTATTAATTTTAGATGAATCATGGATCTGAGAACCGTTTTATGATACGTCAGTTATTTTAACGAATCGTAATTGCATATAAACGTGCCTCCGTGAAACATGATGTGGTAAATCGATTGTTTCTCAGCTTAGACAATGAAATCGCGAAAATTTCATGGCCGTGCAGGGAAATCGATGAATATTTGATTTGAAAAATTGCTTGCATTCTGGAGCTCGTTCGTGAAAGTTCTTCTGAATCAACTGTATCTGATATTATATAAAAAGAGCTGCGATATCATTTATTCGCCCTAAACCAGTCGTAGGCGGCATCGTTTTGCTTTGTTTAAAGATCGTTAGTACGACTGGAGTTTCAATGAATGATTTCGTTCAAATTAGTTTACACAACATCTTGTTGGAGGGAAATTGTTATTATTTCCATATCTGCCACCACACTTAGGTACTGACTTTGACTGATAGATGACGAATTGTATTGTACTGTATATTGTAATATAATTATTACGGGTGGGAGTAGGTTGGCTCAGTGGTTATAGCCGAGGGTTCGTGACCGGTAGGTCCCGGGTTCGATTCCCGTCAGTGGCGGACATTTATTTCTGGTATTTTCAATGGATGATATTATGTAGGTTTACATGTATATTTTCTATAAAACAGCCTCTACGGGTTATGAAGGCCGAATGAGTGTTCCATAAAAAAATATACAGCGGTTTGAATATAATAAACGTGCACGTCTTGACGAAGAGTGTAGTTTCAACGTTATTGACCGACAACACATTTTCGCAAATTCTTACACAAAGTGATAACGGTTATTGGGAATACTTACAGTAGTAACGGATTCTTACTAGTAACACCGAATATTTTGAATATTCTAATGTTGGCTTTTATTGCTTATTAGGTCCTTATTATTTCTCAATGGAAGAATTTGTAGAGAAGAATAATAATGGGAGATGGAAGGCAAAACATCTTTTTAGAGTTTTCAAGAATAAGGGTTTCACCAATAAATATTCTCCACAGTTCGGATTCCTTTGCAAGTACCAAAAATAATTAGGCGATATTTTTTTTAATTAGGTATTCATATTTCATTGTTTTCGTCCTTTGTTTTTCTTGGATTGGGTAAAAGTTTTACATACTGTGCTTTTTTTGTATGAAATAAACTTGCGTTTTGGTTTGGAAGGCAAATAGTTATGTGCTCCAACATATTCTGTTGCTTTGTTAAATATTTATTTTTATAATGAAGTTAAATGTAAACTAGTGAATTCAAGTCATCCATTGTAGGGAATCAATAAAGCTTCCCCATACTTCTACATTCACGCACTTGCCTTGTGTTATGTATGTAGTAATAAAATTCAAATCCACCATGTTGGTTTTGTTGTTAATTATGTATTTTATTGCTCAAATCGCTTGTCAACTACAGCATCTAGGTTTTTCGGTTGAAATTGCTCAAATAATAATATTTTATCTCTTTATGTTCACGATAACAATGAACCTATATTTGTACACAGGAAAAATGTATAACGAAGCTATGTTCTGCGTATCTCAACTCAACCCACGTGCCTGCATTTGGGAGAGAACAAAAGGTCTACAAGGTCTATGTTTGGCTTTATTTATATGCTCTTTCACACTAAACATAGTCCCCATAAATCTGCCATTCTAAATCTGGATGTCGTGGTTTGGACTTCGAAACCTGGATTTTCCGCTCTGTCATCTAAAAGGGGCCAAAGTACAGAGTGTCTTGATTCCATTTTCTCTGAAGGTTGAACACATTTGGAAATGTAAAGTAGCATAATTTAATATTATTCCGTGTTCTGTTTATGTCAATTATTCAGTCTCGCCTTTCATTTTACCTAGTTGTATTTTTTAGAAAATTTCTCTCAAATGCAAAAAGTCAACATTTGATTCTTCTTGTCACTCAATTTTTATCGATGTAATTAATCGCTGATCTAAAGAGGGTTTGTTTATCTTATGCTGACGTGGTGCAGAAGGGTCTTGTTTTGTTGTCTGAAATTACCAATCCTTATACCTGTATTTGATGTTTTCAACTGTCAGAATTATTTATCTTATCTATGGTTTTACATCGGAACAATCAGACAAGGAGCTATATTATATTTTAAATATATATATTTTTTTTGTTTCAGGTGAGTGCTAGGTCGTACACAGATTAGATTAGAATAAACTGTAAGTACTTTATACTACCTTAAGTATGATTTTGGGGTTTTTGGATGACCATATGTTAGAGTACTGGGCTTATGTAAGTATATTTTATAGGGAGGACACGGAAAGGATCCGATATATGTTGGACAAAAATCAGTAGTTTTTTAGATTGTTCAACTTTACGGGAATGCTAATAATTACTCAAAAAATGGCATTTTTGTCTAAACAAGCAAAAAGCTACATTAAAAGTCAGTAACATGTTCATTTATGTTAGTTCGATGCGCTTACACTACTTTTGATTTTTGAGAATAAAATGTAGCTGAAATCATCAAAGAATAAAATATTCTTAAAATAGTTCAAAGGAGCCCCCCTTTAAATTTTTGCCGCATGTTTACCAAACACTCTCTATAACCAGAGAAGTTTGAGGTGCTTCAGCCCCTCGAATTATTTTCGCTGTCTTTGTGATGTACTGCACCCCCTCCAGAAAAATACTTATAATGATATAAGGATAATAGGTGGTCGATGACCCAACCACTAGACTCGGTCCCCCGAATTAAAATCATGGCTATGTTTCTATTCGACATTTATACCTTTTTGAGGAGTTGAGATTATTGGCAAATTTTTCCAGTGGTTTGTATGCGCAGTGTCTTTCCAATGTTTTGAGCTAGATGATTCTATTGAAATGCAAACGAAAATGAGTTATATCGTTCCTTTATGATGGTATTGAATTAGCGTAAGCGTTTTGAACTAAAATAAGTGAACATGTTACTGAACTTTAACGTAGCTTTTTTATTGTTTAGACAAAAGTGCCAGATTTTGGGTAATTATTAGAATTCGTATGAAATTTAAAAATCTCGAAAACTATTGATTTTTATCCAAACATATATATTAAACTAATTTTGTTGCATTTTAGCTCTACTATCATACGCTGGCAGGAATACGTCGAATTACATTGCGCCCTGTATAAGTGGGCAATAACCCTCGTCCCCATTATGTTTCCTGAGAGGTAGTGTGTAATCAGTTTTACTCGTTCCAGCTATCGACCCCTATATTCGAGACACTCTGTAAAAACAAAAATATATATTATTAGACGTCGCTTGGCTTCGCAGGAAATCTATTAATATATTGTATGCAAATGTGTAGGCTTAACGAAGATTGAGTTGTCATAGGGGCGTATCTCCTAACGTTGACACTCGTCATTGGAAATTGCGGCGATAAGATCCGTTCTTCGAGGTCGTCTTTTTTGAAGCACATGGGCAGCTTTGTTTTGAGCCATGGTCAGGATGTTGAGCGAGGTCAGCGATCACTTTTCTTATTTTAGCAGTGCAGTTTTACACATTTTTTTATTATACTTGCGACACTATCCATTGTACGAATTGTGATTGAGGATAATGAATAGTGTTGGAAATCGTGAAGTTGGCGGAAAACCTTAACAACCGTCATTGTGTTTGACATAAACGTCTGACATTATTGATAGAAGTAGTATTTTATACTTGTACAACTGTAAGGCTGATTTGGCCATTAAACTTGTTGTTAAACTTTGGACGAGAGAGCATTTTTTCTTCTGGGACAACTACTCACAATACAGTCCACTCACAAGAAAGGAAGACACACTCCCTAAAACTGGTTCGGTAAACATCGCAAAACACTTAACATTTCTGGTCCTTCGAGCCGGATTGTGGATCTGGAGGATCTATGGAAACTAGGCGAACTCACAAGAGCACTAGGGACTACACACATATCACAGGTGGGACACAGGACACAGGTAACACAGGCGGGCAGAAGACACACCGGTAAGCAGAGCATTTTTCATACACATTGTTGCGGTTCAGAAGGGCAACAATAGTGCAGGAGTGCTACAAGTGTTGTTGACAGTTGATTCAGTGAATATTTCTGAGATTTTCTATATTTTTGGACCTTTCAAAATGGACTCGCAAGATACTAACATTGTTAATACCTCTGTAGATTTAATTGAACAAAAACGTGCACTTGTTAACAAAAGAGCCAGGGCTAAGTCTTCCATAACAAGGATAGAGAATTTTGTTAATGATGATGAGCGTTTTTCAGATATTAATGAATATAAAGTGAGAGAGCAATACCTTATTCAGGCATTTGATAAATATTGTATCATTCAAACGGAGCTGGAAGACTTAGACGAGTGCTTTGAAAGTGACAGGGAGGCTATTGAAATGCAATATTTTAGTGTATTAGCTAAATTAAAAAGTAGGATAGGAACTCAAGATCAAAATAACTCAAATTCACGACAAAGTACATCTAACAGTGATGAGAGCTTGCAACATCCTGCTGCCCCACAAATATCTACATTTAAAGTAAATCTACCCAATTTAAATCTTCCAAATTTCTCTGGTAAATTTGAGGAATGGCATTCATTTATCGATTTATTCTCAGCTCTAATAGACAATGATACAACACTTTCACCTGTACAGAAGTTTGTGTACCTGAAGTCCTCACTCTCGGGCGAACCTCTCAAATTAATAAACGAGTTGCAATTAACCAATGCTAATTACGCAATGGCGCTTAATACTCTCAGGGAACGATACGAAAATCGTATGTACGTTATCAATGCACATTTGAACAATCTTTTCGAAACAGATTATGTAACTGGTAGGGATGGAAAACAACTCAGGGCATATTTGACTCAAATAAAACAAAACGTTAACTCTCTAAAACTTTTAGGGTTACCGGTAGAACAGTGGGATATTATACTCATATATTTTTTCCTCAGAAAAGTAGATATGCACACCAGACAGGCTTATGAATTGGATAGAGCGGACAAAGGTCAGCTTCCGACGCTTGACGGATTTTTAAAGTTCTTAGAAAAACGATGCATTGCCTCAGAAAGCATGAATCCACTAGATGCTAAGTCTCATAACAGAACACGCTTAAATACCCCAGGCACACACTCTAACACTCATTCTAAGACAACACATGTTTCAACAATATCAGCAGGTAATGGCAATCACATGTTTTGTTTATATTGCAAAAATAAGGAGCATAATATTTATTCGTGTCAAAAGTTTAAATCAATCAGCCTACAACAACGCAGAGACTTTGTTAAGGAAAATAGTCTTTGTTATAATTGTATAGGATCAAAACATCGGGTAGCCACATGTTCATCTACAGGGTGTAGAGAATGTAAGAGGAAACACCACACGCTTTTGCATTCATTTGAGGTTACGCAACAACAGAATAATCCCGCGGCGCAAGCGGCAACGTCGCCAACCCCACGTCCGTCAGCTGATCCGCAGACACAAGTCTGTAATACAAATTCTAATAGAGGCATAGACCAAGGTCATCAGGGTCAGGTAGAAAAGGGAAACAGTAGCAACAGCGGTCCGACTGTTTCAATGGTTACAGGGGTCATTTCTCGATCACACACGTGCATTTTGTTAGCTACCGCGCAAATTTATCTTATTGGAAGAAATGGGGTCAAAATACAGGCTCGGGCATTACTGGATTCTGCCTCTCAAAGTACATTTATGACGGGTGATTTGTTACATAGACTAGGGTTAAACGCAGATAATCAGGAGCTCACTGTAGGGGGTGTAGCTAACAAAATAACAAAAATAAATAAATCTGCCACGCTTACACTACAATCACGGGTAGGGCATTATGAAAGGGAATTTAATGCAGGCATTTTAGAGGAGATTACATGTCATTTACCACAAATTGATTTGGGAAATAAGTCACTGTACATACCTCAGGGTATTGTCTTAGCGGATGAGTTGTATTATAAACCAGCACCGATAGATCTGCTTTTAGGCGCGGATATTTACTTTGATCTATTGGAACCGGGAGTAATTAGGCTAGGAGATGATCAGCCCACATTGCAGAACACTAAGGTTGGTTGGGTTATTGCAGGGACCGTGCCCATCTCACCACAGTTAACACTAAGGGTATCGCACATGAATGTATGCTTACACTCCTCATTGGAAAAAGATCATTCGCTCGACGATATGCTCGTAACTTTTTGGCAACAGGAAAATTATGAGGCGATACAATCAAAGGTACTCACGGAAGATGAGCAAAAGTGCGAATCTATTTTCGTTAATACAACAAAGCGATTACAGGATGGCTCTTTTCAAGTAGATTTGCCGTTAAAAGGCGAATTTGAACATTTAAAGCTAGGTAACTCTTTTAAAACTGCCAAACAGAGATTTTTACGACTCGAGAACAAGTTACGTAATAACTTAGATCACGCAGATCAGTACAAGCGGTTTCTGGATGAATACGTTGAAATGGGACACGGAAAATTTGTAGAATTCGATGAAAATAATGCACTTCACACTTCAACGAGATATTTCTTACCCCATCATTCAGTCATAAAATTGGACAGTGTTAGTACTCGCTTACGGGTGGTTTTTGATGCCGGAAGTAAAACAACTACAGGATTCTCTCTAAACGATATTATGTTCAAAGGATATACCGTACAACCGGAGTTATTTGACATCTTATGTAGGTTTCGGTCTTTTAAATACGTGATCACCGCGGACATACAAAAAATGTATAGGATGGTAAAGATAAACCCAAAACACCATTGGTTGCAATCAATACTGTGGCGTGAATCCCCATCGCAGAAATTGGGCTGTATAGAGCTCCAAACTGTTACTTACGGGACTAATTCAGCTCCTTATTTGGCAACGAGGTGTTTAGTAGAGCTAGCTACGACTGGTAAAGAGAAATATCCTTTAGCTGCGAAAACTTTACTCGAACAAACGTACGTGGATGATATTTTAGGTGGAGCAGATACTTTGGAGCTTGCAGAAGCTTTAAAACAGCAGTTGATTGAACTTTTAGGCTCGGCTAATTTTTTATTACATAAATGGAGATCAAATTTCTCTACCCTGGTAGATCCTGATGGTGATCATTTAGATAATTTGAAGATAAATGAAGGAAATAATAAAGTACTCGGGATATCTTGGCAACATACTACGGATGAACTCATAATAAAACTACCTCGCTATCAAACAACTAGTGACATCACAAAACGAAAAGTTCTCGCATGCATTGCTAGTTTATTTGATCCCTTAGGGCTTGTAGGACCAATTTTAGTTCCCGCCAAGCTACTCATGCAAAAAATTTGGTTGGCTCAAACAGGTTGGGATGACAAACTGCCATCTGATTTGGTTCAACATTGGCTGAAGTTTGTAGCGGATATGTCAAGGGTGACGGAAATCTCGGTACCGCGCTGGTTATTCAAAAACAAACCAATAAATTCCTTAGAACTGCATGGTTTTTCGGACGCGAGCATGACGGCGTACGGAGTTTGCGTTTATTTAAAGGTGTCATATGATGATGGCTCGATACATTCACATCTTTTGTGTTCAAAGTCGCGAGTTGCTCCTGTCAAGGTGATAACATTACCGCGATTAGAACTGTGTGGTGCAGTTCTGTTGGCACGACTAATTGCAAGAGTAAAGTCGATTTACTCATTCCACTTCTCTAAAATTTGCTTGTGGAGTGACTCTGAGATTGTTTTGGCTTGGATAAATTCACACCCATCTCGATGGAATACATTTGTTGCGAATAGAGTCGCGGAGATACAACAATTAACGCCTGATTACGAGTGGAGACATGTTAAATCTCAATATAATCCGGCCGATATAGTATCTCGCGGTAGTTCTCCCTTAAATCTCAAGTCCAACACTTTATGGTTTTATGGCCCAAAGGAATTACTCATAGAGTCTGGAAACATTCCAGTTAATGATACGCGTATTCATATAGCGGAAGAGGAGTTACCGGAATTAAAGAAAACGTCCCATGTTAATGTAGTTAAAAATCATTTCCCTTGGATAAACTTCTCTAAATATTCTCGATTAAAACATACTGTTGCTTATTGCCTAAGATTTATTAACAATTGTAAAAACCCCACGGAAAAGGTTTATGGTATTTTAACTGTTGATGAACTAACTCACTCAGAGGAATTAATTATCAGGCTAGTACAGAATGATCATTTCGCTAGGGAAATAACTCAACTAAAAAATTCAATTATTATTGATAATAAACAGCTGTTAGCATTAAACCCATTTATCGATAAGAATGGTGTACTTAGGGTAGCTGGGCGTCTCGAAAATTCTAACTTGAGGTTTGACGAAAAGTTTCCTATAATATTACCACCCAAAGATCATGTTGTTCGTTTACTAATAAAGCAAGAACATGAAAGACTCTTTCATGCAGGACAACAAGCTGTTTTGACGAGCTTAAGACTTAAATTTTGGATAATTAGTGGCTTGAAAGAAGTCAAAGCGGTTTTGAAGAATTGCGTCGTGTGTCATAGATTAAAGGCAATTACTGCGGAACAGCTCATGGGCGCTCTTCCAAAGGATCGTGTCACTATGTCTCGGCCATTCCTAAGAACGGGAATAGATTTTGCGGGGCCAATCACAATTAAAGAATCTAGGTTACGTAAGAGTATTCAGTACAAATCATATATTGCGGTTTTTGTCTGTATGACCACTCGAGCCATACACTTAGAGTTGGTCACTAGTCTTTCAACTCCTGCCTTTATGTGCACTCTAAAACGATTTATAGCTAGGCGAGGCAACCCATCAATCATATATAGTGACAACGCGACAAACTTCAAGGGCGCTAGCAATCAGTTGAACGAATTGTACGTATTCTTTGAAAATAAAAATAATTTGGACACAATACAAACGCAGTTGGGCGAATCACGGATAAGGTGGAAATTCATACCTCCTAGTAGTCCCCATTGGGGTGGATTATGGGAAGCAGGGGTTAAATCTCTAAAGTATCATTTACGGCGATCAGTAGGGAACATGATGCTTACTTATGAAGAGATGTCTACGGCTTTGAGTCAAATAGAAGCCATACTAAATTCTCGACCGCTTACACAACTGTCGTCAGATCCATCAGATTTTTCATGTCTGACTCCCGCGCATTTTTTGATAGGAGATAGCTTGATGTCTTTCCCGGAGCACGAACTATTTGCACTCCCGACCAATCGTATCAAACAATGGGAACTGTGTTCAAAAATTAGACAGACTTTTTGGAACCGGTGGCATAAAGAATATTTAACCAAACTACAAAAACGGCCCATCTGGTTTAAGCCCTCGGAAAACATAAAGTTAAACTCGCTGGTACTCTTAAAAGAGGACAATTTACCTCCCTTACAATGGCGGTTGGCTCGAGTGACTGAGGTACTTCCTGGTAAAGATGGCAAGGTAAGAATGGTTCGTGTTGTGACAAGAGATGGTTGTTTCACCAGAGCGATTTCAAAAATTTGTCCATTACCATTTGAAAATTAATAGAGTGGACACACCAGTTGTGGGGGCCGGAGGATGTTGGAAATCGTGAAGTTGGCGGAAAACCTTAACAACCGTCATTGTGTTTGACATAAACGTCTGACATTATTGATAGAAGTAGTATTTTATACTTGTACAACTGTAAGGCTGATTTGGCCATTAAACTTGTTGTTAAACTTTGGACGAGAGAGCATTTTTTCTTCTGGGACAACTACTCACAATACAGTCCACTCACAAGAAAGGAAGACACACTCCCTAAAACTGGTTCGGTAAACATCGCAAAACACTTAACAAATAGTTTAGCCTGATATTTACAGGATTTTCCTATATAGGAATTTTTATAAATTCAGCGAGTTTTTGATTTGATTTTTTTATAGAACATAAAAACACGAGGACAAAGAATATAGAGGATGACTAAAATTATCTTCATGTGGTGGATATTGTAGAATAAAAAATACAATTAGTAGTAGGTGACTTAAAAGACATTTATTTCATGTTTGGCAGAAAATGATAAAAAAATCATGCAAGATTATTCCTATAATACGACAATATTCAGTAAATGAGTAGCGAAAAACAACTGATTGATTTAAATAGCAATGTACCCTGAATGTGCACGCCGATATTAGTCAATCGTTGTCCTAGAACAGGCTTTTGAGTGCAATAGGTCGGAAAGAAATGAAATTTGGTGGGACGGTAAACATTAGTCCCCTGAATCTACATCTAAGTTTGCGACCTCGGTGGGTTGCCGCTCGAGGGGTGGGAGGGTGAAAACTCGCTTCGCGATCGGTAGTAGGTAGCGAAGTCGTCCTAAATATCGTAATTTTTTAAGCCCAAATTTCAAAAAGCGTCACAAAACTTTTTTTTCACTTCCCTCCCCCCCAGCCTCGAGCGGCAACCCCCAAATGTTGCAAATGAAAATTTGTCTTTTAAGAAGTTAAAAATTATCTCGAAATTCTGCTTTAGCCAACAAAATTTATTAAACGATGTTGGGGTAGTATCATTTACACTAAAAGTATGCAGAAATACCATATTTTTTCGCAACAGTACATATCGGAATAGGTAGGGGTGCGTTTCTAAATGCTGTAATTTTTTAAACCAAATGCGTGAATTTAGGCAGCTGCAGATAATGAAAAAAATGAGAAGATATCATTCTTTTGGGGAAACAAAAATGTTACACAACTTTTTGATAAAGTTCTTTAACGTAATCCACCCGTAAATTCTGATTTTAGTTAAACTCGCAAACCAACCCCTAACTTTGACGCAGTGTAGGGCAGAAACAATTGATCGCACAGAATTTTGTTCTCTCCATAAATCATTTGAAGCTTTTCTCGATATCACTTACCAAAACGGTGTTATTTTTCCAAAATCGTCGCGTAGCAGGGTTTTCACCCCCTCAACCCCCACCCCCCACCCCTCGAGCGGCAACCCTCCGAAGTCGCAAACATAGGTGTAGGTTAAAGGGACCATCCCACCAAATTTAATTTCTTTCCGACCTTTTGTTGTCAAAAAACCCCTAGCGCTAGAGGTGAGTCGATTCCGAACGTATCGTTCCATAGGAACGATACCGTAATAGGAATCAAAGGAATCGATTCCGAGGAATCAAAGGAATCGATTCCGATGGTTTGGAATTCGAATTGACAAATCCGCGCACGGACTCGGACTCGGACTGTCAATGCTGGTGTCGGTTAGCCAAACTTACTAGTGAATCGTGTTGTCGATTCCGTCGCATTTAATACCGACTCATGAACGAGATGAACAAAACAATTCTCGGCATTTACGCCTGACGCTGCTGTAGTGCGGTGTAGTTATTTCTGGCAATTCCATTATTTTTTCTTTGTGAAGTACCTTGTACAAAAATTTTAAAAGCTTTTCTTCAACTTGCAATGTATGTTTGTACGGGTGGAATCTTGCTACTCAATTTTTTTGGTGTCAATTACCTTTAATGTTCGAAGATGATGTCAATACGATAAGCTGTGTGTCGTCATTCTAAATCTAATATGGCGGACCATCCTAGATGGCGGAATAGTGAATTTTAATGCATTTTGTACAATATGGGTATAAAATTAACGAGGTTGTTGAGAGTCGAAAAAGAATGTGAATTCATTCTAAATCTAATATGGCGGACCAGCCAAGATGGCGGCACTTCTGCAATATGGGTATGAAATGTAGGGCTTGCCGAGAATATAATTAGAAAAATATTCTGAAATTACTCTTAATCCAATATGGCGGACTTTTGAAGTTTCTTTATGCCTTCCTATAATAGTAGTATTAAGCGAACGGTTCGCTGAGAATAAAATTGCAGGTTAGTAACTGATAAGTAAAAAATAAATTAAAAGAAAAACTTTTTTAAAACAAGCTTTTATTTAAATGCTCTAAAAAGAAGAAATTGAATTACTTGAAAACGTACTGAATTCAGTACAACGGTACCGAAACGGCAGCACTGGCCTGTAATGGACTAATGGAATCGTAAACGTAGCGAACGAATTGGAGTCATCGTTTCTGAAAAAGGAATCGATACCATGGACTTGGAGCGGTCTAGGATTTATGGGCGCGGCATCACAGGGAATCGTAAACGAATCGAAGGAATCGATTCCGAAAAAGGAATCGATACCGTGGAATCGAATCACCAAAGGAACGATTGAGCCCCGTTCTACTTACCGCCTGGACTATACGGCGAACATACAAAGCATTCATTGAAAAACCGTCAGGCGGTGGATCGCGACAAACGGCGTGCGAGCGGCGTGCGCGCGGCGTACGAGCGGCACGGCGCGCATGTCTGTACGGACCTTTATAATAACGCTGTCTTGTTAATTCTTGCGCAGTTCTCATATACATAATTCGGGCACTCTAGGTTAGGCTTCAAAACGATTGTAATTTCATTGCAAATTGATGTATATACTGTATGTACACTTTAACCACACAATTTATAATACTCTGACTTATTGAAAGGCATCTACTCACTGAAGTCATATACTGTGCGAACCTGTTCCTAAAAAATATTTAATGGTACCCTAAGGCTAACGGTATGATGACCGCCGCATTTATTAAAGTCTGGGTAAATAAGATACAAGGCATAACATAACATGTGTAGCACACGTTTTGTCATTAGTTATTATGATGAGGCTTGATGCACCAACATTTTTACAAGCACTCGTTTGTACAGCATCATTCATCAAACAAAAACACTTCTGTTTATTATGCTAAGGGTACTTGAGGTTGGAAAGGAATTGGCAGTTTGTTTTTGCCTACCGTGCCTACCAAATAATTGTCAAGTATGCACATTTGATAATAGTGTTGTTACTAAAATTAAAAATATAGATATAAGGTTAGGCTAGTGGTTTTTAACAATATTTCACTTTTTTGTATCCTGACGGTCGGTATTACCACTAGTCTCTCCCTGAGATTCAAATTGCCAACACCACCTGGCAAAAATAATTACATGTGTTGTTTGTGGTATCATCATAGTCACAATGTCTTAGCAGACATGTTGTGAACTCGTAAAATGCATTTACTCATTTTACGAGTTTCTCTTGGGATATCTTTAAGATCTTTAATGCAGTAGTTTCCCATTTGCTTTCTGCATCCTCATGCCGTTGACCAGATGGTATCTACTGGTTCATCCGCCTTTAGGGGCAATTTCTCACCCTAAGGACAAGAAAGTGTCCTGACTCTTCTCAACTCGTCCACCTAAAGCTGTTGATTGAGAAGAGGTTACTGCTTATACCGACAGTAGTTCGGTTCCTTTTAGTCGCCTTTTACGACACGCAGGATATACGATGGGACATATTCTAACTCACCCCCACACGGGCATGTTTGTGGTATACTACCTGTCTAAACCTGAAGATGACGTACATTTTTAGCGTCGATACCTCGTAAAAATTATATTTTTCTTGAAATATACAAGGAGGTCCAATAAGCGCGTGGTGCTCTCTAGCGGCAGTACCGTTTAAATTAGAAGAAAACGTCCCGTATAAAAAACTTTTATTTTCAACTACTTGCAGAAAATAATTTCAAAGATGGCGGACATCCGGAAATACCGAAGTTGACATCAACTCCCGTATTTTAAATAGAGCACCCTGTACATTAATGCGGCTTTAGAAAATTTAACATTTGTAGTACTTTACAAAAAATGTGAATATCTCTGAAACTAAGTAAGACAAATAGATGCAGATGCCTATACTCTACTCATTACATTTCGAGTCCTACTACTACAGAGATCGAAAACAATTTTTATTTTTCAAAAATCTTTCCAGTGGCGGCGAGCTGATAAAAAACCTAAAATTATGAAATCCACCCAAACTTTATTTTTAGGTGCCTCACATATCCCTAATTTATTTTTACTTTTTTTTAGTCAAATTGTAGAGTCTATTGGAAAAATTTCAAAGAATGTTGCTACGATGATGGACATGAAAAATGTGTATTATTGCTGCATGAAAAACAGATAGCCTAAGTAACACTCCAGTTTTGTTTTTAGATATTTTGGATGAATCTAGATATTCATTTTTTGTATCAATTAAATCATAGGTGTTTCCAGCAAAGAAAAAATATTTTATTTATTTATTACCATAAAAAACATTGAAAAAGATTTTTTTCTTTATTTTCCGCTAAACCTGAAAAGTCATTAGTGGCCGAGTATTGAGAAAGATAAAAATAATAAGTATAAAGTAATATCTGAGTAATTAAGATATGTTAGGTTTGTTTATAGAAGTTTGGAAACAAATAAGTGAAAAACATGCATTATTCGCAATAATTTTTCTTACCAAGGCTTTCGATGAGCAATCACCATGGATTTTTAGATCAGAAAAATGCAAAATTATGCGGAATAATTTTTTTTACCAAGGCTTGATGAGCAATCACCATGGATTTTTAAACCAGAAAGATGCTCAATGTATGGTGTTTTATTAGTTTCTACATTTTATAATAATTACCTTGTACCCAAGCACAAGTTTTTAACTTTTTTGGGCCACTTGTTGTTTATCGTATTTTATTTATTTTATATTTACAATAAACGCTAAACATATTTTTGGAAAATTTGTCCTCTCTACAAACAAAATATGATCTGCATGTTTCCTCCGATTAAGTTGCGTTGCACGGGCTGCATCCGGATACGACGTAGCATTGCAACTAATTTTGCTTAAAAACCTATACGCTTATCTACATTTCCGCGCATCGCTTTTTCACCCAATATTTTATTTTAGGTAACATACACTGCTCGAACGTATTCCATAAACGAACAGGGGAAACAGTACTTATAACTAAACATTGTAAATATAAACATGTATACTAATCAATAGCAATTTTTAACCTAGGGTTAAGAAACATCTCTTTAAATCCGGAATTGCACAACAAAAAGTACATCTCAAGTCACAGTCTCATAGTTGGTGCATATTACACATATGGGAGAAAATAACAAAGCGTTGGTAGAGACACAGGTAAATAAAAACAGATTCTTTTAGATCTAGTACTCATGCACGGCACATGTAATGAAAATTTCTCTAAAAGATACCGGAAATCAATTTTATTATTTATTATTTGAATTTGCTAAGTAATACATCGTTGCGAATTCCATTCTCTCCCTAAACTATAGATACGTAGCAAAACGACGCTGATTCTTTTCTATATTATTCGAATGTACATCATACGAAAAATACCAAATTACACTACAGTACTCTAGCTTAGATCTAACAAACGTATAAAATAATAACAATAGAGTTCTTGTACTGACAAAGTGACAAAATTTTTGCGGTGTCTGAGTTTAAATCCATAGTTTTGGATGCATCAGCTACAATTCCACATATGTATATGATTGACTAGATTTAACTGAGAGTCAAAAGTAATACCGAAATCTTTGACCAGCGCCAGCGTCCCATTATGTAATACATTCCCATTGATGCTGAAAGTATATTTCAGGGACTATCTTTGCATGTATATGACTTTGACATTTTTCAATTTTTAAGTATAGCTAATTAAGATTACACCATTGATACAAAATTAATAGGTCATTTTGAAGTAAGAGGCAATCGGTAAACGTAACAATCCTCGTCATTATCTTTAAATCATTTGCATAGGCAAGTGATTGCAATGGAGTTTGGCAGAGATATCGTTAATGAAAATAGTAAACAGTAGCAGACCAAGCACAGATCCTTGAGGAACGTCAGACGTAGCTGCCACATCGATAGACTTAAAACCACGACACTGTTGTTTATTATACGACACAGAAAGTTTTCTATTTAACAGATCAGATAAGATATGGGGTGTTGGCAAGGGTAGGTCATTCAGTAATTCCAAAATGTTTTATTACCGAGAATGTATGGGAGGTACTGAGTCAAGCCACTTGACATCATTTTTTTTGTTCCGCCTGTCGACGTGAGAAGTGAAAGACCGAAGGTTCCCTGACGAGAATAGTATCTAGGCAACTATCTGCGAAGCCTCTGGTACGCAAGTCGAACTTCACAGAATGTATAGGTTAGATTGTTTAATCGGTGAATAAATGTGGTAATTTTATGTAGCATCTCTGAAAAGTATCTTCTCTCCACAAACCAAATTTTGATCTGCACGTTTCTTCCGATTAAGTGGCGTTGTACGGATTATATCTGGATACTCCATTCCATATAGCATTGCATATAATTATGCATAAAAACCTATACTTATAACGCCTAAATGCGCATTTCCGCGCATCGTATTTTTTTACCTAATTCACTCCCTACAGTGTTTAAAAATTTGGAAAACAATCTTTTTTTTAGTAGCTTGCGTTGAATTAAGAAGTCTCATGGTACTTACATTAACGAATCGTATTCAGATTTGCTCCCTAAATTTCGTTATTTTTTTGATAGAGCTCGGAGGTATGGTGATGTAGGGAATAAGGGTAGGTCATACTTCTTCATTCTGGAGGTTGTCAATGATCAAGGCAATTCGAATTTTGGAAACCGCCTCTCTAAATAGCTGATTGTTGGAGCAATTATACCAGTCCCTCAGATTTTTCAGCCACGAATGTCTTCTCCTTCCTATCGTTCTTGTTCCGATGATTTTTCCTTCTATTATTAGCTGAAGTCGATGATACGTCTCCTCTCTCATAATGTGTCCCAGGTACTGTAGTTTTCTTCTTTTTATAGTTAGAAATACTTCTCTTTGTCTGGGTCATCGAGTAACTATACATTTTTGTTATTGTCGAGAATGTATGGGTGGTATTGAGTCAAGCCACTTGACGCTATTTTTGTTGTTCCGCCTGTCGACGTGAGAAGTAAAAGATCGAAGGTTCCCCAACGAGAATAGTATCTAAGCAACTATCTGCGAAGCCTCTTGTACGCAAGTCGAACTCCACAGAATGTATAGATAGTATAATCGGGGAGTGAACTTGGTAATTGTCTGTAGCATCGCTGGCAAGCAGCTTAGTGTGGTCATCCATCCGGAGCGTTCGCATGGAACGGGTAACTGGAAGTTGCTGGCCGGGCTGCCGCGACCGAGAAGCGTCGCGCGTCGTGTTGTGACGCTTTAGCGCAGGGTGACTGACCAACGCTGTTGTACTTGAGATGGCGAAGAACCTATAATAATGTTAGAAAACCGGCAGCCACAGGTCATCGGTAACATACAGCGCGTCCGAGCTCTAGTAGGTACCTAAAACTAATGTACTTCCGAGAGAGATTCTAGTCTTTCAGTAGCAATTAAAGCGCGTTAAAGAACCCACATTATATAGGGTAGTCCACTTTTTAGTAGCAGAACTTTAACACTTGATAGAAAAACCGATTTTAAAGAAATTTCATACATATAAACATGGTTGCTGAAAAAAGTATGGGGTGTCAAATTTTGGAAAAATTGATCTTTAGTTAATTTATTAAAATCATTGATCCGATTTTTGTTTGTAATTTAGCAGTGCTAATAAGATGCTAAGACAGCACTGACTAAAATATAATTATCATTTCCAGTGGCGTATCGGGGGACTGTCCCACAACTAATATTAGAATCAAAATTCTACGCGACTGACCTTAAAAAACTTAAATGTTGTTTTTCGAATTAAACAGATAAAAACACAGCTTTTTGTGTCGTGTTGCCTATTTGCATCTCAATTTGTTTTCGAAGAAAAAAATTAAAACCTTGTCGAAAAAAACGTTAAAACGCAACAACTTGACATTGATATGCCGTAATTCCAAGGGCGTATTTTTTATTCAAATTCAAGTAGAGAAGTTCACATTAACATGGTTGTGTCGTAAAGAGTCTGGTTTCAAAAATACAGGGCGTCAAAATGTGGAAGGAAAAGTGATTTTCTGATTTTCTTCCTGAATTTGGAACAGAAATAAGTCCTTGGAATTACGGCCTATCAATAAAAAGAACAAAATAAATTTGTTTGTTTTGTCATATTTTTCGACAGGCTATGAAGTGGAGACGCTATTGGAAATCATAATTATCTTCTAATCAGTGCTGATTTAACGTCTTATTGCATTGTTCAATACCACCAAATTACAAAAAAATTGGCTCAATGAGGTTTAAGAAATTAATAAAAAATCTGTTTTTCCGAACTTTGACACTCTGTATTTTAAAAACGAATAGTTTTTAAGCGTTTTAAATCTTTCTGGCCATTATCCGCTTTTTATTTTGTTTGAAGGGAGGGAGAATTTGGGTTAATGATTGGGGTCGAGGATAGGGAAACAAAAAAAATCGATTTTTCCAAACTTTTACAACTGTATCGTGAAGATCAGACTCTTTAGGTCACGTAATGTTTATATGAACTTTTCTAATTGAATTTGGCTCAAAAATGTGCCATTTCAATTACGGCCTATGAATACAAAGAACAAAGTTAACCTGTTTTGTTTTAACATTTTTTCGACAAGCTTTGATTATAATTTATGAATCGTGGGACTGTCTCCCGAGATGCCAATGGAAATGATATTTATCTTCTAGTTAGTGCTGACTTAGCGTCTTATTGCAGTGAATAACACTGCCAAATTACAAGAAAATAGACTCAATAATCTCTAAGAAATTAATAAAAAATCAATTTTTTCCAAACTTCGATACCCTGTATCTTGAGAACAACTCTTTAGGGCACATAATTATCTATATGAACTTTCCTGGTCAGAAATGGGCCCTTGAAATAACGTACGGCCTATCATTCAGTAACACCCTATATAAACAAATAATACAGTCATAGTTGGACAGTTACAAGGCCCAGCATTCTAGGTGTGGGTAGTCTGTGTGTATCAGGATAAAACATCATAATACATACTTGAAAGTTCGATAATTTTTTGAGATTTGAATATTCCCTATTCCTAGAAAATAAACGTTTTTTTGATTACCTTACACGGTTAGAAGTGCCGAAACCAGCGTTGTGCTTTTGGGGTAAGATAATTGTACTATAAAATGTCATAGATTGCAATAAAATGTAATAGATCCGAAGTTGCGCGCCATTTCGCCGTGAAAAGCATAAGTTACTACTTATTACGATATCAGTTTTGTTCAGTGATGTGAAAAATTTGCCCTTGATAACATCAAACCCTAACCTTTTCGCTATTCACTATACTCTCAGTCTCAGAACGAATCTCGGAAAAAGAAATCGCACTTAGGTTTCGAGATGTGAAGCCAATATCAAAAGGAATTATTCTTAAATTCGCATTTGTTACAGAGAAATCAACGTTTGAAGTTTTGTTGTAAAGATGATTGAAACGTGTGTAGCCCACTTTATGTCACCAATTTCACTTTCTATCACACTTCCGATTTTACAGCAAAGCAAGGGAGAAGATCGTTTAGTACGGTTACGCTGACAGGTTTTTTTTAATGTTTTTGTCGATTGTTTACCTCAGCAGGTCGCAGGTGACGCATAGTGACGTACGAATATGGTAAGGGCGGCCACACATTAACCATTTCGCGATCTATTTAAGGGCATTTCAACTTTTTTGCTATCAAGAATAAAAATATAATTCAAACATTATAATCTAAATCGGTGCCAGAAATCATCCCTTAAAATTTCCGGGATTCGTCCTGGACACGGTGTATAGTGGGGATTCAACTGCAGTTCAAGAAATTTATAAATTACAAATTACTATGAAATAAACAGTTCGCGAGAAAAAGAGATCAGTGATTCCTGTCCTGTGCGCTTCCCGGTTATAGGAGTCGCATAACCCAAGATCATAGCCAAGATTTTGATTTTAATATTTTTGAAATATTTTTTGAAATTTGTGAATTTTTTTAAAATGTAATAGATTTTCGGGATTTTCGCTATTGTAGTAACAGTGTAATAGCTATGGGTAAATTGTAATAGATCTAGTACAATTGTAATAGCAACGCTGGCCGAAACGAAGGCAGGCGTGGGTGCTTGCATCCAGTAGCAGGTAAACATGAGTGTTATACAGGGATGGCCGCTTCCTTTGGAGCTTCTATGAGGACGAGGAGGGCCTTGCCGGCTAAGTGCACACAGCTGTGCACCGCAGCCTTGAACGTTTCGCCGTGGGAACTGGTCGAAGGCGCACATCCATACTAAATTAGAGATGTTCCCAGACAAGCAAGATATATCGATATATCGTATCGATGTATAATATCGTCAGTGGCTATCAGTACTAAGACATGTACATAGCCGGGCTACATGTTTTCCTTTTTTTAAAGTGAGCATCGAAATTCACCTTTTGGGCAAACCCAGAATTCCCGTACAAGCTACTCTGAAAGCTACGAGCTACGACACCGCTTCCCAGGTAATTCTGCAATGGAATTGAAAGTCAGATTATTGTTTGATTATTCCTTTCCTTTGTTAACTTTCCACACAAATTAATTTCGCAGAAGTTCAGTAGTACATAGCAAAAACACGTCAAAAATCACAATTTGGTATTAGTTTTTTTTTATTAAAAGTCGTTAAAACATCAATGATTATCGGGTTTATTAGTTGTTACGAGTTTTTTGCTTTAATTTGTCATAAAAAAGTAAAATAATAGTTTTTTAAATCATTTTGGAAATTCGTGAATTATCACCTTTTTACCTTTAACAGTTACATACGGCGCAAAATGCCCCCATAAGTGCTATTTTTTCATTATTATTTCGAAAGTGTAATGTCTTGCAAAGTTTTTAAGATTAGTTTGGAGCTCCAGAACCAGCCATACGAATTTTTAATTTTATTTTGAAAGCTTTGGTCTCCTGACTTAAAACAGTGATTTCAAACTTTGGGCCCAAAATTTACTCAATTATTGGTCGGATGTACAGGTCTCTCTTAGGTTTCTTTATTGGATATCAAAATGAGCTTAGTACTGAGCATAATTGCAGAAAAAATAAAAGCCACTGGAAAATGTCTAAATTTTCCAAAAATAAATCATAACTCGAAAATTATCAATAATCGCTACACATATAAGGGGGTGTTTTGGATAGGTCTGGGTACGGGCTATCTAAAAAAAAATCAATAACGTGACCCGGTTGGCCACATTGTATTTTGTACATTTGCAGGCAGCATACTTTCACTAATTTTATGAATAACGAAATAAAAATAACAGCTTTTATATACGATGCCATTCCAATATGACTAAAATCTAAGGTAAACACCACTGTAAACACAATAAACAAAGAACTGACAAAATTTTAACTCAAAATAGACCAAAAGAGGTTCGATTCGTTTGACAGTCACTCAGATGGAAATCCAAAGTCACTAGTTTTCCACCAAAACTCAATCAACTTGTTTAGGAGAACTAGTAAATGATCGAGTCTTGCCGAAAGGAAGTCGATAGTGTCACAGAGTAGGACCAACGCTCACTGTCGACTAGGAAAGTAGATTTCTATTGTAGAATTCGATATGTTGAATTCTATGTGACACGAAGTCCCACTGCAGTAGCTTTTTTCAAAGTACAAAGTATTTGACAAAAATATATTCTGGAATAAACTTCTTCACTAAGCCGGTGAATCTAAAGACTTTGATTTTCCTGAAGTCAATAACATATCGGTAAATTAAAATCACGATGTTGTTTGCAGCCCTAAGTCAAAACTCATTTGGGATCCAAGAACAAATGCTAGATAACTTATTCTTAGACTTGGAGAACATTGATAAGTTTTTTTCCCTGAAGCATATCCAATGATACTGGGTTACAGTCCACTCATGAATTTGACATGCAATTGTGATTCTTTAAATAGGCAAATCATTTTACTTTACCAGGATATCGATAGCCCGATAAGGATCGATGTGTCGTATCGAACATCACTACTCGGAAAAGGTGTGCGAAGGCTGTGTGAGATAGCAACCGATTGCCAAATAGCGAATTTATTGTGCGGCGAAATAGGTGATAGTAGAATGAGTCACCCGATGGTTGCGAGATACTGGGCTTGTATTCCCATTATGAAGGTGCAAATGTATGATGACAAGAAAATGATGTAGTGTCAGGATTAGAATGGAGTTATCATTATCAACGATAGTGGTCGGGAATTCCCGTTAAAAGTAAACGATGCGGAATGCAACTAAGCTCATTCTGTATAACTACCGACCAATTTCGGCTAAGATCGCAACTTATATACTTAAATGTATGGTTGGCATTGCGAATATTATTAACTATACCCGTTACGGTTGCTAGTGGGGAGAGGAGCTTCCCTAAGCTCAAGCTGATAAAAGCCTATCTGCGATCGATAATATCTCAATTTAGATTAACAAACTTAATCGGAAATGAAATTGCTGAAAATATCGACTTTGATAGCTTAATAAAACAGCTCGCGGATAGAAAGGCAGAAAAATGAAATTTTATTAGTTTGTTATTAAATAAAGGGTTTCATCATATCCTTTACCTTGCACTGACAGCAAGTACTTTGTTGATCTAGGACGTCGCGCCGCCTTAGTTTTTGAGACTCAATGTTGTATGCTGGCCATTGAGACAGAGTAACATTATATCCTTGATGATTTTTTAAATTCGTTGGATCTCATGCTGGATGTATAAACTGAATGTATAAACTTCACGTCATTACTGAAGCACTTGTGCACAGTAAAGTATTCCTAGCTAACCTTGAAAGACTTTTTATAGCGTTTGTCAGTCTTACGCTGGAAGATTTTGGGCATCTCCCATAATTCCCAAATATTTGTTATCGCCGCAAGCTTCTTTATTAGCTGTTTTTTATCGACGACTAACCCACCGTAGGCACTTTGTAGGCGTATGTTCGAGAATGCTGTAGCCTGAGCAACAGGGTAGCACAGCAGGTGTGCTGCTAATAAAATTTTATTCATTCTGCCTCTACTCCAGGACTACCTGCGCTCCTAAAAATATGTACCTGTAGGTATACAATAGCTGTATGCAGAAGAACACATTGTATTCCGGGATCAAGATAGCACACTTAGTAAGGCTATCGAGGAAAATCTAGAAAGTCAGAGCAACATTTTAATTATTTATCATTTTTCTGATTAGATGCACAAGTTCATTCGATAGCAACTGCCTGATACTGAGTATCTGTCAAGCAAATTTGGAGCTTTCGGTTCATTTTAAAGAGCTTTTTATAACGAACTAAAAATACGATTTCTCACAAATTCTATGACAAGAGAATTGAATCACGCTCTAAATAAGCTGTTAATAATACATTATTTTTATATAATAATCTATCTCAGAGCATCATATACCCAATTATCATGGCTTGAGTGTCGAGAAGCCTGTTTTTCCTATCGGACATGTACCTTATCTTAGATACAAAAATTGAAATATAGGTTTGAAGTGCTGAACCTTATTTAAGCGTGTACAAGAAATGTGCAGAAAGATTGGTTACAATGTGTTCAAAAATTTTGAAATCAAACATATGTATATGTATAGCGATTTGGATACGCAATTTGCCTTCATGTTTATTATAAAAAACCAAGTACACATTAAAAACTCAACTCTATTTACATAAGTAATGCGTTTATTTAATCTGTATTCATTAATTAAATTTTGAGTGTCCCCCATTTTCGATCAAGCACAGCCTTGAAACTAATGTCCGGCAGAATTAAGTTGGGTGACCGCGGTAGCCATAATACTGGTCCCTGACCAATCAAGCGCCATTACGCTTTTAGAACGAAAATGAGATGTCTTTCGAAAATTATATATTTTTATGGTCCCTCCCGCAAAGGCTCAAAGCCTATGGCGCTATAGAAGCGCTGCGAAAGGATAAGTATCAGTGCAGGTTAGATTTGAAACGCTGCAGGTTGTAGCCTTCGGGAATCAAATTCCACGGCAGCTTATTCCACAGCGTCGAAGTTCTCTAAAAGAAGCAGTGCTGGAGGTACTTTCGTCTGCGAAGTTGTAGATTTGATTGGATGTTATATCTAGCAGCTCGCTGATGTACAACAGAAACAGTCTTGAGGAACACCGGCGTTTATTGAAAATACGTCTGATGAACAGCCTTCGACTACAACAAACAGAGATCGGTCGTTCAAGAAGCTATTCAGCCACAGGCGCAGACGAGGTGGTAGTCCATAAGCAGCAAGCTTGACCAGAAGTCCCTCATGCCACACTCTATTGAAGGCTTTCGATATGTCAAGTGCAATAACACGGGATTCGTCATGATTTTCAATAGCTCTGTTCCACAAGTGAGTGACGTGGCCAGGAGGTCATCAGTAGACCTATGCTTACAGTAGCCATACTGGCGATCATTTATGATGTTATTGTGGTCCAGGTATTTCAGGAGCTTTGTGTTAATGACATTCTCCATAACCTTAGACATGATGCTGAGAAGAGCCAGTTATTCTAATAAATCATTATCTGAGTTATATCATTTTGATATGTAAGTCACTTTATTGACCAAAGTACATAAGTATGTGTAAGTCAGGCAATCACCATAAGTATACTTGTATGGCGAGTAATACAGACAAACTATAATAAATGAACGAGACATAATATAATGCCATAGCCTTCATATAATAATTGCACAGATACAATTAGTCAATACTATACCATAAAATATAATACATTCTTACTAGGAAAAAATATTAAATCTTATTAGGTTAGCGTTGTCCCAAATGTGGTGCTCGATTCATGGGTGATTTGCTATTTACGACTTTCTCTGCTCGCTGTGTCGGTGTTACTTTTTTCTTGCTTCTAGAGCTCTTTTTGTTTCAATGCATATTTATCCGCATTCACATAGCACCTCGTAGATGCAGCGCATAGTTTCTTGATCTCCGCTCCTGGCTTTTGTTTTCGTTGGGAAACTTCGGAGTAATGTGCTTATTGAAATTTTCGTTTGAATTTTGCAATATAGTAAGTACGAGCCACTACTAAGATTTGAACATCTAGTTGAATTAGCTGAGAATAATACCCTAAGTAGTAAATAAAGCTCAGCTAAGCAAGATTGAAACCCCCCAGCGGTTTCGGTAATGTCCGATCGATAATCGGTAAACCCTCATTTGGGGCACTATTTATAGTTGGCATCGGCGAAATTGTTTGCCTGGGACAGATCCGTAAAGTGAATTACCTGTCCAAACTCTGTAATGCATCGTCCGGCTGTGAGACTCTTTATTACCCGACCGCAATCTTTCCTGGGCTCGTCAGTGCACAGGAAAGCAGACAGGAAAACGTCACGATTGCCAAGCCAATTGAAATGGGGAGGGCGAATTGTTACCTCGTCATTTCCCTATGGCGGAGTACTGTACGAGTTTCATTTGCGATGCCATACAGGGCTACCCCGAAGTACAGCATACACACTTACCAGCAGCGTGACTCGATGTAAATTAATTAGACCTTTTGCCCGACTATTCATTATCTCTATGTGACCTTGCGCAGGCTGCTTCAGGGTCGAGTTAGGAATATTCGTGACCAGTGCAGAAAAGTGTATTTTAATTTCGTTGTAACTGTTTTAACGACATATCTCGAAGTTAAAGTAAATGTTAAGGTAGCCGCTTTCATCATTTGCCATATCAATTTTACCAAATCGTTAATTTTCTATGTGTTTGGAGTTTTTGATGTTATGTTAAATTTTGAGTATAAACCTCACGAGGGAAAAATCTGAGCAGGTACTTAATATATTTTCAAATTTTCTGAACCCGACTCTGCCAAACGTACAGTGTTTTTTATGGCCAGCCTCCCACAAAGGCCGGAAGCCTATGACACTGAAAAAGCGCTTCGAGAGGATAAGTGTCGGTGCACGTTAGCATTGAAACACTGCAGGTTGTAGCCATCGGGAAACAAATTCCCGGCAGCTCTTTCCACAGTGTCGAAGTTCTCCTAAAGAAGGAATGCTGGAGGAGACTGATTCGGGCAGTAGGGACCTCGACCTGGTAAGAATGAGCTCGCAGAGCCTCTCTCGTGTTCCTCGTTCAGACGGACTTTGGTGTTATTTTCTGGGAGAGCTCACTCGAACATCCTCCGTGATAGAATCTGTAAAACAGGGACAGGTCAGCCACCCTTCTTCAATGTTTCAGGCTGTGGAGGTCCTTTGTGGGGTTAGGCGTATCGATTAGTCTAATTACTCTTTTCTGGATAGTGTCCAGAAGATTTAGAGTGTGTTTGGGAGCACATCCCTACACATGAAAGCAATACTCCAACGATGGTTGGATCTGTGCCTTGTAGAGTAGCAGTAGCTGCTCTGTTGTATACAGCTTCCTACAGCAGAACAAAACCCCAAGCTTCTGCGATGCCGTTTTATTATTATTTATTATAGTTGATGTTGATCCCCAAAAGCTTAACAGAAGGTGACGCGACTATTGGGTGACCCTCCATTTCCACAGTTGGTAAGCCAACGTGAGACTTATTTGTCAGTGTTGTTGCCTGAGTTTTCTGTGTGTTAAACAGTACTTCGTTTTCTAATGCCCACTCGACAATTGTTTTGATATCTGTCTTGATCTGTGATGCATGTTGCTGTCGCCGACGTACCGTCTCTTGGGATGATAGTGGCTTGTCTGGTTCCATGAACGATATTTGTGTTGTCGTCTGCGAAGCTGTAGATTGGATTGGATGTTATTTCCAGCAGCTCGTTGATGTACAGCAGAAACAGTGTAAGGGATAGGACAGATCCCTGAGGAACGCCGGCGTTTATTGAAAATACGTCTGACGAACAGCTGTCGACTACAATAAAGATCGGTCGTTCAAAAAGCTATTCAGCCACTGGCGCAGCTATAGTCTGAATGAGACTGAAGTGAACGCCCATAATTTTAGAGATTCGCGCTACAGGATACAGATTTTGAAATACATTTTTCGTATATATGTTCACATTTTCAAGTTACCCGGGCGAAAAATTGAGTTGCTATAATTATAATCGTACCTCATCTACATGGACTTCCTTTCCAAAAATTTTGGAATCCAAAATTCCTATTCCTAATTTCAAAGAATTGACTACACAAAAAACTATTAGCTTGACAATCACATAAAGCGTTCCAAAAATTGCGTTTGGTAGATTTTTAAGACGTTAGTATATAAATTGTTACGACCGTGCAATTTACTTTCGCATTCGCACACATCCTAATTCAGAAAGTGTTACTTTGCTTGCTGCACACTTACGAAAAAGTCTTTTTCCTCGCTCAGTGCAAGAAAGTGATTTTTCCGTATTCAAATCGCACTATCATTCCTTGCTCGAAAAACAGGGATCAATCAGGAATACGTTTTTGTGCCCTACTTTGGTCAGGTCGTAGAAAACATGTTAATCCTATCTCTTGCATAAAGTATGTCTCCACTTGGCTGCTTGTTCGCACTTCTACGCCCATTTGCCAACCTGATAAACCATCAGAGTTATTGGTACTTGCACTTGTGTACCTAAATCATTCAAGAAACCCATAATAAAAAAATCTTGATTCAACTGTGCATAGCTGCGCAATTTCTTGGTTATGAAAGTAATTAGAATTTTCATTTTGCTTTCTTTATCTTGAATAGATAAAAAAGATCAGGACTGTGACCAGCCGCATTGATTAAGCGACGCTTAGTTATGATACATGGCGGTATTATGAAAATAAAACTGTCTGCGATATACTTGTGCTCGTATTTCTATAAATATTGCGAAAAAATATTCTACGGTGATATTTATCATGTCCCACTGACCTACTTATAGCACTTGTTAAGCATTTCTATCGAATTTTGGATCACAGCATTTGCCATATAAATTTAAAGCTATAAGAATGCATATCAAACTAATTTTTTATAGAACTTGTTAATGTTGATTACATTCGGTAACAGTATATATTCAAACTGTATATTTTCGTGGGTTAAAATATATTTGTAAGAAACTGAGAATACTTGCATTTGTTCATAAGAACATCTGTGACTTACAGAAAAAAAAATGTTTACACTGAGTTTTTATTCCCGTAGTATAATCCCTTAAGTTTGACTACGGGAGAGAGTCCGTTTGAAGCTAAATCAATTACACAATGGAGAAAAGTGGAAAACGCCTTTTGTTACACCCGAAAGTAATGGGAACTAATCCGTCGAAAACCGAAATACGCACAAAACAATAAATTTACATGAACTGGATATGCGATATATATGAATGTGGCTGAAGTAGTAAAGTGGCTAAGGAAGCGTGTGAGGAAGATCCCAAATTAATATCCTATTGCCTCAAAAAATTGAAAAATCCGGTCAAATCTACGCTACCATAGAATGTGCCATTGAAAAAATTCAAGAATAATTACTGAGGCGGTGGTCAAGTAATATGTCGTATAACCAATTATTTTTCACAAAACGTGACGTCACCGTCGCGTTGGGGCGAACAGGTATAAACAACAGATAGTGGCAGTGCTTTATTTTGGTTTGATCGACTTTTGTTTACTGGGCGAAATTCGAGTTAAGTTTGGATCTTATCAGTACATATGTGAAAAATAGACTATTTTAGACAATTCCACAAGATGGTGAAGTGCGGTACGAATCGCAAGAGACGATTTGAGCGTGATGAGTGCAAATGTTATCATCGGTAAGAATGTAAACACATGGTAAATAATAACAACATGATCTCGCAAACAATCATATGCCTGTTGGAGCACGGGCTTTGCTTCTTCTAACCTATTCGAATTTGTTGCTTAACTCTACCTGCTATTTAAAAAAAATCATCATGGCGGTGGTATGCTTAACGTAAACGTTGTATAACTTTGACAGATACTTAGAACGCACAATATTATCTCATACATAATCCTAAAACTTGAAAATAATATGATTATTTCTAGTACTTGTACCTGAAGCTTCTCGCTATCCGGTATAATTTCTAGCTCGGTGGCGTGCAGTATCACATCAATCAATATGAATTACATACCTGATAGAGCATGGACCTTGCTTCTTCTGTCCTATTCGAATTTGTCAAATTAAATTCAACCGTAATAAAATGATTGACCGTTTTAAAGTATGTGTACTTTACGATTCCCAAAAGATCTCGCCGAATAAGTAAATATTTCTATTTGCGAATGCGAGCCACATGTGTTTGGTCTAGTATTTCAGTCCCCATATGCACCAGAGACTGCACATCCGCTGTTTGATGTACAGCTATTCGTAGCAACAACACCGACTAAGAATTTTACTGCAACAACGGAGCGGGTCGAAGGTAGATGGATCAACATCAACAATTTGACTGTCAGACTTAGCAAATAGTTGAGGTGGTGAGCTAAATTGATGATAGTATTCGCTGAAATAAAAAGTCAGTGAAGGGTGATGATACATTTCGATTACTACTTGCAACAATAGATGCCGCCTTCCACCTTGCTTGTAGAGAATAAATTGATTCACGATACTCCCTGTTCCCTTTTGTGAATACCGCGACTGCACCATTGTTAACTTTTCAGTAGATGGCTACTTAGCTAATTGCGTACACTCTCCAAACTATAGTGTGTTGTGCAAATGCGATTTAAACTTTTTAATACCATCACTATAGTTTATAGCTGAGGACAAACGCGTGTATGTAACAGATCTCATGGGGGGAATCTACCGTCGCAGTTTGCCGCAATCAAAAGGTGTCAGCGTCTGTCGTTGGTGTTCGGCTTAGAGTATGGTGAATAATAAGGTATGTTCCTTAACGTGAAGTATATATACATACCGGTATTTGCTAACGATATAATTGGAAAAGAAAGAATTCTATAAAACGATGTGAATTTTTATAGAAATAAATATCAAAACGTAACGTATATGATTAGTTCGATTGTAAATGCTACCTTTCGTTTGGATGTCTGGTTTTGGAATATCCTGTATATCAGACATCTTCAACCTTAGGGAAATATCAGACTTGCATGAATCTAACCGTATTATTATTTTTGAGGACAAATGAATCACAAATTATGTATTGTATACAAATTCATCTGTTTCGTCTATTTTTTTTAAACTGATAACTCAAAAGTTTATATTGAAAATAATGCTAAACCAACGAATCCGAAATGATTCGGTAGTTGAAGTTTAATGATTATGTATATAATGGTTGTCTCATCCTCCAATTTTTTTTCACGTCGATCTGCGCTTTCTAGCACATACAAAATAATGTTTCAGTCAAGCAAATAATTCTGATTCTATTGTCGGTACCAAAAAGCACATGCGGAACGCGAATTCTACAATTGGCATAGGTGTGATGGCATAGTACGTTTTTCAATTCAATTTCAGTGCTTGTTAGAGCGCCCCTACTTAAATTATTGGACGAAGAATATATACTTTCATCCAAGTATATCACCGTAAGCTGTGATTATCTTGAACCAACAATGTGATATTTTTGATCATATATGTATGGCTATAATTCGAATTCAATTCAAAACTGGGGAAGTATTGAAAGTAAGAATACCGAAAACTTAAATGAAGTATATGATAAACTTGGAACCAGAACAATGAATATATCTCTTACATATTGACTCAATCTTTTAACAATTTCTAGCGCAAACCGCTCGAGATTTGTCTTCTTGAACGGAGCATCTAAGGGTATTTGCATAAGTATTTTTCAATTTTACGTTATATATAGTATTTTTCAAAATTCATGTTGAGAAATACCGATTACCACAGAATAAAGCCTGTTCCTTTGGACTAGAAGAGTATGTTATGTTCCGGCATTGTTCATATTCTATTCACAAGTAATTACATAAATATACATATATTGCATATCACATATTTGGTACTTATATACGAACATATGTATGATGTCTCCACAACCTCAGCCCCTCAACAATCCTTCCACGAGATTATAACAATATACACAATACACACAGGTCAAATTATATGAATTAATAACAAATGACCTGTGGCGATCTATCAGTGTGCATGGACCAAGATTTTGATATTCGCAATGGATGTACTTCACAATTCTCAAGCTGTTTATATTCTTGATCGAAAAATAATAGGAACTCAGTTGAAAAATAGAAATCCTTACTAAAGCTTCAAGAAGTATTTGGTCGAACAATATTGAAATTTTAGTTGTGAGGAAAATTATATTCTTAGAATGAATATTGAACTCTAAATTAATTTTTTCGTGGTTCAAATCGACCATTACGTCATCAAGAAAATGTTCTCAGAGCGAGAACTTAACATGTTCTTGTCGATAGTATATCTCTATCATATTATCAGAATTCTTGAATTGAGAATATCGTTTTATGTGTGTGTACCTACTTAGGCATCAGTTATTAACGTGTGATGGACAACTTGTGTGGGGGGATGATTCAGAGCAGGACAGGGAAAGTCAAACTAACCACATTTTAAGCGTAATTGAATGTATTAGAAATATTTGTAGGTTTTCTCTATAAGATTGACAGCGAATCACAGCAGCTTGCCAAGGTCACTGCCGAGTTTTAACTTCTTGGAGCCGCGTACGAAGAGAAAATGAAATTGTAATTGTAAACTAAACTAAATAACTGAAAAAATATAACTTTGAATGACGGAATTAATCAATTGAGAATGGGAATGTCCAAATCGGACTAAAACAGAATTGATAATGACGCGCAGCTTGACGGATTTTTTTCAAGCCTTTGTTTCACTGTCATGATGACAGACGCATGGCCTGCTATGTGGCCTGCTACTCGCTTTCTACTGGCTTATACCGTGTTATCCTTTTTGAGAGTGCATAGCGTAAATTTTATATTTTTTGATTAGAGAAATATGTGTTTGGTTGTTCACCAACAACTTGTACTCTCTTTTTCAGTACACAAAATAAAGTGTAGAAGTATATGAAGTTGTATATATTTTTTTCGTTCCCCACAAAATAAAAAAAGTCCACATTTACTACCCACTCTCCCAGTTGAATGCGGAGACGTATAATCTGCTTGTTTGCACAAAGGAACCCGATAAAGAAAGCTTTGGGAACTGAGAATGAGAATGATACGAAAATATGCACATCAATGACCTCGAAAAGTTCGTAGCACCGCATGATACCTGTTGTTAAACTTGGCAGTTTACGGAGCTATTTTAAATGCGAATAGGACAAACTTTGCCCGACACATACAAGAGATAGCAGTGCATTCATCATAACACGTTTATAATTTTAGAACGACATATTATGCGCCAGCTTTGTCTACACTATATTTACCTACCACATGCTGTTTTGCATACCAGATGAGTCAGGCTGATTCTCTTGTCCTATCGTGGACGTTTGCTATTAAAAATAGCTTCAGAGAAACAAAAATTATTAAAAAATTGTCTAATGGTCATAATAGGGACGACGATACTAAATAATTAGACGCTCATTCTCATCGCGTGTATACGTGTATTTAAGATCTCGGAATTTATTTACAGATGCAGTCGCAATGTCACTCCCTTACTGTGTCTCTAACACAGACACTCAGTTTCATATGTCGTGGTCAGATTGATTAACGCAAATTTATAATGATTACGAGCGACAAAGACACTAAAGACTCGTCACTTATCATCCAAGACGTATTCAAACATCAGTCTTAGCCAGAGGGTTTGAAGAGTACGAGGTTAGTGTATGCTTTCGCCATTTTCTGTAATACTTTCGTCGTGGCAATTCAGGCAGCAGAAATAATAGAAGAATACTATTATAATAGGAGAATACTATTATAATAAAAAAAGGAGAAATACTTGTAGTGTTACAGCTGAGAAAGTAAATCCTGAAAGCTTGGACCCAGGACCATTCGCCACATATCCACATATCAGTTAACTATTAGAGCTTTGTCAAAAAGGTATGAACCTCATTGAATGTCTGACTAACAAACATGGGGGTGCGGAAGGCAAAACTTTGCTCAGTGTATAATAGATTATGGGTGCATTGCATACGCGTCCGCCAATACTTCAACCCTCAAACAACAGGACAAGCTTTACAATATCGCACTTCGATTGATCCTGGGAGCCTACAGGACAACACCAATAAATTATCTTTACTGTGCGTCTGGTGAAGCACTTCTAGAGTTGATAAGATCAGTTATGAGCCTTTCATATGCTACCAAATATGTATATGTCAAACTATACAAAGTGAGACATCGCTACGACAAACCTTCGTCAGTAATCTTACAAGCACAATGCATAGGAAATCTTTTCATTCGAGAAACTAAATAACTTAAATATCATTACCAACTCCACATTTGGATCGTCCAAATGCCTAAGATAAATATAGTCCTAAAAGAATAAGGGTTGAAGTACAAAAACATGTTTTGCAAGCTAGGTATGATAGACTCTTTGATGCCCGATACAGTACCATTCAATTCTCGTTTAACTTTTTTTTGTTACGTGAATATCATGTGTCAAGGAAATTCAGGAACACCCTGTATATAAGACATATTCATAAACTACAACTGGAAAAAAACAAAATCGCAAACGTGAAGCATAATGACTGCCAAACATTCACATAAGCAAAACAACGCCAATCGTCAGTTAAAGGATCAGAAGTTCCAGTACGAACATGTGACTTTCCCTTTTCCTGAAAACGAGTGAAGACAGTAGACCAATCGGAGCATCCCACATATTGGAAAGAGTACATATAATATCTTGCGCTTCTTAAATTATTATTTATTGATAAATGTAACATTCACGATAAGATAATTCAGCTCTATGCGCAGTCATAAATAATATTGTAGATGTTTTATAGTAATAATACATCTCGTCTTTCAGTGTTGGAAAAAGTATAAACGACATAAAGTTGTTGATCTTTACAGTTCATTGATAGAACGTAACACCCAGGCTTTACGCAATTTATTTTAAGTTAAATCAGCGATGCCATTGTTTTGCAAGAGAATTCATTCGATTAACATATTTTGCGTCGTACTTGAAACAGTATTTCCATAAATAGGGGATAGGTAGTTGACTCGTGTTTGAATGTGGTTCAGAAGATTCTGAACGAAAACTTGATCTGTGTTGATCTGAGCTAGGCTGATATATTGTGCGTTTTCATATTTGTGAGATTTTCCAAGGTAGTGGCATAACTAAGATGAATGGAAACTGCTATATATTGTGAGCTGATGAGGTTCACTATATCTATATAGGCTCAATACTAAAAAACTTATAACGAAAAACATAGGAAACATGCGATAGATAAATTGATGCATACATATCCTCCCGAACGAATCAATTGAACTAGAAGTTTGTAAACCATCATTCACCCATGTCACGTCAGTCTTCTGTCTACCTGTCCAATAATTCTTGGTCCCTCAATAACTCAATACTAGAGCAATGTCAATGAAGTTCACAGTGGACTACCTCACGAAAATATGAATATAATGAGATATGAATACAAATTTCGAGAAGTGGTATGAATAAACGTTTTCGAGAACTCAATGACCATCATGAGCTCCAAATTATGACTGTTTTGTTTAAGGTTTCGCATACAAATAGATCACCGAGGTGTGGGGAACAGTTCTTCTTTTTTAGCCTGTCTAAGCGCTCATACCTAACTTCTTTCTGCACACATTAAAAAATGAGTTCTAGTTGATTTGATTGACTCAGTACTTCCTACACACTACGATGATACCAGTTTATTATTTTACCATAGCTTGAAGCTATAGCCTGAGTTCCCATTGCAATTACATCATCGCCCGCCCGTGTGCAAAAAAGCGTATTATGCTGCTAGGTCTTTCTTTCACAGATCAATGGACCGCTTATTATGAATAGAGCAATTTTTTTAGTTTCACAACCCCCCCCCCCCCACCCCCAATCACTCCAATTTCATCCAAAAAAGTAGGAAATGATCAGGAACCCCTAAAATGCCTAAACACGAAGTATGAGCTGTTCTTTATATTTTTAGTTTTTGATTATTGCTGCGCCGCCTCTGAAACGATTTCTAAAAACCAAACGCGCTTTACTTCGCCGCGGTTTTAATACTGTGCCAAAACTTCATTGAAATCAATTCAATCATTTCCCATTAAACAATACAGGATGATATAAAGGAATACTCGTATGTATTTCAACATCAGCGTCACTTGGTGTCTGTAATAGGCAAGGCAATGTTGGGGTGGACCTAAAAAGTGCATTATGCCGCGAGCTCTTTTCTTTCACAGGTCAATGAACAGCCTATTATGAATATAACAAATTTTTGAGTTTTACGACCCTACACATCCCAACTAGCCCAGTTTCACTCCCACTCGAAAGAAGAAGAAAATGACAGCAGACCGACCGACAGACAGAAATGAGCGAAGTGAATTTTAGTTATGCAGATATCATAAAACTTTCAAAGAGCGTATTATCCTGAAATCGACAATTTTTGCAATTAAAATACTCCGCTCATCTATCGGTGTGAGTAGTAAAATGAGCGCAAATTTCATTACAATGTAATTTTCAGGTGACAAAATTTACAGCTAAACAAACACTTATTTGATAGTAATGAAGCCTTTATAGTAGTGGACTTTATTCGATACATACTACTTCATAACTCGATAATCATACCTATTTTAATCTCTCTCGGAAAGACCTATCAAAGGAATTTCATTGGCAGCGCAGTAGTCATAAAAAGTTAAAAAACCGCTTGTTTCAACTTTGGATATTTTCGTAGTTCCTTAGCATCAATATATTAATTCATATCCTTATTTCTATACTTTTTCGGAGTTTAAACTTGAATTTTCCAGATCTGCTGTTTAGAAAATTTATTACCGAATTCAACGTGCAAAATATTGCAAAACTCTCATACAAGGTCGAGGTGGCGATATTTACATATATTGTTTCCCAATAAATTTAAATAATACTTTATTTTTCATACTTTTTATTTTCGTCTCTCGAAAAACAAGATACTTTGGAGTTTGGGAACTCACAGAGTATAAACATCTATTATGAGATTCACAGTTCAACTGGAATGAATAATCGTGACCTATACACAGCTAACGGCACGACTAGCCAACAGACAATAGTTATTTACGTAACAAGTCCCGAAAGTGATATTTTACGGAATGAGAGGCAGTAGGCGAGTCCTGGAATCTGCGAGTCCCGTAAAATCACTTTCGAGTAGCTTTACGTACAATATTTTTTCTGCAGCCGTTTATTACATGAAATATTAAAAAATAATAGGGATAGATACTATAAATATTACTTATGAACATTACAGCCGTCCTGAAAATAGAACTTGCGGTATGATTTATTACTGTCGGTCCGATTTGTGTAAAGTTTTACTTTCGATTTAATGAATCATACCGAAAGTTCTATTTTCGGGACGGCTGCAGAAAAAAGTAATGTTTCGAGTTCGAAACTGTATACCCCAATGACAGTTACTTCGAAGATTCACTATTCTCTCTTGCCCTTCGAGGACTGGCTTAGTTCAGATGACGCGCGTCGACGTGGTGCACGTTTGTTGCGTCTGTGTTCAGATGACACGCGTAGGGCTTCGTACAACTTTTATATAGAGTGACACTTGGCAATCGAATGTCAGTTTATTTGTTGTTATTAACGAGAATAGATGTAGGAGAAGCTTCTTGTGTTTGGTTAGCATATAGAAGAAGGAAGCGACGTAGGAGGGAAAGGACACACTGGGTTCACCCAATTTTAAGGAATAGACTTTGTACAAGTTTATACTTTACACTATATCCCAGCCTGCAAAATCACGAACCTAAATTTTTATCATCGGATTTGCAAAACATTAGGACCAGTTCCTCGCAGGCGCTTTTTCTTGCCCTCTTATTTGAATATAATTTGGAATGTATGTCCCAAATCGTAGGCCTCCTCCCAATTTCATTAATGAAAACATCTGTATTGAATTCTTCTGTTTCCATTCCAATAGATAACGTGAGAAATAAATTTTTGCAAAGAAACACCTGGTATGTCGAATGAACGCTAGAAAGGACGCGTGCCAACTGAACAGGCAATGGGAACGTCTAGTATTTCAGTACGCGCGTCGCCGCTGATCGACGCGCGTATTGAGATTCTCTGAGTCTAGTGGCGTCGTACGCGCGTACAATTTGTCGTGCGCGCGTCCATGTGAACAGCTTGGATTAATTATGTGTATTTTCAAAACGAACGCCAAGCGAACGCGCGTCGGACGCTCGTCATCTGAACTAAGCCTAATATTGTCCTCGAATTTGTTAATTTCCACCAGATTCAAAAGCAGAAAAATCATTGGTGTCAGTAATATTGAACTTCCGAATTCAAAACATAGCCGTTCAATTGCCCATAATCAAACCTACTCGATGTTAATAAGTTCCACTATTTTTAGAACTGTCAAACGCCTGCTGTTTGATCGCCGTAGACGCATCTTCTTCCTCAATGAACAATAGCGGTCGACTATAAATATCTCAATAATGTATCGTTAACAAGAGCTATTGTGCATGGCCCGAAGCATTGTGGGGATTTACATATACTTCAATTTCGTGTTATTGTGGCTGTCTTCTTTAGCATCATGATCCGTCGCGGATAAAGCTCGTTAATTTTAATCTTTTGTCATTTGAAAGATGGAGATTTCTTGGATGGATAATATCGTACGAGTGCGAGGCTTACGTCGAATGTTTCGAAATAATGATGGACATAGATGCATCACAGATGCGAGATTTAAGAATGTCTGTTGCTGGAGTCTGATTTGTTTACGTGAAGAACATATTACAACATACACGATATTAATACAAATGCACATTAAATCAATGAACGTCAATATTCATTTTGCGTTGATGATATCAGTAGTTGATGCGTCATTAATGTTTCACAGCGACAGCAGCTATTCGTAATATTGGTGAGTTTTTGGGCGACTTAAAATAACGTCGAAAATCCTCGTTATCGTTATTACTAACCCAACTGCTACTAGATAAGAATGACTTTTGACAGTAAAATGATCACATTTGTAGTTATTAGACGTTTTAATTGTTGTATTCGGATATAATCTTCTTCTTCTTCTTTTAGTTCACTGGGCTCGTGTCAGTTCTGGCAGCTGCCCAAATTGCTGTTCTCAATCCTCAATATCAGTTTCTTCCGAGTTGTGCCTGTCCTGCTGTTATCTCTCATTGTTCTGTTTTATTCTTGTATGTCCCATTTGTTTCTATATTTTCATTTGGGCACTAGTCCATTCCTGACTATAGGGGGTGTTTCCTAATTGAATGTCAATATTTATAGGGGCGATTTTTGGGGCCATTTTAAGAAAAAAACTTCATATGAACGTATGTCCTAAACGTCTTACTTTTTGAGACACAGGGTGGTCAAGTTTTCAAAAATAAATAATTTATTATTAATATCTACAATACCACTTCAGATATTTTAATGAAATTCGTCATACATGTACTATCACTATCACTTTTTCTTAAATTTCCACCAGTGGCATTCGTACGTAATTTGACTTGCCTATTTTGGCAGACATTGATGGTACGCCACAGATTTCTCCTAAAATAGATATTATTTTTTAACTCCCCACTCCTTTTTAACCAAAGTTGAACACTTGATTTTTTCAATCCGATGCACGGTTTTCTGTTAAAAAATAAAAACCGTTTCTCTGCATGATCGCAACAATATCGTTAATATGACAATATCACCAGGCAGAGACATTTACGTAGATTTTATTTTATTAGATGAAACCCGTGCGTCGGACTAAAAAAAATCAAGAGATCAAATCTGCTCCGACCCTATTAACATAGTCCCAAATACTATTTAGAAAGTCAGTGGCACGCCACTGATGTTTCTTGTAATAAAAAAATCGAAATCTGTATTCAATTATGAGCAGATTTGATCTGTTGAATTTTTTTATTATTTTTTACTACTATGGATCATGGATGTAATATATTGTTACAAAACAAAAACCACGTTCTTACATTTGAGTAGTCATATTAGCTGGTTAAGCGAAAGCATCTGGGTTCCATACCCGACTTAGGGAAACTGATTTGCTGGAAGTGCAATTTAAGTACAACCCCTGTATACATGATCGTCTGAAGACATCCTTGGGAAATTAGATTAGAGGACGTCGCCAGTTAGGAAATTGTTTTCTCCGTGAGCGTGCCGTTTCGTGGCTTTGGAGACTTTTTACTTTACTGTCTCCAGTGGCAGCGAGTATTGTTGCTTGCAGAAAAATAATGCTTGATCATTAATCAAAATTTATAATAGAATATACACATAATATTCACCGAATTGGGATTCACCTTAAAAAATGAATCATATAGTAGTTGCGAGTGTCACGACGTTATGCTGTAATTCTGGAGATGTAACCTAAATTTAAATGATGTCTATATTAAATGGACGAGAAGACCGTATGTCGGCGACCGTGAATAGACACACAGGGGTTTCCAGGACCTAGCGAAAGTCTATTTGTCGAACTTTTTTATCTTGGGCAGTATAGAGTCTAGGATATACGAAAATTCAGCTCACACCTGAAGGTACACCTTCAGGTGTGAGCTGAACTACACTACACAACTGACTGTAAACCTGGTGTAGAAGTCGTTGACTGACAGTCGTGCCTGACTCGTTTAAAGTTGAGTCAGGGTCCTTCTGACCCCAGAGTGTAATTTCGGGGCGAACTTTATAACTTCTTCAAGTAACACTGGTGTACTACATTTCAACACATTGTTATGGATTAATCATAATCGATATGTCGAGCAACGAAAGATCGGCCTTCAATAAAAGCCTAACTAGAGGAACAACTAAAAAGAATTATGGAACCAGTCATTCGATCCCGGCTGCTGTCTTCACGAATCCCTAAGGATTGCTAACGAGGAGTTGCTTGGGATCCATACCAATCCTGAACGAGTAGCTTCAGTGCTTCACTGAAAAAAAGAATTAGATGTTCATTTTGTGTAAAAAATACGAGCATTGGGACCTCATTTGCGTAGACTGTGGTCTCCCTGTATAAGAAATGACAGTTCATCAAATATAATTTTATTCGTGTATACATACATATGCACTTAATATTTGCTACTAAATTCATATGTTTAGTTTGGTTACCTCAGAATCGTTATTCTTTTGGTCATTAATGTATCACTTAGCGCATTTAAACTCATTTATTAGAATATAATGCTTTATGTAAATTAAATATATTTTATCTTTGCGGTGATTAAATTATATACTTAGGGACCTTTTGCACGACTCTTTCCAAAGTGTCAGTAGTAAAACGTTAACGATTATTGACGTCATCAAACGATTCCAACGTTACGCTATGTAGAGTATACAATTTTGACTTTTTGCATGCACCTTTGTTTAATGTAGCGTAGAATAAGTGAGGATCGTGCTCTAGGCTTTCTGTGTTTTTTTTTACTATTTTTATAGACTTTGTATTGCAAACGCTCAGAATGGAACAAACTTAATATCGTTTTGAGGCGCCGGCGGCATACTGGACGTGATAGTAAACAAATAAACACCTAACAATATAGGTTTTGCGGGACCACGGAAACATGACATTTCGCTCTCATGGTTCAGTGCCGTGATGCTAATGCGTTGTTGCCGGAAACGGCAGAAATGCCTAATTTTGTAGCTTTTATTAGAAAATACTGTCAAATAAAAACTGATGGAAGAAAACCCGATCCTTTTCTACAATTATAAACCACAAAGTAAGTATTATTGCCATCAAAATCATCACTGTTCTGTTCTCATTGCCGCATAGTGGTTTTTAGACTTTGCAATACCGAGCGTACAACTTTATCGGTTATTCGCCGATTCGGTCATTTCGGGAGAACTGCGCATGCCACAAATAGCCGATAACGTGAAATGACGTCAGGCAACGGACGTGCAAAAGGTCCCTATTGTATCGAATATTTCCGCATAGTTTTCACCCTTTATATACATTTTACTGTCTTGTGTATACCCCTTCACAGAAGCTGGGTCTCCAAGACCTCAGTATGTTGTTTGCGTATAGCGGATTTGTATGAATATCTGTGCAGGGTTAATCGTCAACGAATCGTAACCTCAGCTTGATCCGAGTGTCTTTATTTACAAAACAGTCGAACATCAAAGATATTTAATGCTGTTTGAAAATAGTAAATATACAGAACGGTCCACCCAAAAAGGTTAAAAGGTAAAGGACATCCTTATATTTTACTTAAAAACGATATTTGGACAGATTTGGATTGTAAATGTTCTTAAATAATGATTTGACCCGTCCATAAAGTTACTAAGAGCCTCCACTGACTGTCACCTGGATGATAATCACAGTTGGAAAGGGAGCAAAATCGAGAAAGAGCTGCGAGAAAAGATAGCTGGAATACAGTTGCTGCTATGCTGGATTAAATAATAACGACATTTTGGCCCCACCTGTTTCAACTGATGGTCCGTTTTGTTACAATTTTTCAGGCTTGATAAGGAAACGACTTTTTTTATAATGAAAATGCTGAGACCATTCCAGCCCAACGCGCTTAAGAAATATACCGACATGACATCAGGTAGGCACATCATTGAGGTAAATTAAAAATTCGACCTCCTTTATAAGTTGAATTAAGGTTGCTAAGTCAGAAGGTGCCAGAATCACATGATACCTGGCAAAAAGATGCAAGTGCATTCATAAGCTCGAGATAAATTACTGCGTTATTTTATTAGGTATTTATATTTTTGAATGGTTCCTCATTTATTGTAGTTGACGACACTGTGTCTTAAAATGCGATACTAAATTTCCTGTGCCGTGACAAGGGCATGGCAAAGAAGTCGCTCGCCACGGGCGCAACTGAGTGAGTTTAGGGCGCAAAACAAAGATATCACGCAAGGCGAGGTTACCGAATACAGTCTAACAATCATGTTGCTCTCTGGAAAAATTGTTAAGAAATGTTACCCACCAGTCATTATGGTTGTAATTCTCCTATGGTCTCTGACTCCCCTTCCATTTTGTATATGTATGCGTCTGGTTCATAAAAGTAATGCTGTTGCTTAATCGCAATTTGCTTTATAGATTTTTTCGTTTGTAGAATACACGAGCGGCTACAAAAGTAGCGATACCAGCTTGGAATCGCTCAAAAAGTATCTAAGACAAAAATACTCGATATTAGTGCAGAAGCATTGATATCAAGTATTGAAGTGTCGTTAGCATCCCTACGAATAAACAAACATACAAGATAGTCTGGGCAAAACCGAAAAGAAGAATAGACAAGCAGTAATCAGTGGCGAAAAAAAGATAGTAACAGAATTTTTCGAAAAGTGGCTACAAATCGGTTTATTTTGTTAAGTCGCCGCTACGTCTCAACGTAATCAAAATGTCGCTATTTTCGCGACAAGTTGCTATGAATGGCAACACTGTCTGCAGGCATACAGGTAGAAACTTGGAAAATGCCGACGGTGCCTCGCCAATCGCCGATCAGCATCGCACATATCACGTCGGTATCGGCAAGCACGGCACGCATCGGCCGGCTTTATTGCTAGTTGCTATATTTTCGCCGGATTTTTAAAATTCGATGCCTACCGTCCGCACGTATGTGCGATGAGAAAGTATTTTTCTCCGATCCGTACCGTCCGTCCGATGCCGATTTATGTGCGCGTACCATTATACAGCCCACTTTTTTTATTGGGGCTAATAGTATATAAGCATTCAGTGAAATTTTACCAGGTACTTCGAATTTTTGATTTACTATTTGTCACTCTTAGTTAACGCGATAATCGGGAGGCGCAAAATAAACGCTCGCCACGGGCGCTTCATGCTCTCGTTACGGCACTGCTAAATTCTACATATTAAGTAAAGTTAAATTGTTTTGCTTTTTCGGGTGAGACTCAGGCTTCAAGCTATTTATGGCTGTGTTAGTTTTTTATAATTTCTCAACAGAAATGTCAATACTATATCGAGGGAAAGTTATATAAATCATTTTTTAGTTGCCTAGGATAAATCCTATTTGTTGGAACACCGGCTGAGAAATGTTATATGTGTTGGAGTTCAAGCAGATATGTTTTCTTTATGTGAAGAGGTTGTTATCTCAATGTACTTCTGTGTCATAATTATTTCTCTCCTTCTCACTTTCTGTTTCAAAGCTTTAGTTTGTATGAATAAAAAAACTCACACTTTATATATATATATATATATATATATATATATATATATATATATATATATATATATATATATACGATATTATGAACCTCTTACTGAAGGTGTATAATGAATCTTGTTTCAAGTGTTATATCTCTGACCTAGTTCTGTTTCTTTTCAGGGCCGTCACAGATCCAAGGGACGGTAGGAGAGTGGCCCTCAAAAAGTTACCAAACGTGTTTCAATCGGTGGTGTCCTCGAAACGGGTATTCAGGGAGTTGAAGATGCTCTGCTTCTTCAAACATGAAAATGTAAGTTGCATTATTCGTTTAAGCCGAAATTTCATTAATTGAAATAACAATAAGCATTGAAAGCGGTGCGTGACGCTTTTAAGAGAATCTACCATTTCTTTTCACTGACCCATCATTAAAACTACAAGTGTTAAAAGATAAACTTTGTGTTAACCTTTCAGCCATTTATGTAGTCCTTATAAGAGTAAACATGGTTGAAAAAAAAATCAATTTGGAGTAAGTGACATTTATTGACGGCGAAGCCAGGAGGCAGCTTTTGTTTGCTTGCGATCTAACTTCTTAAGGGTCTAGGGCTTGAGAATCCAAGAAAATTGGTATCCCGGTATTATCTTTGAGGCGTCACCGACTGTTCCCTTTCTCCAGTATGTTTGTCTAAAATGAGGGGAGATAAGTCCAATCCAGCAAATTGAAGTATAAAGCTTGCGCTAGGGCAACCCAGTGGCCTTATTCTGATATATTACAGACATTTGAAGAATGTATGATTTTGCATTGCAAGTTTTTCTTTCACACTGAAAAACTTTTTTGAAAAAATTGCTTTGTGTTGCCCTTCTTTAAGGTCTTAACTATCACCTAAAATTTTATATATGTAGTTTGAAAAACAAATGAGTTCTGTTCTACATACGAATCCGTTTTACGTGGCAAATACATATGTATGAATATGTAGTATATTTGTCCCTGAAGCATATAGTATATCTAAACCTACACAGTCCAAAGCTTCAAGAAAACTCTGTTTAACGCGATCCAAAGATGGGCCATACATTTTTCTAGAATTTATTTGTCTCCCAAATGAGATGCGGATTTGTTTGTTTTGGGTTGCACTCGGTTGCACTGATGTGTGTTATTCACTCATAAAACAAAGCGCATCGTGATCCGAAGGCACCTATATCGTATATACTCTCATTTGCATAAATTCATAATTGGACTCCAACATCCTATGTTCTTTCAGATTTCATAATCAGCAACTTAGAAAGATTGTTTTCAGAAAACAAAAGCTGCATCTCATGGCAAAATGTCAATCAATGTTACTTAATCCAAATTAATTCTTTAATTGTTTTATAACTTAGTAACGGCAAAAATAGCCGAAATGTCAGTAAGAGAGTTATCTTTTATCATATGTGTGGTTCTAATGACGGGCTAGTAAAGTGGGATGAATCAGACAGACAACCACAAGACAACCAGTGAAACACAGCAGTCTAATAATTTAATGATTGAGAAACAATAATTCTGGTGAGCCGTAAGTGAAGATAAATATAAACTTGGAAAAATATTTTTTTTACATTTAAGGGAGAATGAAAGGTTCAATAATAAAGTGTACTTATATACAGGGTTTCATAAAATTAAGTTTGGTGCGTCCCAAATTTTCACCGTTTAGTAGAACTTCCCTTATAGATTGGAAAAAAAATTCAATTCAATTATCACAATTATCAACATTTTTCGTACTTTGAGAGATCATAGCGAGTATTACCTTTGTCGAGTAAATCCTAACGTTACTACAATTATTATACAGTTAAACGTATTTGAAGTATTTGGAACCTAACTTGGGTAGTGTGCTCGTATGGCTCCTCAGGTTTTTGGGGTGCTATTATACAAAGTTATAAGTTATATAAGGATATCGTAAGATATCGGTTAGCCAAACACATTTTTGCTTAGATGGTTTTTCTCTTTCTGTATGTAGCCAGCCTGTGTTTCTTTCTATAATGCCATTTATACCACAGTTTATGAAAGATGTTTGTACTGTTATGTCTAGTACTAATACTTAATGAGCATAGTAGGTACAACAGGGAGCTTTTAATTGCACATTAATGCGTACGGGCACATTGTCTATAAAATAACATGTACGCTTCGCTTACTTCCTATAAAATTATCGAATAAAGCATTTCAAACACTGTCAACACTCCATTATCATAACCATAAACTGGTCATATATTATGGCTGCATTGAAGTATCAGTTGTTAACGCTGTGCACTTTATAATTTTAGCATATTTGTTTCAGGTCCTCTCAGCCTTAGATATACTTCAACCTCCACATTTAGACTTCTTCCAAGAAATGTATCCTTTATCAATATGCATGAATTCATATATACAGGTATACAGGTATTTTTTTAGTTTAAGGTTGTAACGGGCATTGCGAAGAACTATTAATAAGACACTTTCGCAAACACACACACATACATTGAAGGCAAGGTAGTTGACTGAATTGAATTTTGAAGAGGAGGTATTGGAATTTGCATACATTTCCATTGACAGAACTGGGAAACTCGAAAACTACACGCTATTTTTGGAAGCCTCCATAAGAATTAATTGTCTTAATCAGACAACATTAATACTATAAAAACAAGCCTCCCATTTCATAAGAAATAGAAACTATAGCTAGATGGCCAACAAACTTAACAAACCTTGAAATTCTGTTGCATATCAGTTACAAAAAAATGGATCAAAACGTGCATTAGTTAATCACTTCATTTCAGGATTTTCAGGAAATTAATGTCACAAAGCTTGAAAGGATTTGCCATACTCCACCTGGTACTCACGAAACATTAAATGAAATAGTTACAAACGGTACTGGTTTGCTGCCTGGTGGACCACAGTTTGAAAAGAACTTGAAAACATAGCAAATCATTTTTCTGATCTTTAACCATTTATTGTTCGAATTCTTAAACATCAGTCGTTCAGTTCAAACACTTTTTTCAACTAAGCCATCATCATCTTTACAATAAGGTCTACTAATAATTACTGCTTCAAACTTAAGAAGGAAATGACCCCATAACACTCAGATTATACGGGAAGTGTAAAAAAAATCATGGCTTGAGTATAATTTAGTGAGAGAATAAGTTGTTGAACTGAATGACCAAATGCCGACATTCTATTTTCACAAAAATCACCACCGTAGCATAAACTACTATCTTGGGTATTTAAGTACTCTGGTACTTTACTGATCCAGTAATTATCGCCATTAAATTGGCTAATTAGTCTGCAACGGAAGTAGTAAATTAAGCTCACCTATTCGCCTCATCAGCCAAATGCATACGACTTGAAGAGGTTAACGAGGTCGTGAAAAGGGTTAAAAAATTACGAGCGTATAACTTCAAGTGGTTAATGGTCTGTAGAATGCGGACATTTCAGAAAACTGACTCAATGAACTGACGCCAGCTAACAGTGGTACTCGCATGCTCCGCTTAATCATCTGGCACGATATGCCTGCGTGACAAATTATGAGGAATTGATATAAGCATATTTGTATACACGAGTATATGACCGGTTAGTCAACTGGTTTTGGTCTGTACCTGCATCAACAATAAGCACTAGGAGAAAATAGTAAAGTAAATATGACGGGAATAAAAAAAGTAGGAAAGAATTTACTTGAGTAAATTCAAACGGCGCTCTCACTGAGGAATTTGTTGGTATAAAAATTTATTTTTTTCATTATATTGACAAAACCGGATTTTTCCCGGACTAGTAATCAACAAATTTAACATTTAATCTTAAAAAAAAGAAAAAAAAGGTTGTTGACCGTGGTGAGATTCGAACACACGCCTTTTCGGACGTAACCGCTCGGCCACGCTACCTGTGCTTCAGGAATATCAATACACCGCACATAATACGTCGTCATTTACCTGTCGTAATTTGAGTCATTTTTTTTTAAACCGGAAGCGATATTGACAAAACCGGATTATTCCCGGACTAGTTTTTTCATGCTGATTCCGAATCTGTATTTAGTTTTTCTCTAGCACCTGTAGTTTTGGCTATCTTTTGTATACGGACAGTCGGACGGACGGATGGACGGACAGACAGAGGTTCTGCATAAGTTCTCTTCAGTGAGTCAGTGTGAGCTAAAATGCGTTTCACGGAAACAATTGCCAAGTTCCACTTTAAGACTTGGGAGGCGGTGGTACGCGAAAGAGGTTTATCATTAAGATTTATTATTTGGAAACGCTCAAATATTCCACTTTTTTGAAACAGCGAGTTTTTAGAGTAAATAACGAAATAACGAAAAAAATGTAGAATCTATTCTCCTTTACAACTTTTCCCACGCGCTCTCTCAGGACTCAGCCACACAAAAAAGCAAGGGGTCTCCTTTTTCCAACGATAATATGTGTCGCATTTACAGTGCCGCATAAACCACGTTATGGAACTCATAAATTCAAAACGTTAAGTTTTAAAATTGTGCCTAATCCGGAACAAGAATGAGCGTTAATTATGTAAGTAAAATCAAAACTAGAACTAATTACTGAGTGCTTTCTGAGACAACTCTTCTTGTTCGGTTTGTTCGACTGATGGCACAATCGTTAAAAGTCTCGCACGTTTTGGCATGAATCGTGCGGCATGGCAAGTCTTTGCGTCATGTGGCACAATGTCTCCCTTGAATCTAAACCCGATGGATTCCGTGGATTCCGATTTTGGTAAGGTTTTGTTTGCCCGTACCAATGATTTTGGTCATGGAGTGGCTTATTAACCTAAAATATTTTGATCTTATCGAAGATTCATAAAGTGTGAAGTATTGTGAGATGTCCGAAACTCAAATTATGAAAACAATGGAATAAAACGTGATGCCTTACTTGGTCTTGGCCGAAAATACTATCTCGAAGAAGACCACATCAAAAAGAAAATAAAGAACCTCCCAAATGCATTATCAAGAAAAAAAGTGGTTCCTGTTTTACAAACAACAATAAAAAATTTGTAGTCACCCGATATCATAATGAAATTGCCAGTTGCATTCATTGTAGTTCGTGTCCTGACGTTGAATATTGGGTGTAACCAATTGCAATAAATAGGAAATATTCTTTGTTAAGTTTCCTCATAATGCTGTTTTCCAAATCTTTTCGATTTTCGCTGTTTTTAGTTGATTTATTATTAAGAAATACACAGGATGCTGCTGTTTCTCAGAACACGCCGAACAGTTAACAGCCTCTGAGAATGCCAATCACTCGTGTTGTCGAAACGTCAAGCAGCGAAGCGCGCCGACGCCAAGGCGGCAGAGCGTGTCGACGTCGGCCGAACAGCCCAAGAACAAACGATTCATCAAACGACAAACAGACAACCAAACAGACGGAAATGAGTGACATCATTTTTCGTCTATTTCATTTCATTTATTTGTACTGTGTAAAACGAATTACAATGAATCACCCTCTAGTTAGTCGTGAACTGGCTTTGGAGATGAAAGAAATCTGTTGAAAAAATCAATATTGGAATACCCCTTGTTGAAGGTAGTTAAAAGCTCCCTCAAACCCCTGCCCAGCACGTGCCCATCACGTACAAAGCTGCAGAGGATACGCAGTATGAACCCTTCCCGTATATTTAATTCGGCCCATTGTCTGGTTGCTCCCGCATGTGTGTAAAAATTGAAAACCAACCGGTTCGCCGGGAAACCATACGTGTGCATTCGCATTGGCGTCAAGTTAGTTGGGCCAAAGGAGCTTATAACTAGGACTGAGTTATACTCCTTAACTGAGGTTTAATCTTAGGTGGACCTTACCCCAAAAATTTGAGTTGCACCGCTATCTCAGCATTTAAACTATATTCACATGCCAGTGATGACGTTTGTGCGGGTTGAGGAAAGACGTAGATAAGCTGTTTTTTGAACCCTTTAGATGAAGTGGTCGAACTAAATCTCATTATATATAAAGCTGTTTTTTGAACTCTTTAGATGAAGTGGTCGAACTAAATCTCATTATATATAAAGCTATTTTTTGAACTCTTTAGATGAAGTGGTCGAACTAAATCTCATTATATATAGAATTCGGAGAAGAATATACTAAAGTAAGGACTATTTTTATAGCTTTGACAATATTTTTTCAACGGCACAGAGTGACTAAAGAACCTGCCTTAAATATATTAGATCAAATATAAAAAAGTTGAATATCCATCCGTACAATTGTCTACAATTGAATAATATGTTTGTTGCATTCTCCCAAGCTTCATCTTTTTCTGGCCATGTAACAGCATCCGTTTTATTTTCTATAATTCCTGCATCTAGTAAGATATGTTTCTTGTTCAAACTGAAACTCCTTGCTCGTTTGTGTTGCTTGTCTGTTTTCATATTAAAATTTATCAATTCACCAAATAAATATTTCTAGACTAGGTTACAACATTACGCAAAACAGCGACAATCTTAAAGACATTCGACTGTGCTAAGTGGTGCTAACTCTTAGGGACGGCGCTGTTGCCAGCTCAATCTGATGCTTAGTTAAATATTCCTTGAGCGGTGGATGTGCAAACAAAGTTAATCCAAGGTGAACCTTAGTTTATGGACAGAATTAGTGTCATTTAAAAGAGGAGTTTTTCAGGGAGACTATTTGAGTCGCTTGCTCTTTTGAATCTCGCTGTTGCCTTTCTCCATAGCACTTCAAAATAAGGGAGGACACAGCAATCTAGTACTCCCAGTCACTAGAGGTACAAGGTCTAAGGTCATCCATCTATTTCATATGCATGATCTGAAACTCTACTCTTCTGGGCAATGCACTTTACACACATCGTTGGGAGTGCTAACCGACTAAAGTTATTCTACCAGAATTAAGCTCCTAGTAGACAAATGCGATATGATTTATCTCAAGAAACAACAGTGCACAGATAATCAAGAGGAACAACTCGTGGATGGGAGCGTCTTGCAATGACTATATACCGGAGATACTTACACCTATTCTGGAGTGGTTCAGCATCATATCCAGGAAGCAACGATGGTCTCACTCGCAAGCATCCGTATTGACTCCAGCAGATCTAGATGATCAAAAGTATCTGGTTTGCTGTATGGTTCTGCCACAGTCGTTCTTGCGCTCTAACATAAAAATGTGAATATGGAGAGAAGGCTACATCTTGTTTCCTGAATATACCTTCCACGACACCTGGGAGGCGCGGTCTATTGGGTCTGGAACGTCTGCACAACACAGTGGTTCACTGCATGCCATGTCCAAAGGAGTACCGCTGACTTGCTGTATGCAAAAGTACGAATGGGTAAAGGAGCCCTTCTTTTTAGGGCAGCAACACGAGCAGCCTCACACTAGATCGCGCGGATGTATCAGCAGTCCGTTACGGAACTCGGTCCCGCACAATCTGAAGCCCACATTAAAGTTAATGAAGTTGATTTTCTTTTAAGGCTTCACAAGTGAGGCCAATTCGTGGAATCTTTTACAGAGATCTGGAAGAGAGTGAAGTACCTGAGCAGTTGACCATTTATTTTTGTAAGTTCGGTAACAGAGGGCATTATAATGGCTTGCCAAGATGGTGGCGCTAACAACTCGTTGTACCGAAGTAGGGTTATGGGTATAGATGCCTCGGTCTATCCTTGACTCTCTACGTCTACTTACGATGCACGATTCGCGGATCCAGTTACTGTTTACCTCAAGGTGTATGGAGAGCTCGCTTTCAATAGTACTTATTCACGTACGTATAATATTACACATATGTAATTGCAGCTTTAAAAAAAATATATGTATGTTATAGATTTATTCCGACTATTTTTTATTTTTAACAGCCACTTACACGCCACTGCACTCGACATCACCACTGCACCTACAATGTGATGGAGGGTCTTTTAGTTATACTAACTTGTAAGTTGTAATATTATACGATGGGATGTGACGTCACAAAACACATGTGAGGGATTTGAATTTAAATGGCTTGAAAATAATGATCTGGCAATCCGTAAACGAGTACATCAGCGGTACTTGACTGGAACTGTTTGGGTATCGTATAGCTACAAATTGTAATAAAGTAGATCAAAACAAGCTTTAATGTTGCCGTGTTTCTTTAGTACTATCAATAGCCTTACATCAATTTTCGTGTTCAGCATGTTACGATTTCTGTACGTTGAATCATTGACTTACGCGCGTGAATCCATGTTTGGTGGTCTTTAATTTTACGAACAACTATTCGTAATATCTATGTCTCCGGTTGTTGAAACTATAAACTGTAGCGCGCTTTCTGCGTTAATGAAATCACTGCTGTAATTTTTATTGAAGCAGCTCTTGCAAGTATTATATAATTTGATGTTTACAGCGCATGGAACAATTCAACAAAATCATTGTTGTAGTTGTAGAGAGCATTGTTTAATAATCGTCAAGCGTTGATTTGACGATTGTATTTTATTCGCTTTCAAAGGCATATTTAGTTCCATCGTGCTTCGCTGGCCTTCTAATGAAACTATACTGAGATATATTGAGATAAAATGTACTGTACCGCATTACGTTAATACAGGGCAGCGAAATAGAGCTATGTGTATTTACTTTTATGGGTTACAAAGGACCTCAGTGAGACCGGTCAGTGATGCGTAGAAATGTATATATTTATTATACTGTGTAAGGCTTTCGCGGCCATCGTCCAATGAATTTGTGGTTCTTGGGTTTTTAGGCCGGCGTCGTTTAGCGTTAAAGCTTGACGTTTCGCCACCACGAGTGGATGGCATCTTCAGAAGCTATTTCACTTTGGCGACTTCCAAAATACTGACGGCTGGTGGATCTTTACCTGTATTTATACCTGCTAATGGTGACGTGGCCCAACCAGGTAGCGTTGGTAGCCCCGCCCCTTCGCGATATGGTAGTGTCTTCAGGTCCTTTAGGATGGGTATCCATGTCCGGTTGACTTTCTGTGTTTCTTCTTTCCTGTTGAAATTATTATGATGTTTCTGTATTTCGATGGCTTCTCTTTGAAGTCTGCCATGGTATGAAGACGTTGCGGCAAGAACCTGTGTTTCTTCAAACTTGATCCTGTGACTTCCCTCCTTAATCGCATGTTCGGCTACCGCTGATTTGTCCGTGTGGCCTAGTCGACAGCTAGCCTTATGTTCTGCAATTCTTGTGTTTATAGATCGCTTCGTTGTTCCTATGTATACACTCCCACATGTGCATGGTATGCGATATACCCCCGGTGTTGTAAGTGGGTCTCTTTCAGACAGAATAGGAAAAATGTTACGAAAGGAAAACGTCAAGACGATCTACAAGCCCACAAGAAAGATACAGGAATATTTGAGAACGGTGAAAGATAAAAGAGACCCACTCACAACACCGGGGGTATATCGCATACCACGCACATGTGGGAGTGTATACATAGGAACAACGAAGCGATCTATAAACACAAGAATTGCAGAACATAAGGCTAGCTGTCGACTAGGCCACACGGACAAATCAGCGGTAGCCGAACATGCGATTAAGGAGGGAAGTCACAGGATCAAGTTTGAAGAAACACAGGTTCTTGCCGCAACGTCTTCATACCATGCCAGACTTCAAAGAGAAGCCATCGAAATACAGAAACATCATAATAATTTCAACAGGAAAGAAGAAACACAGAAAGTCAACCGGACATGGATACCCATCCTAAAGGACCTGAAGACACTACCATATCGCGAAGGGGCGGGGCTACCAACGCTACCTGGTTGGGTCACGTCACCATTAGCAGGTATAAATACAGGTAAAGATCCACCAGCCGTCAGTATTTTGGAAGTCGCCAAAGTGAAATAGCTTCTGAAGATGCCATCCACTCGTGGTGGCGAAACGTCAAGCTTTAACGCTAAACGACGCCGGCCTAAAAACCCAAGAACCACAAATTCATTATATATTTATTATTCTGTTGTTAGTGTATGGGGCTACTTTCTTCGCTATATCATGGAACTGTCCAACGATTTATCATTATTATTGATACAAGAATACTTACCAGTTTTTGGGATGTAACCCGCATCCTCAATACTATTGCAAAACAAAACAAAAAATGACGCATAGCAAGAATTGGTTAATACAAGAAATGTTGAACATCTAGATATTAATGAGACTGAGAAAAGGATGAAGAACCTACTAGAAATTTTAGAACTGATCATATCAACTCTCCGACACTAAAACGTTCAGTAAATTATGTCTGTTTCTGAAAATCTGCGTTTCCCACCAACGACTACTTTTTGTTTAGAACTTTAAACCACAATAAATGCAGCCGCGGCTGTTATTGGATCGTTCATACTTGTGTCCTTTTTTATGACAACTAAACGCACCCTTAGTTCTACTTCAAAAGATGGTGAATGTGACAAGCATTCTGTCGTTTTACAGTCGCACAGTGTGGAGTGTTAGTGACATTTCAGAAAATATATGGCCGATGTGAACCTAAAATGCCATTTTTGGGTGCAAGCCAGAGCCAGAAAGTACTTCTCACCTTCCAACCACCTTTAGTTGTATGGAACCCAATTATACCTGTCCTGGAGTATGGCCTGCATAACTGAGAGACCGCTGCGCCTACTACCACTCTCTATACCCGATACAGTATAGATAGAATATGAATTCGACTATGCGGTGACTCCGCCTTGTTGCGCCATCCCCATACACTTTCCCACAAGAGTGCGGTTGGTAAACTTTCACTTTTTTACTAGTATTCCAACGAATCCTGCTCACCTGAGTTATCTTTCATAATTCACTCATTGTCACATGAACCTGCAGCACTGCTACATCTCATCCCAAAGCAAATCTAGGCTTGTCTTTATCGATCCTGTGAATATTGGTCTGTTCGAAGCCTGTCTGTAACCTAAACTATCCATATCAACCGCAAATATGCTAGTATTTAGGCTTTGTCTGCGCGGATACTCACAAAAAAGCAAAGAAAAACATTAAAAAGTTCACAACTGGGCAAGAAACAAGACTTAATAAACCTAATAAGCAAGCATGTAGCTTGTTACATCTTAAATGATCAACGTAGTTATTTTTAAGAATAAGTTATCTTTTTTAACGAAAAATTCGTTATAAACTTTGTAATGCTATTCATATTCAGCATTCGTAAAATAAATTCGATTCCGAACGAAAAGCTAAATAACCTGGCATATAAATGATATAATGAAAGGGTAACGCCCTTTTCGGCATGTTACGGGACCATCCCGAAATCGATTCTTTTGGGTCCTTTACCCCGACGCCTCATATTTGCACGAAACTTTCAGAACATCCATAATTACAATGGTCTCGTTGGAAATACGGAAACATATGCTAAACGCAGTCAAAATTATATACTTTCGCCTGCATTGTTATAAGCCAATGCACTAACGTCTCACCTTTTTAAAAAAGCACAAAAGGCGAAATTGTACCGTATTTTTATTCAACTCGGACGAGAATCATGCTAAGCACTCATTTTCGTTTCAATGTTTTCCTTTGTTGTGTCTTGAAACTCACCCCAAACAAAAAGAAAACGAAACAGTTACCGTGAATATGAAATATTTACGATTTGCGTCAATATAGTCTGGTAGAGACTCTCAACTGACTCACGAAATTGAACGTGTCAAGTAGATAAAGGTTTTTATATTAATCCTGTAGACAATCTAATGCAGCAATCTAGCACTAAAAATATCAAGTGTTAAGACATCAGAGCGTAATATTGTAATGTTCAATAGGACATGTAATTCTGTAGCAAGGTTTTTTTCTGTAAAAAACATTTGCATACTGCCTCTTCTTGACACAGCAACGAGGCGATATGAGCATTGCATCGTTGCTACGGGTGTCTTCTCAATAAACAGTCTTAGCTTTCTTTTCTGTTTTCAGTCTAGAACAACTCTTAGTATTCAGTTCTTAATTTCTTAGTAAGTTGTCTCTGTTTTTTCTTTTATTTTCAAGTACATTTTGAGAAAAGGTCGTCATAGTATTCCGGTTATCATTTGAACATAGCATCAGGTCCATATTATTACATTCTCGGGGCTTATTGTTATCCGTAGGTAGTTATGGCGTAGCTCTCTTTCACTGTTTCATCTCGTGCACTTGAAAAATGTATGGTACAGCCGTGCCCCTTAAGAAATTGTGTGAGGTAGAAGTCTACCTCCCCCAAGCCCTGTTCACCCATTGTGTCAAAGCTTTAATAATACGCCAGGTCCAGTGGTCTTTTTCGGCGTATTCTATCTGATGGTTTCCAGCGTTGGAGAGAAGTTCTCTGCACTTGGTATTTGTCATCAGAGGCAGTCTTTCAGATCGCTCTTGAATTTAAAATTTCATCGGCGGAAGTTCTGCGATAACTCCAACAGCTTCATGGGAGACTGCGATAAGCACTGCGCACGTGTAGAGCACCATTTTTCTACTCAGTGATTCCAAGTTTGTGTTTTAACTTGCTGCGATTTAATGCAGTGTGCCATAAAGAATATTTGTGAACTTCTGGACCTTTTTTCTTATATGGTCTGCAAAGGACAGTTTTGTGTCGAGCACACCTCACGATATTTGATCAAGTGGCTTGTTGTCTCATTGTCCGTAAATTTTATAGGTAGCACCTTCCTCCTGGCTGACAGTATCACTGCCTGCCTTGTAATATTTGCGGATTTGCTGACACATAATACACTGCTCAAAATAATTAGAGGAACACTTATTAACGTCTCAATAACTTTTTTAATTGCAACAATATACAAATTTAATAACACTTATTTAAAAGATTTACATTTTCTTCGAATAAATTTGCTAAATCAAAACAAATTTTACATGACACTTTCAAGATTACGGCACCAATTCAAAAGAACTACAAGAAATAAAGTGGGGCAAGCAAGCATCTCTTGCCTGTACAACCTAAAATTGTTAACGTGTGTTAACATTAATAACGCGTATGTCTTCCATTAGCACGAATTACTGCTTGACATCTCTGCCGAAGGAAGTTCATGGTGATGGCTGCAGTATGAAGTCTTGCGTTATCTTGCATAAACACAAAATTTTGGCCTATCCCATAAGCGGCTGGTATAACATGATCCTCCAGAATGAGATCGATGTATCTTTGAGCGTTCAGTCTTCCAGGAACTACCACAAGTTCTGTTCTTTCATCAAGACTAATTCCGCCCCAAACCATCACAGATCCACCACCAAATTTTTCGACTTCTTGTATGGTAGCAGCAGAATGGCGTTCATGTGGACGTCTATATACACGTACTCGACCATCACAACGACTCAAACGAAATCGTGACTCATCTGTGAAGAGTACTGGTCTCCACTGTCGAAGCTGCCATGCGACATGTTCACGAGCAAAATTTAAACGAGTCGTTATCTGGTACGGAGTTAAAGCAGGTTTTCGCACAGGTCTTCTTGGTCTCAGGTTGGCTTCTTTCAGTCTATTCCTAACTGTTTGGTCGGATAACTCCACGCCATGAGTTGTTCTAAGCCTAACTTGAAGATCTTTTGCTGTAGTTGTGCGGGTACGCAAGGAGGATAAGACTAAAAACCGATCCTGAATTCGGTTTGTCTTCCTTTTACGACCTTGTCCAATGCGTCTTTTGTATTCTCCGGTTTCTAGGTATCGATTCCACACACGATGGATGACGGAAGGGCTAACGTTAAAATTTCTTGCAACTTGACGAATAGTGGTGCCATTCTCGACAGCAACAACAACGCGAACAACTTCTGTCTCATTTAAATGCCTCATTTCGATTACCAGGGTAAAACTTAACAATTAATGATGAACTGTCAACATTGTTTACTATTCTAAAGCACACTACAGTATTTTGAATTAAATTTTCTTGTTTGGTTTCTTGCCGTTTCTTTAAACAGGAAGTGTTATCTTAAGAGTGATGTGTCAAATATGCTTTGTTTTTGCATTTTATTCAAACAAAATGCAAGTCTTTAAGATATACGTTACCAGATATGTATATCGTTTCAATCAAAAAAGTTATTGAGAAGTGAATATGTGTTCCGCTAATTATTTTGAGCAGTGTATCTATCCTTTTGACTAGATTTGCAGGAACATTGTTTGCCTTTAACCGTAAGTCAAAAGAACGTGGCGACCAGTTCTGACAAATAAATGCTGTCCAAGATCACAACCATAAACTGTCATGTTTTGGATGCATTTCCTTTTGATAAATCTTCCGTGGATTTTCTAAGCCCCAAACGCGACAGTATTATCGATTAACAAAGTCATCGAACTGAAAATGGTCCTCATCACTATAAATGACTTTGTAAAATCAGCATTTACTTCTGTCTGCTGAATGATTCATTTGGAACTCTTTTCGCTGTGCATGGTCTGTTCGCCAAAGGCATTAATTTGGACTTTGTAGGCATGTAGATGAAAATCTTTAGTGAGAGTAATCTGAGCACAGTAACGAACCCAAAATCACTGCATTCTCGGCCACATTATCGCGAACTGTCGTGATGACGACCTCTATGTGCTCGAGTGCTTCATCTCACTAACTGAACTAGTATTCGCGAATTTTTATTCTATTCCCCGTAAATGAACAAAGAAAATTTTGATCACAATGTCCATCAATCAGAATGCGTTTCTGTATCATGTAATTCTTCTTGTTTAGTAGGGTCGTATTCATAGTCGATACTCAGGGGTCCCTTAATACTTGAGGGTACCTTACGTAAGGCTCCCCTGAGTAAAACTCAAGTAACGAAATGTCAGCATGACATTTCATTCAGGCAAGGCGATTTTGTGATTAATTTTGGAGTACGGTGTTGTCAGTTTTTGTCACATCCGGAAAAATGTGCGGCACAAAACAAAAAGAGATAACAGAAAACATCTAAATGAGTAGGCATAGAAATAACAAATTGACCAATATTTGGAATACGACAAAACGTCTCCAAATGAATCCTGTCGTCTTGTAGGTGTTGTCTAGGGAACTGATACACAAAGAAAGCCACACTTGAAGGTTGTTACGTGTCAAAAATATATCTAGTACGTATTTGCTTGAATGTTATTTAAATGGCAGTATCGCCCAGCATTATCTTTGGTAACCTAGTTTAAAATGTAACATATGTATGTTAAATACTTACTCAGATTTAGGCTTATTGTAAATAACACACATATACGTTTATAGTATTAAGTCCATTTATTCAGCATATTGTATGTACACTGCTAGTCCAGTTTGTATTTACAAAGTATTCCAGTCTTCTATAGCTGCAGTCATCTGGAAAGACAAACATATCAATATTATATTTAATTAAATTCACATGAACTTACCATGGCATTCCATCATTCCAAAACTATTGTTTACATGTCCATGTTGATGAAGAAGAGGTTAGTCTTTCTTCTGATTGACATCTATCACTTTGTACCTGGTAGACAGTTGAACCAAGGTCGTACCACAGAATTCAATCACCACAGTTCATTACCATATGACAGGCGAGTTTCATGAGAAAAAGCCATTTCCTTTTCACTTCTCTGTTTCACTTGGACCAGGTGGTCACTTCGCATATTTTGCGGATTTGAGTGAGAAGACATACTGTGTAGGATTGGATTTGCTATTTACAGTGTCTGTAGAACCACTTCTGTGGGATTCGTATCAAATCCACCTCACACAGCTTCCAAAGGAAACACTCTAAAGCCACCCAACACCAACGGTAGGTGCATAACCTCCTTTCATGAGAATTGGTCATATGGCTCTCTCTATATTGCCCTTTCACATCTGTGGCCATGACTAATTATTGCTTTAAGTGTTGCTTATTTGCTTCCAGGCATCTAACATATTCCTCTTGTAGGCTTTTTAGGCTCAACACCATAGGCTTTTTAGGCTCAACACCATAGGCTTTTAGGCTCAACACCAACAGCTTTTTAGGCTGAGTCGAAGCCCATCGCCAACTGCCAACCCTAAGAACTGTCCAACTCTTTCGCTTGCATGTCATCTCTAATTATCTGCTTGGTACTTGCTAGAACGACTGCTTCACTCTATCATTGTATGCATGCTTTGCTACCTCGCTTCATGCCGACCAGCTAATAAGGTATTTCCAGAAGACCCAGGACATAGTGCTTTGGAATACAGGTGGGAGATAGCATAAGTTGTAGATCCTGTAACTGCTTCTTTAGAAGAACATCTGGAAATAGGATTTAGTTTAGCTATTTTTAACTTTTGCCATTAGACAGTATACTTACCAGACATAGATACTGTAGCGCAATAGCAACGTAAGATAGCGGGGCCCCAATCCATAATCACTGTCGTGTATTTAGATAACGTTTAGGTGTAGTTTTATCAGTCATGACCGACTGACGCATTCTAGCTTGTAAGAGACAGGGGCACTCTCCTTTCTCCCAGACAGGTACTTCGCAACGTTATTGCCATTTTTTGTATATACTTAATCGATAATAAACCGTTAGGTGATCCATTGATTTCAGCATTTTAGTATCAGGGAGAATCCCAGAATTCACCCCTATTTCCACCCTAACCTTCAACTGTCAAACAGAGGACAAGACAGTAGAGGGAGATCACAGCATAGAAGAACCCCCGGCTGAGCTGAGCATCTCATAAATTGGTGCAGGGTGCCTAACATAAAATTGACAAAAATTGGCACCAAAACCATTTAGCAAACCCCGATAGTAATAAATTGGCGCCTCAACTAGTGGATGTTGTGTTCATAAGGGTGGAGATTTGCTTTTTATTGATTTATGTATATTCCTTTTATTTCATTCTCTAGGTCCCGTTACGTCGTTAGTGCCGAGTGGCTCAGAGAATAGTTTATAATAATAATTATTCTTAATTCTTAGGTGGTGACGGCACAGCACAGGTAAAGAGGTGAAGGACATAAAGGTTACATTACATTTACATTTGTCATTTGTTCTGTTCCGATTTCCGAATATCTGTTTCTGTTGTGTGATCTGTGGGTTCCTTGTTCATGTTGGTACCACAGACCACAAAGGTTCGGTGCTGAGGAATTTTGCGTTTTGTGCGAACGACCACAGAACGACGGATAGAGTTGGTTCCGCGTACGCTCTGGGTTGGTTCCTTTGATATATGTTTGGTTCCGTGCAGATTCGGTGTAGACGCTTCTTACTTGTAGTTTTGTGTCATTTAAGGAAGATATTTGTTACGAGGGTAATGCCAAGAGTACTTGGACACTCGTTAATGTAAGGAATAATGATTATTAGTTTAGCGTAGGTGAATGTGTTTGTTGTTTAGCAGTTTTGCATTCTGCTGGTGGATAGAGCTTTCAATAGGGTCTACTAGCGTAGAGGGATTTTTTTTATGCTTTAGGGATTTATCGGGTTCCGCACGTGTAGTTGTTACACACACTTGCCGTTTCTTTTTCAGAGGTGTATAGCTTTGTATAGGTTTGTTTTTTTTCTCTTTCTATTAGGTAAGGGGGGGGAATTGTATATAGTTACGTAACGCCCAACCCCTTGGTTTTGTCAGATCCTTGGATAACTTGAATATTAGGTCATTCTGTGAGGTAATATGGAGGTAAATCGGTTATTAGGAGATGAACTCACGTATGAGCTTCAGGTGAGGGATTTGCCTATTGGAAATACGGTTGCGGAAAAAAGGATGTTATTAAGAGATGTATTGCGCATGGAGAAGATGAAGGTGAAGAGCTTTCCAGTAAAATCCGTGGCACCTGCGGAAGTCGAATTGGAGATATGTACCAGAAAACTTTGTGAGCTGCGAGCAGACGTGGTTAGTTTTGATTCTGATAGTAGGGAAAACGATTTTAGGCGGATATACTCCAGATTATTGCATGTTTCGGAGAGATTGGCCCGCATACAGCCTAATGCTGATCTAGAGGAAAGGAAATCTCTTCTTTATAATGAGTCAGTCCAGTTATTACGGGAACTCAATATAGTCTTTGAGCAGGCGACGGAGAATGAGGAATCTATGACGAGACCTCCGCCCGAGCAGTTACAGTCTAGGGAAATGTCCTTACTGGATGCTCCTAACTTGTTGCTCCCTGAAGTTGTGCATAGGAATTCTCAGCATGGCAAAGAGGTATCTTTTGACCTCGTTGATGTTCCACCTCCCAACGAAGGACTAGAAGAACAACTCGCAAGCTGTTCCTTAGCGGAAGTCGAGGGTAAACGGGTAGCTGAAACTATTTATAGGAAATCCGCACCATTGCCGGATGCTTTTAGTCGATGTGACACTCGAAGAGCAGATGCATATCGAGATAGGTATTCACAACCTCCAGCATCACTCTGGAGAGGAAATTTACCTCATTTGTACCCTAGATACGATGATATGAACACCATACCCTGCGGATATAATCCAGTGGGCTTTGCTCCTCTTATGTCCTCAGAACAGTACCCAAGGTACAGTCAACCCAATGACGTACGGCGAGCGTATCCTGGCGAAGCATTTGTATGTGATAGTCGGTTTAGTGAAGGCACTCGATTTGTCGATGTCGGACGATGGAAGGTGCACTTCAATGGACGTTCTGGTGTGAATGACTTTTTGGAGAGAGTTGAGGAGTTGCGAATCTCTCGTGGAGTATCCAAGGAGCAACTACTCCGCTCTGCACCGGAATTGTTTACACAAGACGCACTATTATGGTATCGTACACATAATTTTACATCTTGGGATGATTTAGCTCGACAACTTAAGGCAGATTTTCAACCTTATGATTATGAGCACTTACTGTGGGAAGAAATTCGTCGTAGAACGCAAGGTTCTCAAGAACGCGTTGTTATTTTCGTGGCAGTCATGGAAAGTATGTTTCGACGACTTCCATCTCTTCCTCCGGAAGATAAGAGGGTAAACGTTATCCGAAGAAATCTTTTACCAACCATCCAAAAGGACTTAGCACTACAAACCATAGACTCAATCTCGGAGTTGACCCGATTAGCTCGTGCTAGTGAGGAGACGGACTTAAGGGTTCGGAATTTTCATCCTCCTCCCACTAATGTTCGAAATCTTGTGGAGCCAGAATTGGCATATCGTCGAGTACCCTCCAGCTCTTCGCAGAACGTGACGGCAGTCTCAACAAATGATACGAGGCCATTGTTGGACCCGTTGGCGAGTACGTCGGAATCACGGCCTATATCGCAATCGAACTCTGGTAACTCCAAATCACCTCCAACCTGTTGGAATTGTTTACAGGCCAATCACAAATTTCGCCATTGTCCAGAAGCACGGAGAGTTTTCTGTTTCAAGTGTGGTAAATCTGGTGTGAACTCTCGCACTTGTCCCGAGTGTACAAAAAACGGACCGAGGGGTCAGCGGTAGGCCGCAGCGAATCCCCTTATATGGTAAACTCGTCGGCCGTTCTTGACTATGTATTGTCCCATGCGAAAAATGACACGCGTCCATATTTGTCAGTATCTGTTTGGGGATATAGCTTACTAGGACTTCTTGATTCTGGAGCAAGTTCGACAGTCGTCGGTGGTCCAGGTTGGAAGCTTTTGAAGCCTATCTGTTCTCTTGATAGATGCGACACAAAAAAATGTATTGTAGCTAATGGACAGGATTGTGAAGTAATCGGATCTGTCGCTTTGCCATTTGTTTTACAAGGGAAAGTTAAGTCCTTGGATGTTCTTGTAGTACCATCCTTGCCTCATACCTTGATTTTAGGCACAGATTTCTGGCGAGCAATGCAAATTGTTCCCGATCTATTTTCTGGAGAATGGTCCTTTCGGGAGCCAAAATCTTCTGAAGTACAGGTTCTAGGCATCACCGAATTAGATTCTCTAACGGTAGAACAGAAAATACGGTTAGACGATCTACTGACCGCAAGTTTTCGTGCTATGGGCACCAAGCTCGGATGTACCCACTTAGTGGAACACCACATAAAAACTTCTTCTCCTCCGATTAAGCAGAGGCACTATCCTGTTAGCCCAGCTGTGTTGAAACACGTCTATGCAGAATTAGAGAAGCTCATCGAAGATGATGTGGTGGAACCATCGAGGTCACCATGGGCGTCCCCAATTCTTTTGGTTAGAAAGAGTGATGGCACATATCGCTTTGTCGTCGATTTCCGACAACTTAATAAGGTTACTGAAAAGGATTCTTATCCGATACCGTTCCTTACAACTACCTTAGATAAACTGAAGGATGCAAGATATTTGACTACTCTTGATATCAAGTCAGCATATTTTCAGATTCCATTATCCGAAGCGTCAAGACCAATGACCGCGTTCGTTATTCCTGGTCGTGGGCTGTTTCAATTCAAGAGAATGCCTATGGGTCTTCACAATGCCCCTGCGACCTGGCAACGATTTATAGATAGAGTGATCGGCATGGATTTGGAGCAGAATGTCTTAGTATATTTAGATGATATCGTGATTTGTACGAACACCTTTGATAAGCACCTGGAAGTATTACAGAAAGTTCTTGATCGCCTGACCAAAGCAGGTCTGACCCTCAATAAAGACAAATGTCATTTCTGTAGACCAGAACTCCGTTATTTGGGATATGTTGTTGGATCTTCAGGTTTAATGGTAGACCCTGCAAAGGTTGAAGCCTTGCTAAGGATTCCTACTCCACGCAGCGTAACGGAAGTACGTCGTTTCCTTGGTCTCGCATCTTGGTATCGCAGGTTCGTACCAGAATTTTCTGCTGTAGTAGCGCCACTCTGTGAACTGTTACAGAAAGGTAAAAAGTTCTTGTGGACAGATCAGTGTGAGCAGTCTTTTAAGATGTTGAAAGATCACTTGGTGGCATCACCAGTACTCACTTGTCCTGATTTTGATAAGCCGTTTGTCATTCAAACTGATGCAAGTGATGTGGGCTTAGGAGCTGTTCTTACCCAATCCACCGAGGAAGGCGAAAAGGTAATTTGCTACCTGTCCCGTTCCTTAACCAAGGCAGAACGTAAATACTCTACCACAGAGAAAGAATGTCTGGCTGTTTTGTTCGCCATAGAGAAGTTGAGACCTTATATAGAAGGCACGCGTTTCACAGTAATCACAGACCACTACAGTCTTAAGTGGCTGCAGAGCATAAAAGATCCTGTGGGTCGTATAGCACGTTGGGCTGTTCGTTTGCAACAGTATGACTTTGATGTCGTGCACCGTAAAGGTAAAGAGCATGCAGTGCCTGATGCACTCTCTCGTTCAGTGCCTGTGTTAGATCTTATTGCCCCTCCTGAAAATAATTTCTTGACCAAGTCTAAAGATCTCTGGTATAATCGTTTGGTGTCAAATATTACTCAAAAACCTGAGGAGTATCCCCTTTGGAGACTTGAGAATGGTGAAGTCTTCAAACGAGTATTTTTGCAGTATCCTGATCTGGAAGATGACAGCGATGGGTGGTTGCGTGTGATTCCTAAAGAGGAAAGACGAGACTTAATCTCGGCTCATCATGATCCTCCTATTTTCGGACATCTTGGTGTTCAGAAAACGTTTGCGCGCCTAGCTTCAAAATACTATTGGCCCAAGATGAAGGAAGATATTGCTCGTTACGTAAGAAACTGCCATGTTTGTCTGAGAACGAAGCCTATTCAACAAGCTCCTGCTGGACTTATGCTTAGTCACGGTCCTACAGCTACTCGTCCATTCGAAGTAATCAGTATAGATTTGGTAGGTCCTCTTCCTAGAAGCACTTCTGGATTTCAGTATATTCTTACCATGGTAGACGTTTTTAGTAAATTCGTACTTTTCTTTCCACTCCGGACAGCTACCTCTACTAAAGTGGCTCAAATATTTGAAGATCAGGTTATCTTATTATTTGGAGCACCTCGTAAAGTCATTATGGACAATGGATCTCAGTTCAAGGGAAAACCCTTCCAAGATCTTCTCAAGTCATATGACATCCAATTAGGTTTTATTGCTAACTATCATGCCCAAGCGAACCCCGTGGAGCGTACTCACCGCGTAGTAAAGACTATTCTGTCCGCATATGTTCAAGAGAACCATCGTTCATGGGAGAAGTATCTTCAGAAAGTGGCTTGTGCAATTCGCTCTGCGCGGCATGAAACCACTCAATTGGACCCTAACTTTGTCGTATTTGGACGGAGAGTTAAATTCTCGGGAGTTGAAACTCTTCCAAAAGATGTTCCGAAACAAAGTTTGGTACATGAGATGGAAACTCGTTGCACGATGTTAAAGAAGGTGTTTGCTGACGTGGCTAAACGTTTGCAAAGAGCCAGTGTCACTAGCCGTGCTCGCTATAACCTTCGTCGGCGAGACGAGCGTTTTACGATTGGGCAAAAGGTATTTAAGAGGAAATACACATTGTCCAATAAGGCTAAAGGTTTATCGGCCACGTTAAATCATAAGTATGAAGGTCCATTCACAGTAACTAGGGTTTTATCTCCATGGTCTTATGAATTGAAAGATTCTAGGGATCGATCTATAGGCGTATGGCACGCTAGCGATCTCAAAGCTCACCCACCTGATGACGATAGTTCAGAATAAATAAAAGTTCACCTAAGTTCACTTTTCTCTGGGAAAGGGGGGAGTTGTTACGTGTCAAAAATATATCTAGTACGTATTTGCTTGAATGTTATTTAAATGGCAGTATCGCCCAGCATTATCTTTGGTAACCTAGTTTAAAATGTAACATATGTATGTTAAATACTTACTCAGATTTAGGCTTATTGTAAATAACACACATATACGTTTATAGTATTAAGTCCATTTATTCAGCATATTGTATGTACACTGCTAGTCCAGTTTGTATTTACAAAGTATTCCAGTCTTCTATAGCTGCAGTCATCTGGAAAGACAAAGATATCAATATTATATTTAATTAAATTCACATGAACTTACCATGGCATTCCATCATTCCAAAACTATTGTTTACATGTCCATGTTGATGAAGAAGAGGTTAGTCTTTCTTCTGATTGACATCTATCACTTTGTACCTGGTAGACAGTTGAACCAAGGTCGTACCACAGAATTCAATCACCACAGTTCATTACCATATGACAGGCGAGTTTCATGAGAAAAAGCCATTTCCTTTTCACTTGTCTGTTTCACTTGGACCAGGTGGTCACTTCGCATATTTTGCGGATTTGAGTGAGAAGACATACTGTGTAGGATTGGATTTGCTATTTACAGTGTCTGTAGAACCACTTCTGTGGGATTCGTATCAAATCCACCTCACACAGCTTCCAAAGGAAACACTCTAAAGCCACCCAACACCAACGGTAGGTGCATAACCTCCTTTCATGAGAATTGGTCATATGGCTCTCTCTATATTGCCCTTTCACATCTGTGGCCATGACTAATTATTGCTTTAAGTGTTGCTTATTTGCTTCCAGGCATCTAACATATTCCTCTTGTAGGCTTTTTAGGCTCAACACCATAGGCTTTTTAGGCTCAACACCATAGGCTTTTAGGCTCAACACCAACAGCTTTTTAGGCTGAGTCGAAGCCCATCGCCAACTGCCAACCCTAAGAACTGTCCAACTCTTTCGCTTGCATGTCATCTCTAATTATCTGCTTGGTACTTGCTAGAACGACTGCTTCACTCTATCATTGTATGCATGCTTTGCTACCTCGCTTCATGCCGACCAGCTAATAAGGTATTTCCAGAAGACCCAGGACATAGTGCTTTGGAATACAGGTGGGAGATAGCATAAGTTGTAGATCCTGTAACTGCTTCTTTAGAAGAACATCTGGAAATAGGATTTAGTTTAGCTATTTTTAACTTTTGCCATTAGACAGTATACTTACCAGACATAGATACTGTAGCGCAATAGCAACGTAAGATAGCGGGGCCCCAATCCATAATCACTGTCGTGTATTTAGATAACGTTTAGGTGTAGTTTTATCAGTCATGACCGACTGACGCATTCTAGCTTGTAAGAGACAGGGGCACTCTCCTTTCTCCCAGACAGGTACTTCGCAACGTTATTGCCATTTTTTGTATATACTTAATCGATAATAAACCGTTAGGTGATCCATTGATTTCAGCATTTTAGTATCAGGGAGAATCCCAGAATTCACCCCTATTTCCACCCTAACCTTCAACTGTCAAACAGAGGACAAGACAGTAGAGGGAGATCACAGCATAGAAGAACCCCCGGCTGAGCTGAGCATCTCATAAATTGGTGCAGGGTGCCTAACATAAAATTGACAAAAATTGGCACCAAAACCATTTAGCAAACCCCGTTAGTAATAAGGTCCCTTAAGTATCCCCTGAGTATTACTTCAGGGAACCTTAAGTATAACTCAAGAGACCACTCTGAATACGGCCCTAACTCCCGTAGGTCACGTTATATTCGCTTTTCGATATGACTGTCAAACATGACCGGCAATTTAAGTTTTGCGCTTTTAATGAAACATCCTTTACCTTCTGTACTGGTACACCGTACTGAAAATATTGGTTATGGTGGCCTAGAGGCTTTACAAAGAGTTATTGCGTACAAAGCTCGGGCACGGCTAACTCAGTTGCTGTACTACAATGTTTAGCTTCTTAAAGTCTACCCTACGAACTAATATTGAATTACTTAAAGTCCCGGTCAAACAGAGAACGCGGCGGTCCGGCGTTCTCTAACAATACAATGGAACGCTGTAACGCGGCGGTCTAGAACGCGGCGTTCGGCGTTCCATTGTATTGTTAGAGAACGCCGGACCGCCGCGTTCTCTGTTTGACCAGGCCTTAAATCTACATTATAGTGTCGAGCAGATGATCAATTACGTTGAACTTGCCTATTGTACCAGATTTTAAATGTGTCTTGTAAATGTCCTAGTTTGCCCTATGTAACATTTATTACAGTCAATAACAGCTTAATTCATATATTCCGTACATATCAGATCTTTCATCCTTGCCTTCTAGTTACTTTGTTTATTTTTGTGCTCTTCAATTTTCTTTTATTCCCAATCATGTCTAAACGGTTCGAACTTATTTACTCTTTTCTTAAATAAAGACATTTGTATACTTTTTTTTCTTAACTGATCTTACACATTAATGATCACTTAGCAGAAGTAGCAATTTCATTGTTACTCCATTTACCAAAAAAATCCGCGACTCCGCAAACTTGTGCAAAAGTTATACCCATGTGACCAACTATGCTAGTAGTAGGAAGTATCTACAATTTGAGAAAATCTGTCATTATATTACTTGATTACTTGATTGCTTTGTTATGCGAATAACGAACATGAAATGTTGAGCAATATATGCGGTATGTCAGCGTTAGTCTTTGTCGAAATCTCTGTGTGCCTGAGTGGTTAAGTTATCGGAATCAGCCCGGGGGGTAAAGCAACTGCGTTTCGTAGAAGAAAAATATACCCACAGTACTCATTCGGCTTTATAGCTGCGTATTTATATACGCCGAGAAACCGATTTAAATATAGAAGTACTCATTTATTCTTTGTTGGAGCTTGGTTTGGAAACTGTCACAGGTATATCGCTGGAAAATTATTCACCTACGTACAACGCAATCCGAACTTGGTGCTTAGGAAGTGAAGTATTTTTCATCAAGCAAGCCTATATTCTTCCGCGAGTCCAAGGGTGTAGCCAGGTGCGGCCAGGGGGGCAGCTGGCCCCCCTAGCAGGCTGTGGGTAACCTCATACTACGGGTCCGATTAAACCAAGGACGTTAAAACAATAGGGGGACGCAGCATGTCACAGTCTATCCTGTATAAAACTTGAAGCCAAAATATTTACATTCGCATTTGTTTTGGTTCTTGGTGGAATTAGCGAAGTAAATAAAAAACAGTGACGTGCATTTTTTTGGGGTACCACAATAGCAAAAATAATCTCGCAATACAGCTAGATTTTAGCTGGAATCTTATTTAACATCTGACTGAAAAGTTTGGATGTTGAGAGATTTTGAACTTTGTATTTTTTGACGCTTAAGTGTATGTATACTGTTCATAATGATCCATTTTAAAAGACGTTGTCAAATTGTGTATTATGCTTCATTGGAAAAAAAAGTGTTGCTACTTACATGATTTTATGCTTAGAATTAGAAAGAAATCGATAGGTTAAATCACGCTTAGAGCAAGAAAACAACTAGTTTAATACAACTTTTTTCTACAATTAAAGTAAATTTGTTTTTATTCATGAAGATTTATTCGTTACCGAACTTAGCTTTACAGTAATGTATTATGTAATTTATATATGAAATTCATGTTATTCCAAAATACTGTAATGTACCTACTATATGACATCTATATAAGGGAACCTCAAGTGCGCTTTGCTTATTTAACCCATCAAAGCCTAATTTTGTCTAAAGCGTATATTTGACGGTATGAATAAAATAATAATACTGTCAATAGTAATCATTTATTCACATTAGTATACAAATATTTGCTTTCATACAGAATTAAGTTTGGGTGCTTGTAGTCCAATTTTTTACAAATAGCACAACACCGAACCATGTTTATATAGTCTATAGCCACAGACACTCAGGAAACCAAATACTCACAACAGAGATAATACTCACAACTTCGAAACTCTCAAATCGCAATCAAGCAAAAACAGTAAAACACGTCAAGCCAAATGCCGTTTAGTCGTTGTTGAGAGATACTTTGACACAACTGTACCCCGTACCACTGCGCCGGATATGCCCGTGCGATGTTGTCGGTTGGAGCAACAGAAATTCCGATCATTTATCAATACCGCAGTATTGAATTATTTTAATGTTTGGGACGTAAAAATCGATCGTTCAGATGACATTATCCACCGACGATAAAATGTTTTTTTATCGTCGCGCGTCGGTGTCCTCATCGCACAAAACTACCTGCTATATTGGAAACAAGTCGCGACTGGTCATTCTTGTATCTCAATAATTGTTGTTTATTTTCTTCATTCTCCGGTTGGTCTCATGGTTTTGGCAACGCTGGTAGCTGCGATACGATAAGACAAGATGGCTGTGTGGTGTTGCCGGATTTAGAGGTTAATATTTCCCGATTGTGAACAAATAATATCGCGTAAATTCCAGCAAAAATTCAATCTTATTAATTTACATATAGCAAACGACATTTCGATTGGTTAGCAATTCAATCTGCTTACTGCTTTGGAAAAAAATCGCGATATGTCACATTGAGAATCTTGTTTATTTTCTGTGTTTAGCGGTTGAAAATTGCTACTTGGCAAATCTGGCCTGAGCTTAGACGGTGACCATCGGGCTTCACCTTTTAGTGTAAATAGCTGCGTCCCCCTTTGTTTTAACGTCCTTGGATTAAACCGAAAAATGTAGCTAGGAGTTCTAAAGTCAACAGTTAAGAGGCGGTAGTTGATTAACCTTCCACTTGAGTTCATTATATGCGTTCTATGATAGCCAAAGATTCAGGCTAATTGGAACCGGTTGCTAATGCGTTACACTCAAAAACAATCTACATGGACGCATGCGTAAATAATATCAAAAGAACAGCGTCTGTCGTAAGGGATCATCCCAGCAACGGCAACGGTGGCAGGAAATTCCTAATTATTTATAACAGTTCGGCCAGAACTGTAACCGCCATTAGAATTAGAACTAATGAACATCGCTCCAACCACCGCTCTCTCTGAGTCTCCAGGAGATTTTTAGAAGCGATCGATTTTTCTTCTTTATTCAGATTCCCTTATATTTATATCCACACTGGAGCAGCAGAACAAGGGTGTGACAAGAGAAAAACTTAGGGAACTAGACCCCTAGAGAAGCAGACATATTCTTTCCTGCAACAAGGAATGCATTACTAATTTCCTTGGCACAGTCTTGCACAACAAGTAGCACCTTTCCGTGTACACAGAAAGATGGTACACAAAAATGGAGATAAAATTGCAAGTGAACTATTGAAAGGGTTTTGCAAAGAACCTCAAAAATATCTGTAATTGTAAAAAAATAACAAACTGTTTTTCCATAATAAACGTTTCTGTACCGTGAAACCTTTGGACTGAACTGTCAGAATTTGGAAGAACAAATAAAAAAGGTCTTTCAAATGAAAATAATGTCTCCTTTGGGCCCCTGTCAATAAATATCAAATATTATCTACTGACATTATCTTACACGCTTATTTAAAAAAAGCGTCAAAAAATGTCTTCATGGGGGCACTCGAAACCCCCCTTCCGCTACGCCCTTGATGCTATTAATACCCCTGTTTGCCCCCCCTAGATGAATCCTCGCTACGCCCTTGCGGGAGTCTCAAAAAATCTAAATATTGGAAATACACCTGATCCAGCGCTTCACTGGCTCATAATTGAGTCCTCATCAATTAAATTATAAAGTCTTTACTAACTGTCATTACGTAATTAAGTACGAAATCTTTGACAACAGATAATTTGAAATATCTGACATTACTTCAGGTGGGAGCTAATGTTTTCTTGAATAAAGATTTTGAGATATTTCAAGACACAGTGATGTATCTTAATTGTCAAAAATCCAAAATCAGAACCAGTAATGCATCGGTGTTTCAAGTTCTCGACGTTGTGATATGAACGAATAGTGTCACATAGAACAAACAGTATCCTATTGCTCGCTGGCAAATATTTTTTAACTCTTTGCATCATGTTCTTTCAAATGACGTAAAATTGACTATAAAAACATACAGTTACAAGTTAATTAGCGAACTAATTGCTCTAAAATTATACTTTCTCAAGATTCGTTTAAATCAAAAACATATACCTGCAGGATCGAGCAGAGGGATCTCAGACTAACACAACATATTGTGTTAGTAATGTATTTGCAATATGGCCACATACTCTGAATGCCTAACTTAAAACCGTTCTTATACGAAGTAAACAGCAAAGAAGCAACAATCAAATTCATAACGGAAACAGACATAAATGGAGAATCGACAGTTTTCTTATAACATTGGTGGGAAGTAAACTGACACACGCCAACAAATATTTTCATTTTAAATCTCAATAACGCATGTTAAAATCTATTTCACGTCTAATTTCAACGAGAAACACGTTTATTAGAAAATGTATCTTCTAACAAAAGCTATTCTCAAAAATTCCGTTACAGTTTTACCGACCTAACTCGCCTGCCTGATCCTTTAAGTTAGTTAATAAAACAAAAGCTGCTATAAGTGTCACCTCTTTTTCTCTCTCTCTCTCTCTCTCTCGATGCCAATTTTTCAAACACTGTACTTTCAGATAAAGACTAGCAACTAGTGAGCTAGGTGACGTTAATAAAGAGTTGATTTTTCATCAGATGTGGTTTAAATTATGCGCCATTAAAGCCCTGTGATTCTGAGGGACAACCACAGGATAAGTTTCAGAAATATCAATAAATTCCGCTAAGTAATACTTTGCGCACTGATTTCAACTTTCAGTATTCTAACAGCATCTGAATTCTACGGCAGTGTACCAGCGTTGCTTTATCATGAGTAGTGTAAAGCCATTGTTTATAGAAATTTAATCAAGTTTTCTTAGTTCCGCAAAGCCCGTGTGACCCAGTTTTCAATATGGCGCTCCGTTGGTCTCCGTCTGTGCCAACCTTTGTTAACAATATTACTCCGTCGCCGACACAGATCAAGAAATTTTCCCATCTTGCAGTTCTTTGTGCCAAAGTGCTGCGTATCACTACTCGTAATATCCATTCGTATCGATTCCATGTTTCTAATGGGGAAGAAATAGGAAAATTAATGCTTAATGAATTGAATAAATTGATGTCAACATTCATTTGCTGGTGGACAAAGAATTCAATTTGTGGCATCATGGGTCGCTTTATCCCAAAACAGTACAGGCTGAAATGCGTTTTAATTCCTAGCTAATGAATGTTTTTGCTATTTTAACATTCAGTAGTTATTACATAAAAAAGGCCAGGTATTTATCCCTATACTAGGGACGGCCAAAAAGTAAACAGAACCGATTTCTCAAACGAGTGAAACTGATACAATCTTATTAAAATTATACCTTCTTATGAAAGTGCTAACGGCGATATCAAAAGAGAGTTATACAATATATTTATTATTATAATGTTATTCAATGTGCTGAAATGAGGAGGAATCAAAAGGAGGTCACTATATTTTAAAATTATTATTTTCGACGCCAATAGGCGGAAGAAGTATTTTAATCGCGAATAAATTAAAATTGAGATCTTTTTTCGACATCTAATCATTTGAGTCTTTTTACGTCGGTTTGTCTAATCTGTCTTTTGTTTGGTAATACACTATAACTCGGAAAATATACAGGCAATGTTTATTAAATTTTCGTAGTAATTTACTACTCCGGCTGATACACTATTTCGAAAAAACATTCAGTGGCGGTGGAAAATTAATAAAAAAGGTTGTAGTCCTAATTTTCTCTCTAACTTGACAAAGGATTAATCTGATATTAATAAAGTTTTTATCGTATCTGCAGCAGAGGTGAAAATAATTTTTGAATCTTTAATTAATGAAATACAAGAAAAGTGAACCATACTCAAAGTTCGCTATTTTGTATTTTAGAGACATTTGATCATTTTTCATGAATTTTAGGAGAAGGGGGATGTTGTGTTCTTCACGAAGTACTTGGATCCATTTTATGAGCTTTTATTCAACTTGCAATGTATGTTTGTTCGGGTGGAATCTTGCTACTCAATTTTGAAGCAGATATCTCCAACCGATTGAGCTGACTTGTTGTATATACGTTTAGACGTTTGGATGACAATACACATCCTAAATCCAATATGGCGGACCATCCAAGATGGCGGAATAGTTATTTTTAATGCATTTCTACAATATGGGTATCAAATGAAAGGGCTAGTTGAGAGTAATTCGAAAAATAATATGACGTCATTTTAAGTCCAATATGATGCATCTGGAAAAATATTCTGACATCACTCGTAATCCAATATGGCGGAATTTTGAAATTTTGTATACTTTCCTGCAGAATGGGTATTAAATGAAAGTGTTCGCTGAGAATAAAAATGCAGCCAGTGATAACTAAAAATAAAAAATAAATCAAAATCAAAAATACTTTGAAGAAAAGCTTTTATTTAAATTCTCTAAAAAAAGTAAATAAAATTTTAAATTTCAACTACCCAATTATAGCCTCACTAAACACAATTTATATGATCATAAAATTTTGTCGCGCGATTTACTTATGTAAATAAACTAGTACCTATTTAATTGAGTAACTTAATGTGCTATTTTTAATTTTTTTAAATGTCAGTTAAATACCTTCGCAAACCTCGCGACAAGCTTTTATGATCATATAAATTGTGTATAACGAGGCTATAAGTTGATAGTTATAATTTTAAAGGAAAAAATTATTTCTGTTTAGATAATTTAAATAAGAACTTTTTTGCTTTTAATTTATTTTGTTTAATTTAAGCTGTCCCACTACTGGAAATTCTGAGAAATAGAAATACATAATGATCATATGGCTCTACTAAATCCAGTCATGATTCAAAAACATTATTTTGTACTATGCTATTGTGATCTATTACAGAATTTTAGTAGATAAAAAAGCTTGCTTGGAGAACATGAATAAAGATGGATATGATAATTATCATATGTGAGTAATGGACTATTAAAGAATAGTACCGCTGACAGGACTAGGAAGAATGTAGAAGTAACTCCCACATGTGCTTGAAACGATTTGATTTTGCCCGTCTCTAATGTGCAATGATGAAACACTTCCCAAAACTGGCTATATCTAGTATGTCATCATTATCTGTAATATAATGCGTTATATTCATGAAAAACCATGAAATGAAAGCAAAGAATATGTTGTTTGTAAGCATACAGGTTCTTCGGACAATTCTGTCTAAAACGGTAAAAATATCGGCTAGCATCTAGGAGTAGGCCGTCCTTCGTTTTTATAAAAATATTCAGTGATCCCAGCTTGTCACTGTCAGGGTAATTCAAATATCTGAGACCACGCAACGGTGTTAACCTTACAAGCTACCTGTTTTTCGTTTTTGCCCTTTATACTACTAATACTTCCGTTCATACAACCACCCATGCAAGATAGTCAAACCACGGTATACCCTTGCTCTGCACGTATACAGTTACTTCTGACCTCGCTATGTATTTTTGCTAAAAGTCAAAAAATATGTTTTAGAATGGTTTTCTATGAGACCAAGCAAAACATGTAATTAAAATAGTTTCTTTTTGATTTCAGATAAGACAACTAGACACTTTTAAAACCTAATATGTATGTAGATTTTGTCACTGAATGTTTCAATACTGATTTGAAAGTAAAAGTACAGTTTGTGTATTGCCTAAGCAGTCGAGGTAACGCATTGAAAGGGACTAAGATACATGCTTTACAAATATATGCGTTTGGATTGACCAATTTTTTCAGTACTAACCTAATTAGTATAAGTGTAGTAGATCCCATAACGACACTAGAATTAAAATCCGATATGAGCGGAAGAGTAGACAGAATAACTTATTTTCACAGAGTACTGCCCGATTTCACCGAAGTCATACTAATCTCGGATACGTTAATTCTAGATAAAAAATCGGAGCACCTTAGACTGATATTTGTTTCTCCTGTCCAAATTAATCTAGGATTGACTAATCTCGAATTTATCCAAACTAGACCGTCGCAACAGTGTAAAAAGAAGCAAATCTTCTTTATAACGAAAAACTTGAACATAATTTGTAAATTTGCGGTGCATGGCAGCATGGTTATTTTGCGATTGTTTGGCTTTACTGTGTTTTTACTTATTACGCTGACTGAACAGTACTTTTCAAATGGAAAACACCAGCTACACAGAGAAGGCTAAGCTGACTTCATTGCTTCAAAAATATTTTAACATTATTGAAAACAACAAAACCGACGCAGCTTCCTCCAAAAGAAAAATGAGGTTTGCGACAACATTCGCGCCGAATTCATTGCTTTCTAAGAACCACTAACGCACTGAAAAACGTCTGAAAAAATTGAGGGCGGAGGCACGCAAGAAGGCATCAGTCGAATTGGGATGAATGTGTCCCCATTCTTACTGCTATCTTCAAACATAGCCATTTTCCAAGATAAAGTCCACATACATGTTCTCGAAAACCACAACCAAAAACAACGCCGGTTTGTGTCAACGTAAACTGGCATCTCCATGGTAAAATCTCATTAAATATTTTTGTCCGCCAAATATGGCCGATTAAACTTAATCCCGGATTTACGCATTTAATCCTGGATACAAGTATGGTGAAACACGTTTATTCAAATATCTAGGATTAAATTCCGGATAACGCTTAATCCTCTGATTAAATATTATGGTGAAACTGGGCTTAAGAATGTCTTCCCTCCTCGACCATTATTTCCAACTCAATCTGAGGTGCAGTTTCTGCATGTCGGATAATAAATATAACTTCAAATCCACTGCCAAAAAAAAACAACTAGGATGCCGTAATCACATCTAACATTAACATTTTTTGAAACTCATATTAATATGTAATTGTCATTTGGTATAGTATTAAAATATTCTGAAGATTCAATTGTGCTATTTTCCTTCCAAAATTATAGTTGACCCTCAGTCAAAATTAAAACAGGGTTCTTAAAGCATTACGATGATGTATAAAAAAATCTACTACGGGAGATGACCGTAGAATTCGAATAGGTTAGAAAAAGTAATTAATCATTTTTTTTTGTTTGGACCATCCTGCTTGATGATGGTGTCATGTTGCCTGATTTCCTCTGGGTAAAGTCATTGTATTTCCCTATATACTAGTCAATAATGTACATATCAAAGCTGGTTAGATCATATATTACACTCATTGCACTAATAGTAAAATGGCTAAAGAAGCATGCGAGGAAGATTCCAAAATAGCCTGTTGCCTCAAAGGAAGATACTGATCCAATGTATTTGTTTTCATATATAGGAAATTGAAAAAAGCTGTGATTTTTCCGATCAAAACTATGCTGCGATAGAATGTGCTATTCAAAAATTCTGGGATAAATATTGAGGCGGTCGTAAGTGGTTTGCCGTATAAACGAAAAGGCGAAGGGGTATAAACATTAGATATTGGCAGCGATTTGTTTTGGTCTTGATCGTTTCTTATTTATTGGGTGATTTTCGAGGGAATTATTTTGGATTTCATCAGAGCATAAGTGAAAAATAGACTATTTTAGAAAATCTTACAAGAGGGTGAAGTGCTGCGTGATTTGCTAAAACATAACTGTGCAAATTGGCCATTGTAAATTGACCAGCGCGACATGAGGTAAGGGGAGGGGGGGTCCTCTCAAATAGCGATCGTCAGTATTAGTCAAGTCTCAAAAGGGATAGCGAAAATAAGTAAAACAAGGACATTCAATATTGTCTGCAGCGATTATGCTATCACGATGCTACGCCGTCTTTAAAGAAGAAAATCTGCTGTTGCCAATTGTAGTTATGAGTTTTATGGACTAGATAACAGGGATGTCAAGTAATATAAATTATATGTCGTCTCCGTTATACTAAATTAAACAAGACATAAATAAAGGAAATAGGAATCAGAGTTATGGCAACGTCCTTACTTTGTTGACCGAATTCTTTTCGCTGGTCAATTTACGATGGCCACACAGTAATTCGATATGACCGTGCGCTTAGAGTGACCCTTCTCGTTATGACTGTGTTCGCTGGGTGTGGTCTGGGTACCTTTAGGCGTGCTATTTCATCACACTTCCTCGAAGCACCGTGCCGGGGCGTAAATATTGATTAAAAGTACTTAGCACTTCCACCTACTGACAAGTTCAGTTCCTCTTTTGCAAAATATTATTATAACTTTTGTCGTAAACTCCATGTCTTCGTTAGGTGGAGAGTTCAAACTCTCCGGGTGCTGCGATGTCGCAGCTCGTGCTTCCATTCCGGTTTCCGGGTAACGTGTGCCTGTATCTGCTCGAGCAGCCGACGGGGTTATTTGCAGTTTCACTTTAGTTAATGAGTTTGCTCCGGTTTTATCCCGTCGTATATCGTTTCCCGCGAAATCGACTTAATAGTTCATTTAGACAGAAACAGAGCACGGCACTTCTTTTCCCTGCGTTATTTCTAACGGATTCTATGAATTGAGGTTGGTTGTGTATGAGAGTACTTTCTGAAGCACTCTACAACTAATATGTATAAATGTATACCAACAGTATCATTTTTTAGTGCATGGACGATAGCCTCGTTGCTATATGCAATAAAAAATTCACTTTAACAAAAAAATGTATGAAGCAGCTTCACTCACCCGTATTTGCCGTACACTTAGAAGCGACGTATAATTACATACAACGTAAAGCTTTCGCCTATGCCCAAGAACGATTGTGATCTATAGAAAAAAAGTAGAAGTTTGATTAAAAAATGTTATTGAATATTCACTCACACAAAAAAGTGTGTTTGATCATGCATGTTTTGAATTCATTATAATGATTTTATTACAAAGGGTACTACGAAAGTTTTGCGATACAGCTTCATTTATTTCATAATTTCAAAGTATATTTTCCATTCCCCACATCTCTCCATTCTCCGAAACCACCATTTAAACCGGTTCTGCCAAGTGTCATTTAGGAATCAAATCACATTCATGGTCCCAAACCCGTAAAAAGTCCTCACCACTAGAAACCCGCGTGCGTTTTAGCTTCGTTTTCAGATTGCGGAGACTATGCAAAGTCGTAGGAAGTAAGTTCTTGACTTTGGCCGCAGTTTCTTCAAAGATGCAATCACTTTAGGGGAACACTGCTCACTATACCACTTAGCTGTCACTATCTTCCGTATGTCCAGAACGACACGTTCGACAATTCACAACAAACCTTGTTTTGAGCCTTGGTCGCATCGTAAAAGTATTGCTATTTTTTAATATCCTCTATTTAAACCTAAAATATTCCTAAATTACTCCTGTATCAGAATGTTTCAATTATCTCTGACTTATCTATTTTTAACAAAGTATCAATATGAGCTCACTTCCAGACTGTTCAAAGCATCATTCAGGGTTTCTGATTGCAGCAACACTAATAAAAAAAAAAAAGATTAACGACGGAAATCGTTAATACGATGAATACTGCACATTGCTTCAATGTTTACTGCGCATAGAAACAATTTTTACCACTAACGTCGACAGCTATTCTTGATGTTAGAAACAACTAATTTGTAGCTAGGTTACATTATATTGATGCATGGTATAATAACTTTTTCAAATTCTGAGTTCATAGTTTATTGTTTCAATATATTGCTTAATTGATCTTCTATCAAATGTGGTTGTAACAGCCATCGATTCGCAATATTCGTTCATTCGATTAGCGTTCCATAAAAATCCACAGAGCGGTTAGCTCAAGATTCCGTAGCGACTTTTAATTTTCGTTTTCCGAGCAACAGCAAAAAGTCAATGAAACTATGATGAACGAATAATTAAGTTCGGAGGTTGATGGTCAATGTCAGGAAAGCTTTTAAATATAATTCGCACCAGTGCCCGTCAGTTGCCAAACGACCGGTTACGGACGGTAATTATTTATTCTTCATGAAGGCGCGTTCACATGGCAGAGTAAACGGTTCAGTTACTGCTACCACCATTAGTCTTCCACTATTGGATCAGTTCTTGGGTGTCTGCTCAGTTTTGATTATTCACCTCAGTAGCAGAGCTGAGCACTTGAATGTTGTGCGCTGCTAAATGTGTTCGAAGCGCTTTCTCTGAACGAAGGTACGTAGTATTAATAAAAACGTACATCAAATTAGCGTACGGCACATAATTTTGCGACAACGACTTGAATTGTTAATACAATCGTTAATCATGTTGCGATTGCTGTAAGTTTTGTCAATATTTACCTATATTCACCCATATTTGCTGGTTATTGACAGGATTAACCGAAGCAAATAAAAAGTGACCATTGAACGACAACAGATCGCGGTGATTGAGTTATGGCTTGCCACCATCACCTCTGAAAGTAGATGGCTGGATTCATAATATTTTAAAAAAATCTAGTTATTTATTTATTTATTTGTACCGTATCGACACGAATATATAACCGTCTCGAACGTAACGTTGAACAACGCATGCAGTTTGTTGTTTTTTATGTTTTTTTTTCATCGATTAGTGGGAAGAAAATCATTGTCAGAAACATAGAGGCCATTGTTTAATAATGGTCAGGTGTTGATTCCATAAATATGTATTTTCGTTGATGGAAGAAGGTTGCCTCACTAATCTAAGTCACAAATCTAATGATTTAAATAAAGAAATAAATGTGCTCGATGATTCACAAATTAATAAGTTACCTAGTTAAGAAATTTCAATGTGCTTAAATGATTACTAAAGCGCGGAAACTTTTTTTAGGGGATTATAGGCTCTTTTATTATTAAAAAACCTTCGAAAGGGCTTGGAGACCGACTGACTCAGTTTCTCGGAAAACGCCGAACAGGAAATAACTTCTGAGAATGCCAACCACTCGTGTTGGCAAAACGTCAAGCAGCAAAGAGCGCCGACGCCAGGGCGGCGGAGCGTGTTGACGCCGGCCGAACAGTTCAAGAACCAACTGTTCATCGTACTATCGTTTTCTTACTATTACGCATGAAATTATAATTTGTAGCAGAAGATATAATGTTTCTTACTCAAATTGACACAGAAAGTTGAAGACAAAGCTTTTGAGGTTAAGCTGCTTACTGTAACTTATCATGTATATTAGTAACCTTTAAACACTGATCTCTTTGATCTGTTCAAACTGAAGGTCATAGCAGATTCGAACATCATACACGCTATTGGCTCAAAATCCTTTATTGGACGTTCCCGTAGGTCATTACCATTACCATTTAACACTTATCAGAGTGCTACAGATGCTGGGAAGAGAACGAAACCTTGTTTAACCTGCTGGACAGATATTTTGCAACCTTAGGGTTCAGATACTTGGCACGACAGAATTTTTCATCAGGAAGTCTAGTAGATTCGATGGCAAAAAGGAGTTCTGTTCTGAGGTCGCCAAAAAGCATCAAAGCCTACTTGACTGACTGCCTCCCAACCACTACCAATACTGCTAATATTACGTCACTATACTAGATTATAACAATGGAACAAGCAGATGTAGGCCCGATTTTATCAACATGCATATTTAACAAAGAATTTGACAAAGCTTTTCTATTAGATGTTATTTAGCAAACGCTTTCTATTGGGTATTGCGGACTAGGTTAATAAATATCGTATTATCAATAGTATTTTATCAATATTGAAAACAAAACGTCAAAGCTGGATGACAGTTTTCATCATATCGTATATAAGTTCTATATCAAAGCTATTGTTGTAATAAGTGTATATTTGTTGCAACATAGGCGACGAATGAAGTTTGCAGCTCGAGACGAAGTCGAAGAGTGAGATAAATATCTTCTTGAGTGGTTGAAATTAGATCACAAATCCCAGTAAAAAAGTACATAATCCCAAAGCAAATATGTATCGTTGAGGGAATCCGTTCTACAAGATGGTATAGTGTTCGACAATGATTCCCTGTGTTCGTGGGTGGTGTTGGTGGGTGTTGGTTCGAGACCTAGCCCGTGTAACTACTTTTTTTATTTTTTTTAACCAAAATATTCATTGATATGCTTTCTACTCATGTTACACACATTTTTTTGTACCATCGACATAAATGTGTTTTTGAATCAAATTTTATTTGACATTTTACTTGACATATTGCAAAAGTTAAGTACCGGAGGTGGTGGAGAATTCAGTCAGTGGAAGTGAAGTTTATCCGTCAATATCAATCGCCAATTGCTCTGATAGCGGTATCAAAATGAAATTATTCTAAAAAGTAAAATTATTCGCAATTTTTGTTGAACTAGTAAAACATCTAATAAAATTTGATTCAAAAACACATTTATGTCGATGGTACAAAAAAATGAGTGTAACATGAGTAAAAAGCATATCAATGAATATTTTGGTTAAAGAAAAAAGTAGTTGCACGCGCTGGGTCTCGAACCAACATCCACCAACACCACCCACGAACACAGGAAATCATTGTCGAACACTATACCGCTCGACCACCCAGGATTCTGTAGAACGGATCGCCTCAGCGGAACATATTTGGTTAGGTACTTTATTACTGGGATTTGTGATATAATTTCAACCATTCAAAAAGATATTTATTTCGATCTTTGACTTCGTCTCGAGCTGCAAACTTCATTCATCGCCTATACAGATATACATTTTAGTTACAACTGTTACAAGTATTTTAACGAAGTACGTCACACGGGTTCAGGAGCCGTCGGCGTGTCTTCTGTTCTGGATTCAAAAACCCATTTTTATTTTGATATAACTTTTGAATTATTGCGAAAAAAAAAGACAACAAAAACAGTTTTGTTGTAAAACTTATATTTGATCTCTATTTATCACAAAAAAAATTATTCAAAACCCTAATTTTTTGTCATCATTATCATTTAGCAGAAGAAAAAACCAGCGATCAAATGTACAGTTTTTGCGGAATCTGATTGGTTGAAATTAACAATTGTTAAACTTTTTGTTAAACAGGAAAATGCAACTTTTCACCCATTTAGGATGGAAAATCGGAATGGAAAAGATACTAGATGGTTCACAATGGTCGATTGTGTATAAAGCATGTCATTTTTAACCTTTTTGAGGTAAACTTCAAGAGAAATCACTAGTTTTCAGAGTACTTTGACAGATGCATGTTCTTGAACGGGCTGCTCTGATTGGTCAAAGCCTTTGTTAAAATACGCCTGTTGATAAAATCGGCCCTTAGTATACTAAATTATAAATTAATCTCACAGTATACCTAATAATTATGTCGTTGTAGTTGCTATCAGTAACTCGTCCATGTGTGTGTATGCAGCTTTAAAGGTGCATGGAACGTACTGAGATTTTATCTGTAATGTCAATTTAATTATAGGTGGCTTGTTACGAGAATTCAGTGTGTGCTTTATTGATATAGACGCTTTCTTGCGAATGTTGCGCAAGTCATTGTGCTAATCCTTTTAAGTATGTACCGTAGAAATCCTACTAGTAAGCAACGGTATACCGCCTTTTGAGATGTATATTACATTTCAATAATAGTTAAGGCAATAATGCGTAATTTTAGCGTCGAGAAAGAAACCGGATGACGCTTGGTATTTGAGAGGACTTTTTTGTCATTGCACCATAACCCCAAAATGGGAGGGATCGGAGATAGAGAGGAGGTGTTGAAACGTGAGGAAAAATAGTTAAGTAACCGAATGAAAATGCAGTAGCACCTATCAACTAATGTTCCAAAAAATTGTCATCCGAAATCTACGGGCGATTTGCGCGTACCGATTTTTTGGACCTACCAAGAACATGTGTAAAAAACGTCATCTGTTTTAAACGATATTTTTTTTAACGATTTTTAATGAAAATGACGTGAAAAAACTTTAAGCTCACATTCTCATAAACTGTCCAGTAGAAACGGATGACAGTATTTTTGTGCTATCTAGAAAAAAAACCAAGAAGTATCCTCGAGTTCCAACCGGTTCCATCGCGATTCTTTTTTTTTTCATTCTAAAAAATCGGTACGCGCAAGCAGCCCGTAGAGTTCGGATGAGGATTTTTTGGAACATTAGTTGATAGGTGTATTACAATGCCACCGCATTTTCATTCGGTTACTTGACGATTTTTTTCACGTTTTAGCACCACCCCTTTATCTCCGATTCCTCCCATTTTGAGGTTATGGTGGCAATCACAAAAAAGTTTCCAAACTGCCTCTAGAACTCAAGTATTAAGCGACATCCGGTTTTTTTCTCAACACTAAAATTACGCGTCAATGCCTTAACTATGTATCCCAGGACGAAGCCCGAAAAAACAAATCGCACTTATATCTCAGAATGTTCGCATTTATTACAGATAAATCAACGTTTGAAGTTTTAAAGATGATTGAAAGGTGTGTGGCCCACCTTATTTCACTTTCCAGTAAAAATACTTTCGATTTTACAGCAAAAAAGGGAGAAGGTCGTTTAGTATGGTCAAGCTAACAGGTCTTTTTTAAATTTTTTGTCGATTGTTTACCTCAGCTGACGTACGAATATGATAAGGGCGGCCACACATTAATTATTTCGCGATCTAATTAAGGGCATTTCAACTTCTTAGCCATTATAAGAATAAACATACAATTTAAACGTATTATTATAACATAAGTCGGTACCAGACATCATTCCTTAAAGTTTTCGGGATTCGTCCCGGGACATGGTGTATAGGTGGGTACAAATCTGCGCGCCACGAACACCGTGCGAGCGCCGCGCGTTCGTTGCGCGGTGCGGTTTGCGCGCCTCTTGTGAACCCCATGTAGATCTAGCGAGCAGGCTTGTACGGAGCTTAACGCACAACGAACGCGCGGCGCACACACGGCGCGCAGATTTGCACCCACCTTAACATGACAGCCTGCCATGAGTTGAGGTTTTTTCTCTTCCGCTGAAATTGTATTTCACCAACAACTCTCTGCTCTCACCGTACAAGAATAAGATCAGGTCATTAATTATTGTAATACTGCTCGCAATTGTTGGAATGGCCTTCTAAGACTCCTTATGTTATTTATGGACTTGCGTAATAGTTATACGTCTCTATTAAGAAAGATGTTCAGCGCCGGTACTATGTAACTTAGAAACGTGTTTCTATGCGCTATGTTCTATGGGATCGGGTGGCTTCGCAAATATGTGAGCGTAGTAGGCACGCTGTGGTAGGCGTGGTGTAGGCACCCGAAACTGCCCGATCGTCATGGTCGTCATGGCGATAGAAACACGTTTCTATCTCTTAAATTACAGAGTACCGGCGCAGCTGTTTTGTTTAATATAATCATACCAAGAAACTTTGAAACATGGAGAACAAGTCCAGTGGTATTATCTTCAGTGGGGTCTATTGCGCAACGGCGCCCTACGCGGTTTGAGAAAATTTGTTATCAATGTAAAGACGATGGTCTGTTATGTGATTTTAAAAAATAAAATTTGCGAAAGAAGCACGTTTTTCGGAAAAAAAAATTGACAAAACTGTATTTTCAACATATTTATCACTAAGGTGCACACAGAACTATACAATTTTAGAAGTGAGGTACTGCTTGACAGATGATAATAAATGCGTTGTTGCCAACATTTGCTCGATATTTAACATCGCTTCGACCGTATATATAAGATTGAAACGTTACAGAGAAGATTAGCATGGCCCCACAACACACAAAAAATCGTGAATCGTTCTACATTTTTAACTATCTAAAATTAAAGATATCTTCAAATGTTCCTTTGTTTCTAGCTGATGTTTGGGATTAAGTATTATGTATTATTGTTTGTTTTATTTCGTTTGTATATTTAGCTTTTTATGTAAAATCGGTGGCTTTATTGGTTGTGATTAAGCTTTATTGTTACATTTGGCCGATATCAGCTCCAATCTCCAATTAACCATTGAAACGTGCGACCGACGTTGGACCGTTGCCATTAAAAACCGAACAGGAGACAATCTTACCTTATGTGGTGTTGCTCAAATTTTTCAACATATTTGATATCAGTAACGTCTGGGGGAGCTGAGCCCCCCCAGGCCCCCCGTTAGCACCTGGTACAAACCTAATTGAACCTAAAATAGCCTAAATTTAGATATCTTTTATATTTCACCCAACCTAATAAGTATATGAACACTAACTTCAACCTCCATTTCAGTTTCTGATAAAACAAAATCAGGTCAAGCTTAATCCCCTTCGAACATCTGTGTATGAAAGTCCCAAAATGATTTATTTTCATCTTTTCCGAAACACATTGAACGAATTTTCCATGTTTTTCACTAACCTAAAGAAATTGCGATTGCACAATTTCGTGAAGTGCATTAACTGATAACTGCTGCTCGCTGGCAACACTGCATCTTTGTGACACTATAGAAGTCTGTCATGCGGGTTTTCGATTCTAAAATTGTGTTGTGGGTACGTTTTGAAAGTGTGGTGAAAATACAGAGTTTTGACTATTTTTTTTTTTCAAAAAATGCTTCTTTCACCAATTTTCTTCTTTAAAAGTACATAATAGACCATCCCCTTTGATTCAAATATGTAATTTTACCAAATTACGTGGGGCGTTGTTGCGTTGTACCACCTCTTCAATGTATTCCAAACGAACCTCTCCCAAAGAGATCTCCTACGAGGTTCACTAATCGATAGAGCAGTTTCTTTTCTAATAATTATTTTTTTAAGTATCATTTGAATAGACACTTATAAATAGGCCTATAGGCATTCGGTCTTTATAAGAGACTTTCCGCAGAAGAAACATTTTCGAATTAGATCTTCATAACTTCTATTCCTTTTTCTATGAACGCCCGTAAAGGCTTTTCTGGAAGGAGCTATTATCCCTTCTAGTAGATGACTCCAGTCCGACCATGCTGCTAGTCAACAAGTAGATGGTGGGGAGTAACACGCGCGAAGAATAACGTAAAAAAGGCGCAGCGCGAAGGCCATTGATGTCGTTGCCACAGTTTCCTGTTCTGCTGCGAAAAAATCATAATCGAAGTCAGGTGGGGTACGCGATGGCGATATATGGAAGGATACCTGTACAGTCCAAATCGTGTCATCGTACGCTGTGCAAAAAACGTACGTGATATTGATAAAACAGTATATCAAGTCAACGTAGGACAGGATCAATTTTGCGCTGTCGCGAGTCCTTGAAACAATGAAAGGTCATTCAAAGATCCATGTTTGCAGGGTATTAATAACCACCATTAACACATTTTACTGGAAATCAGGTTGCTCCTGCTGTGCGTTTTATCAATAAACAAGGCCATACATTTATGATCACCGGTCATTAATATTATTGCCGTAGATTGTTTTTTGTTGTTTTAATGCACTGCGTCATTAATCTACTATCAGAAACCATTGTAAGTATTACCGATTCGTAAAATTAATGCTCAGAGAAAATTGAACACGATTGATCCACTCTATGTAGACAAGTTTTCTAATAGAAAGGGATATCCTTACGTTAGGTTGTATATCACAGGTCGTATTTCACCCTACTTGTCTTATCTGTTGATTGAGCTACTCGTTGAAATATTTAAAATGTATTGCATGTGTATGAGACCGATTTAATAATGAATTTCTATTGACCAGCTCTATTTTCAACCTAAAACAATCGTTAGAATATCTCCAAGTGAGGAGAATTGACGAACGTTTTGTGGATTATCAGTCGTGGTATTCCTAGGACATTGAAAATAGGCGAGATAATTTTATGAAAATCGAAAGCTTGATTTTTTTTCAGAAAAATATGTCTATGTCCTGGGATATTCGGCGAAAAATTATTTGAAGTTGTCGAACTCAATTGGGTAGTCATAGCGCCCACTGTAATTCGGATTTGATTTGTTAAAAATCGATGATATTGTAACATACTGTATATTATGGTATTCGTGTATTGTAAATAGTTGTCATGCATGACGTAAAGTCAAAGTGTTAGGTTAGATCTTTGAAATGTAAATGTCATCGAATCGTCTAGAGTTTTCGGGAATGATAGATGGGCATTCTAGAATGTCATTGAATTCTCTAGATGGTTCGATGAAGTGTATATAAGGCGTCACGGGTAACGTGGTAGTTCAGTTGAGTTGAGTTCTAGTTGAGATAAGGTTAAGAGATATTATATTGAGTGTGAAGTAAAACGGTGAAAGTCACGTCTAGTTTGATTCATTGGTGAAGAAAAAGAGGCCGTCGTGACAATATCATACAAAATGAGGAATTTCAATGGTTATTAGATGTGTCAAAAAATGTTCAGGTTAATATAAGGCGCGGATCGTGTAGGCTAAGGACCGGTTTCTTAATGTCCAGTTAAATATTTATCTGCAAGATAACAGCAACTGTTAGATAAATTGTTTAAGCAATTGAAGGCTAAACTTACGAAGTCACGTAAATCTTATATAATAATAATAATAATAATAATAATAAGCTTTATTGCCCAACAGTATAAACCATTTACAGAGCAATTTAGATTAAAAAGAAATTAATAACGCCTAAAAACAAAACCAAACAAAATTCGAGTTGCAATATTGTGCTAAATAATCGATTCATCTATATTGAGATCAGTGATTTGCTTAAATTCATAAAATTTACAAAATTTTATTGGTAAACAGTGCAAATCACTCACAGTTTTGAATAAAAAAGGAAATATTTAATGCTAAGACATTAAAGACAAACAAAATTTAAGTTACATTATAGTGCTATAAATTGACATATCGTAATAAAAGATTTGCCAAACTACATAAAGTTCACATAATCTTAACTATAAACCGTTTAAACTATTTACATTAATTTTAAATAAAAAAGAAATTAATTAATCATGCCAATAATAAAAAAACAAATTTGCAATGCAGTGCGCAATAACCGAGGCATACAACAAAACATATTCTAATAAATAAATATTTGCCGACCAACATACAAAACCCAGTATCTTAAAGGTAAGCATTTGCCATATCTTTTAATTCGGTGATGCTACATGAAAATATATCACATACTGACGACAATTTGTTAGCATTGACACACATAAAATTTATAGGTGCTTTTGACATTAAATTAGTCTGGGCTCTATTGCATAGAAATGTTACGTTATTTCTTGAATTAATTCTGGGTATCTGCAGATTTAGTTGTGATAGAAGGACAGAACAGTCAATAGCACCATTCAAAAGTTTATAGACAAATATGACTGCTGCCTGACTCCTAAGACTGCTTAGTGAACGTAGACCGAACCTACCCAGTAACTCAGAATGATCAAAGCCTCTGGGGGGATAAATACCATCAATTTTGTAGCACAGATATTTTAAAAACTTTCTTTGTACATTTTCCACAGCAACGTTGTATGCGTTATATATAGGATTCCAAATGATGGAGCCATATTCCAACTTAGACCTGATTAGGGATAAATATAATGCCACCAATGTAGAATGGTTAAAAGTTTTACAGTTTCTGATAATAAATCCATATACTTGATATGCAGAAGTAGTAATGTGCCTTACATGACTGTTAAACGTCAGTTGATAATCGAAGTATATTCCAAGATCTTTCACTTCTTCGGTCCTTTCCAATATAGTGTTACCAATCTCATAGGGATATATTATAAAAACCTTCCTACGACAGAAAGTCATAACCTTACACTTTGAGATATTGAGAGGCAAGGAGTTACTACTGCACCAACTTTGCAAAGTATATAACTGATTTTGCAGATTTATGCAGTCGTCTTGGTTAGAGATTGACGTGTACAGTTTCAAATCATCTGCAAACATCAATTTGTTACATTTCAATTCCTTACACAAATCGTTGACGAATAAGATAAACAGTAGTGGCCCTAGGTTTGATCCCTGCGGAACGCCACTGGTGGCAGTGTAACTGAAAGATTGGTAACCGTTGTAATACACAAATTGTTTTCTCTGGTATAAGTATGACTTTATCAATGATATATAAGCATCACTAAAGCCCATACTTCTAAGTTTGAAAAGTAGTTTTGTATGACTTACTCTGTCAAAGGCCTTGGAAAAGTCTGTATAGACCACATCTATTTGTCCTCTGTCATCCAAGTTTTCACATAAATACTGACTGAATACTGCTAAATTACTAATTGTTGATCTTGATTTCATGAAACCATGTTGATGAATTGAAATGTAATTATTTGTGGCTATGTAGATGCGATTGTATAAAATTATCTCCAAGACTTTGGCAAAGTTATTCAGGATAGCTACAGACCTATAGTTCGATATGCAATTGCGCTCCTGAGACTTGTATAATGGACATACCTTGGCTACCTTCCATTTAAGAGG